>OY294050.1:4832449-5186531 GCA_958510825.1 Brachypterus glaber
ATGCAATTTCGGGCTCCCTATTGATGGAATATGAGTATATATATATATATATATATATATACATATACATATTATGTAGGTTTTATGTCTATTTCTCCTCTCAAATCTTTTTATTTCCTCTGCACATAACCTCAAAAAAACAACATGTGGATAACCGTATTTCAGGTTTATCCACGAGAGTACATCACTAACATCAAATATTTATCAAACATCCAAATTAGGTTTTTCTTCGTCAGGCTGGGACCAACGCCGTTATAACGAATTATAAATCACACCGCAGACATGTTCCCTCTTCCACGGATGGAATGAAACTCCAATTATTGACCTTTTTTTAGTGTGGCTGTGTTATTAATTTTATTTATTTTACACTGCGCATGCTTAAGTATAACTGGGCGCCATAATTATCATTTTCCAACAAAATTGTAGATACCTTATTTTGCTTCCAAATACTTCATTGTTCGGTTAAATTCAATATGGAATGGAATTTTGTTCTGGATCCAAGTTTACTTAGTAAGTAATACTTACAGACACGCTCGACGTAAAACTGCTGACTCACCTGAAAAAAGGAAAAAAATTGATTATTAGTTTCAGTTGAATTACAACAGAAAAAAAAAACGTTTCACGACTGTTTTAAATTTTTCAATTTTAACTTTTTAGTGTTACAGAATATTTTTAAGAAGGCCTTGGATTAATAACACCAACCATAATGTTATAAACAAGCCATGAAGGTACGTATTGCTTCGCGTTACGTTGTATACTCTATACTTTATTGTTTTATCTTGTAAAGTTTTGAGAAAATTTTAAAAACATTTAGTTTAAATATTTTGGCTCCAAGGGCGTAAAATGTCAAGTGTGAGATACTGTATAAAATAAAATTTCATGTATTTTTTTTTCACTAGAGTTCCATAGGAGTAATTTAAGCTCTCCTTTAAAATGAAATGAATTTTTAATTTCTTTGTAAAGAAGGATTGTTTTGGAAAATTGCGCCCAATGTGTTTTAAAAACACTGACAGATATAGCCCTGATTGAAGTAGCCATTTACCGGGAGCATGCAAAAATTAAAATGTTAAAAAACTTCTTTTTCAAGTAAATAGACACTTTAAACTATTGTTGTCATGGTTAAATAAAAAAAGAAAAAAAAACATAAAAACAGAAACTTTAAAAAGTAAAATTTTCAAAAGTTGTTCAGAACTTGATTATGAATGAATATTTTGTATGAAAAAATGGTTTTTGAATAAAAACTAAATATTTTGGAAACACTGTGACGCAGTGAAGAGTTTAATATTGCGAATCGGTCTCGTGGGTTTTTTAGTTAGCCGTTTTTTTGCGCCTCTTTGAAGAATATTTTACACAGTCATCTATACTAATTAAATAACTCTCTCAGCCTTACACAATGGCGGCTATAATCTAATAACGTGTCCACAATTGGCAATAAAAAACGGCCCTCACCTCAGCCACATAGAGCACAAAATATATATACCGGGTGTAACAAGACCATGGTACACCCCCTTTTTCTTTATTTTAAAAGCTATAGATTTCAAATCTGAAATATTTCGTCAACTTTTAATATAGAAAGTTCATTTAAGTCCCTTCCGGTTTAACAAAAAATTACACCTACTTTTTTGGATTTTTGAATGGGACACCCTGTATATTTTTATTTTATTTATTTTGAATATAACGACACCAAAAAATGCGATTTTAACTTTTAAAATAAAGAAAAAAAGGGGTGTTACCAATGAACTAATAACTCTTCCCTCTAGAATACGCATACCGTTAATATAAAGTATAGCCAACATCTCGGTTTGTTTGTAAACAAACAGTAGCTATCTTCAGGCCTGACAATAACAATAACCAGTATCTGTTATTGTTGTCTTTGTTAGAACAAAGCTTTGCGAGTAAGACAGACGAATGTATATGTTAGCTACGTTATGTCAGTTTTTACGAATGAAATGCCTATTCTAGAGAGAAGAGTTATTAGTTCGTTGGGTGTTACACCTCCCCTGGAGTCATAACAGGGGGGCTGAGCCCCCCTTGAAACATTGTAAAATATATAAATTCTTCACAATTTTTTTTTATATTTTTAGTATTTTTTTTATTTAATAAATATGTATAGCTTTTATGTATTTTGGGCCACACTGGAATTATGAAAAGGCGCGCCTATGTTGTAGATAATCTTTTTTAGTATACTAGTATTCATTATGATTTTGTGTGGCTTGGCTTAAGAGCTTAATAAACAATTACTATTGTTATTACATATTTTCATATAAAAGTGTTTAACCTTTTACAGCTCAGGTCAGAATTTCTAACAAATTTTCTTTTGATATTGCCTTTCTTGGCAATTCTTAATTACTTGGTTAATTGCATTGCAAATTAAGAATTTATGCACACAAAAAACATATATTTAATTCAAACTTAAATTAAGTTACTGAAATGTATACATGTTTACCGTTAACAGGGGTTAACTGAATCACTGTGGGGTAAAGTGAATCAACAATTTAATTAGTACCACGCTAATGATTTAGAAGAGGGCCATCTGCGCAATTTTTGGTCTCACCCTAATGGCAGCCATTATTTGTTTTCTTACACACACTGATAATGCTATCTTTGTCACATGCAACATTTTTAACACTATTTTTAAATCGTAAAACCGTTAAAATTTGTAATTTCTAGGGACTTTTGTTACAGTTGGAAATATATCCAATTCCAATCTGGCAATTTAAATTTCGAGCAAATAATAGGATTCAAAATGGATGCCAACTATGTTAGTCACTCGCGCATAATGGAAGCCTTGTCTTTCTTTAAATCATTGGTCTGGGCGCGTGGTACTCATTAACTTCGAGCCTGAACGAGAAACTTTTGATGAATAAACTTTTGATTCACTTTACCCCCCGTGATTCACTTAACCCCGGTTGACGGTACCTTTTCTATATACACACTAAATTTGTCCGTCAATCTTTCAGTAGTATTAACTGTAATAATTAAAGCAAATTCACCATGTCACAATGTGAATTTACAATATTTTTTAAATTAACCTCAATAATACTCGGTTAGGGAAATTCTCAGCTCTTTTCCTGTCGGTACAATAATTTTGCATTAAAATTCATGCATGTGGTCCAAAAACCCGGAACCTTTACATTCCCGAAAATTACCATAATTATAGCTTACATTCTACAAAAGATAGCAGTAAAATTACCAAAATAAAAATTCACATTTTTACAGATAACAGTGAATTTACAGTACCGATTTAAATTTACCACTTTATTTGCTGGTAACACATAACCTACTTTATTTTTTGTGAAATTACCATATTTTAATTTACAGTGTAGGTGGCATTATCTTTAAAACGATATATCTTGAAAACTATAAGACCTACGACAAAAATAGTTACAACGATTTTTGTAGGAAATTTTAAATTCTTTATAACTCTTAAAGAATGTTCGTCCTACGATGAATATTAAGCGAGTTATCGGCCAAAATTTTGGTTTTCCCCCCTCATCCTACCCCAATATTAACCATACCCTAAATCGTTTAGCTAGTTCTAGAGCTTCCCATTTAAAACTTGCGAAGAAGAAATCCCCTATAATATATTTGATTTAACTATTTTGAAATAGTTTTGTTACAAAACCACGATTTAATATACTTGGTAATTATTAAATTGTATGCATATTAAATGCGATATCTAGATCTGAATGTGGTTGGTACTAAAAATTATGAAGTAATTGAATTATTACCGTACAAGATCTCCTCCTAGGGTCATGTGTAACAGTATTTTACTGTTTATGCGTCTGTGTATGTGCAGGAGAACACCGACTGATATTTGCGTTCTTCCTGCAGAAACGATACCAGCTCTTCAATAATCGTTTAAAGTTTCATTTTCTAGGCAAAATTAATCAAAAATTTCTATTTTGATTACACTGAAAAAACAGGACTCCTTGATCCAAAAGAACTGACTTCTTTGCCATTTTCGCTTTTAGGGCAAATAAAGTTCATTTTAGTAAAAAACCTCGCATTTCGCCCAAAGAAATGATTAATTCTTGGTACGAATGCTACATTCTCTTGCTGATTGGATCTTTCCGATAACACTAGTTTACAAAAAAAAAAAAATAAAATTCTTCTCCCAGGACTAAACTTATCATGCCTTAAGTATATTTTTTTGTGCTAAAACCGAATTTTCAATTTAAAAAACATTCTACAGCGCAGATTTTGAGTAAATCCCGTTTTTTTTACTAGAGATGGGTTATACGTGCGCAAAAAAGTAAACTTTTTTGCATTCATCTGAGGACAAATTTAAATCGTGGGCTAGGGTGGGGGGTTTACGTAAATGCCATTTGTTTGAAAATCAGTTACGATTTCAGGGGTACCCGAGCAAAATAGTGCTTGGTTTTAATTAAATGCTTGGTGTTATGTCTTATAACTTGGGCATTTTTCAAGAGAGATTCATTAACTTTTAATCTTTTTCTAAGATTTAGAGTTCTACAGTTACAGTTAATGCAATGCTTAAAATTCAGCATTGGACTAAGGGGCGATAAGAAATTGAAAACCAGGTTATCGACCCCGGCCGCCCCTTACTGGACACTGGATTTTGAGCATTGCAATATAACTGTAGAACTCTCGACTGATTTTTTTCCTCGACTCCATCTCAGCAAAAAACTTCAGTCTTGAACACTAAAGGCTTAGTTCGCATACTAGGTGCATAATATATTAATTTATATTTTATTTTAATATTCTACTCCTGTAAACCGACAAATGGGTTCCCTTTCTTCTGGAATCACACATTTATCTATTAAATATCATTTATGTTTTTAGTCCAGTCAAATAATAAATGTATATTGCAATAAATATACACGGGCTGATATGTTAAAGAGTAGTAGTGGATAGTAACAGAACACTTTGTTAGTTTTTCCTCAGGTAAGGTAAGGGGCGTCCGCTATCTTGAATTTTAGGGGTGAGTTGCTTAATATGCACCGTACAATAAAAATGCATATAACCAATTTTGTTAAGAAGGAAATTTCCAACAATACAAGTTGCTTATAACCACTTTTATCCTCCTTTGGCTGAAAAATCGAAAAAAACAATTTCACCCCCAACATGACCATTTTTGAATATTTATAACTCGATTGTTATCAATATATTAAAAAAATTATTAAAACAAAAATTGTTGGAAATTTTCTCCTTAACAAAATTGGTAATATGCATTTTTATAGTAAGATGCATATTTAGCGAGATAACCGATCTCGCTCTAAAATTCAAGATAGCGGACACCCCTTACGCAAATCACCCGGTGAAAAACTAACAGGAGTGTTCTGTTACCATCCACTACTACCCTTTAAAATATCAGCCCGTGTACATTTATTTCAATTTAACAATGGGATTTCTCTTAATTGACTGGACTATTTCTGTAATACGGCATGAAATAAGATACATACACGTTCATAAATGACCTTTTTTGTTTGTTTTAAATTAAACAGTTTAATTTGCAAAAAGGAAAATAATTATGGGGCCCATCTATCTATCCTAGGAAAAACTCAGTTTTTAATTTTTTTAATTGCAATTAGTAATTAATAATAATAATAATAATAATAATTTTAACAGTAAATTACTAATACTCAAAGAGCTGGTGAACATTTTCACCCAGTTATTTTTTCTCGGGTGAATTTTAGATATAAACATATGTACAGGCAAGTGCATTCAACATACCACGAACCTAAACCAATATATGAACAAGTGAACAGGTAATAGTGACCAGATCAATAGATATCTATAGATGGCACCATGCTTTTACATCTATCTAACGTTTTATTTAAATATTGACAACATACAGGATACGCAGTGCTGATGATTCTCAAAAGGATGAAATGGTACTATTCACTGTTTCCTGTCCATTTCATTTTAACCATAGATACAATAGTATATTCTATAACTAGTATGGAATAGCCAATATTCCGCGCGAGCGGAAAGTTTGTCATACGAGCCGGTAGGCGAGTATGACGGTCCCGCGAATGCGGAATGACTATTCCATACGTGTTGTAGACTATACTTTTTCTTCGACTGCAAATATGAAACACTGTATGGCTTTAAATTGCGGACAAGGTTAAAAACAATGTTTTTTGTGACTCGACATGTAAATGCAACAAAACACATATTTTTAAATAAAGCAATTAATGTTATTTAATAACTTTATTAAATCAGTAGTTAAAAAAGATTTGTATTTAATTTTGGCACATATTTACAAATTATAATGCAAAAATTGAAGAGTACGTCAGATTGTTGTGACAGATATCAGGTTTAAATATTTAACAATAGATGGAGCAGTTTTAATTTTTTGAACTAAATTGATAAAAAACTGGTCAATTATTAAGAAAAACTAATAAACTTTATATAATTTTAACGCAAAACTTTAAATTGCATTAAATTATTCAATATTTCATGGTAAAATATAATTATTTTTGCTAATTTTGCTACAGTTTTCTTTACTTTTATAAACAAGAGATGGCACTAGATATGCTCATTCTAACACTTAATACGGAATATTCATATCGTATCTAGAGCTAGAATGGATTCATTCTGTGTGTGTATTTGCTCACATTCTAAAGCAGTCGTAGAAAAAACTTTTTTTTATATAGATTTTCGGATGTTAACTGACACGTACAGTGTATATTTTTATAGACTGTCAATTCTTAATGGAGCTCTCTACAACTAGAATTATGAAACAAATGACGTCTACCCTATCTCTATCTCATTTGTCCTACACTTTCCAGCCAACCAAATAAATACTGTATTTGTTTTTCATACAACAAATACAGTATTTATTTGAATGGCCGGAAAGTGTAGCACTGAGCGGCACGAGCGAACATAGCTAATGTGAATCTGTAGAATAAGATAATTCTACTAAAGTTTAGATGGCGCCAGTAATTTCTTTAATATAGTTACACTTTTCGCCCGGCCAAGTAAATATTGTATTTATTCAACAAAGAACAAATACAGAATTTGTTTGGTTGCGTGGAAGTGGGAGTGTATGTATGTCTTCTATCCTTTTTGGGTAGAACTTTTGTCCCTGTCTAATTTAACGGGAGAAATCGCCATTTATGAAAGTTAATAAGGTTAAAGTAAGATGTACCTTGAAATCTGATCCAAATTTTGGAAGGGGTATATTTAAGCAGAAATGCGTCGGTAGACAAAAAAGCTGGTAAAAATGATGGCTATTATTATGTGTAGTTTCACCTTGAAGGTAGATTAAAATTCGCACAGGCCAATTTTCGAAAATAACCCACAAAGACACACAATTTTCGATTTGCAAATAATTGAAAGAAATCGAAATTATAGTCTGGCAATTACCGAAAGAGAAGGTCTAGCTGGCATTTTTTGCGGATAATGATACGTTAGAACGGAGAACCAGAATATTTTCGTACACGCTATTAAAAACAATCCGAATAATTGTATCATATACCGTGTATTTTTTTGGGTTCCTTTTTGATTATTATAGATTTGTTTTTGCAGATCTGATACACAGTTCAACAAAATTCATTTCTCCATTTTAGATTATATATTGTTAATTTGACGTAGAAAATATGCTATGCTATATAATGCTATTTAGTTTCTTTTTATTAATATTAATAAAAAAATTACGTAGACTTTTTTTGCGTATAATGATACGTTAGAACTAAGAACCAGAATATTTTGTTATTTGTATGTATTTGCAACTTAAAATAATTAATTTTTCAAAAAAAATTAATTTTTTTAATTAAATTTTGACGAAAATACCCATTTTCAATTCTATTTTAAACCCCCAAAATAATGTCTAAAAAAAAATATATATATATCGCCGAATAGATAATTTTATAAGCTTTAAAATGATTTATCACACGACCATTAAAAAAAATTCGCCCATTTTAAGAGCTGAAAATATCAAATATATGCAAAAAGATAGTTCAAGTCGTCTATTTAGGAGTTTTTAATTTTAAGTCGATATCTCAACTCGTTTAAAAGTAAAAAGGGGGTGACTTTTGGGAATGAAATAACTATTGGATCAGATACTAAAAAAATATTCTTTGTAGAGCTGTGTAATTTTTAATAACGGACGTTTGTCTTTTCACCTACCTGACTATATTTTTTTTTATGTTTTTCTAATTCCTTCAAAAACAGAAGCCAGCGTTTTCAAAAATGATCCAAATTAACTATATTATTACCATGAAATTTCCGGAATCTCCACATGCGATTGTCAATAACACAGAATTACAAAAAAAAAAGTCAGGACTATTTGACCGGACCATGGTATTCCTAGGTATTTTGGCGCCTTGAATCAGATCCCGGGGTCAGTTTTGCCCCATCACGTCAGGAAAACGAGATTTCAAGGTCATTTGGAGGTCAAAATGGTGATTTTTTGGGAACGGCCCCGAGACAACATCTCAACGTTCAGAAAGTATTCAAGACCTACACAGTTACCCCTAAAGTTAACAGGTCGCTTGAGATATTGTCGCGGGGCCGCTTCCAAAAAATCACCATTTTGACCTCAAATGACCTTCAAATCTCGTTTTCCTGACGTGATGGGGCAAAACTGACCCCGGGATCTGATTCAGGGCGCCAAAATACCTAGAAATACCATAGTCCGGTCAAATAGTCCTGAATTATTTTTTTTTTGTAAAACTGTGTAATTTATTGATGAAACATACCAAAAATGTAAAAAAGTCGGTCTATCTGTCTCTGTTTATTTATATAACGATATAACCAGAACTCGGGAAAAAGAGAGCTGTTCTTTCGTTAATGAGGGTAGCATAAATTCAGCACTGATAAGAAGCGACCGCAAGACGCCTGTCGACAGGCTGTCCCCACACTACCACAATACATCACCAGTGTATCAATGATAAACGCTAAAAAAGTTGACTAATAGCTCGCAATTGCCCGGGTTCTGGTTATAACTTTTAAACGAAATATATATATTTTTTTAAGAGTAACAAATTAAAATTTTATATAATTAATTTAAACTTTTTGCATCTTAAAATAGCTTACTTATCGATATCGATTTAATTTTATCCATTTTTAATTAGTTAATTAATAATATGTATTCCATTATGGACGGGCAGGCAACTTAATTAACTCGAACATTTAATTGTAATTTTGCTATTATGCTTATTTATGCTATTTTCTTCCCGAACAAGTTTCCCATAATTAAAACACACTCTTGATTAACGGCAAAATGGAAATATAACAAAAACTTAATTACCAACTACAACAATAATAATATTAGAGGAAATGCGCCTAATTTCGGATGGTTTCCAAATTTCGGATAGTAGTGTATTTAAGATACTGTCTGCAAAGGTAAACAGAAACCTACTTTTATGTGAAGCCAAAAGTCAAACTAAATCCGTCCTGTAATATGATAACGGTAGAGCTTCTCCCCTTTAAATGGCAGCACAAATCGTTTATATTGCAAATGGCAGTTTTGTGCTCAGTTGCATTATTATGCTTGTTTATTTTATAAATAATCGTTATAAAAGTTCGTGATTCTGTCTTGGGTAAGTTATGATGTTAGTTAAGTTGATCCACTATTCATAATTAAGCAATTTGAAAACGTAAACATTCTACAAATTTCTAATCTAAAAAGCAGAAAGTTGCCTAATTGCGGATAGACCATTTTTGTGCATTTGATTCCCAATTTCGGATTTCCGCAAGGTAATTATTATTCAGGATAACCAACCATTAATTATTATTTTTATAATGATACAACAAACTAAGATAAACAATTTTTAAAAAACGAAAATTACCTAAGATACTAAGATATTCGAAATTGGGAATCTAAAATTATAGTTCCTATATTATAGTATTTCGTAGAAAATCGCTTAATGATTAAATTACGTCTTAAATGTGAAGGAATAACAAGAAACATAAGCAATGAGATCCAGATCTACTCTTGAAAAAATTTTTTCGGATATGTCCGAAATTAGGAGCCCTTTTTCAAATGCACAAAAATGCGCTGATTTTTTTTAACCGTGTTTTTTGGAAAAAATAAACTGTAATAAAATTGCTTTTATAATAAATCATGGTTCGCTATAATAAGTTGTATCTGGTTATATAAAAAAAATATCAAAAAGTAATACCGAGTATTAAATATTGAATACATTGTAAATGGTATCCGAAATAAGGCGACTTGATAAATATTATATCCATTAGTTTAACAAGGAAATGACCAAAACTGTTTTTTTTTTCAGTACGAAAATGTCTAGCTCAATAACTTTAGGTTAAATTCGATATAAGAAAGAAAAAAAAAATAAAAAGTTAGAACTTTTGATGAACCTATAATAACTGTATTTTTAATAATAATCTCACGTGACCTCTAATTTAGCTGAGCTAAAATTTCTATGTTAGGGCATATCCACAGGCTCGCACAACAACATAGTATATAACAATGCGATGCCGTGATTGGCTTGTTGTGTCGCCATGTATCTTTTAAGCCAATCACGGCATTGCATTCTTATGTTTTATGTTGTTATGCAAGCTTCTGGATAGGCCTTTGCCTACTGTGCTTCTATCTTTAGTTTATGTCCCAGTTCGAAAAAATACAGAATTCATCTGTTTTTCTCTTTTTTTGCTCAGTCTAGAAGAAGAAATTTCCTTATCTACTTATTCTACTTATATTCTACTTATATTAATACTGCAAGTAATTGTATTTTGGTTTTAAACACATGGCACATAAGTCATAGAATTAGAGTCAAAACAGAAATCGCAAAAATATGGATGAGATGGTAGGCAACAGTGCAACCACAGCGTATATGTATATGCATATATATGTGGGTTTTCGCCAAAGAGAGCCTTATTTTTCGATATTTTTATAATAAATAAAACATGCCTTAGCTTGTAGAAAATGACCCAGAAATAATATAATCGATTAATACTGTTAAATTAAAAAATAAAAGAACCACTAGAATAGGGTGATTGTTGTGGAACCCACAGTAAGGATTTTTTTCTTTTAAACGGCACCTTAACCATTTTTGATGATTTAATTTCCGAGATATTTAGATTCAAAAATTCAGCATCCTAAATTTTTAATTTTTTATATATCGGCTCGTACATGGATAAAAATTACACAATCACACAATAAGTTATGTAAAATTTTACAGAACGTATTGCAATATTTATAAAATTTACATATTATGTATCTTCACATAACTTATTATGTAATTTTTAAGTTTTATGTAATTTTTGGCGCGCTTTTTCACAGAATATAACGAATGTCGATATAAATCAATTTCGAGCAAAAAAAAATTCGCTCGGTCGATCGGTCGATCGGTCTGTCCGGGAAATCTTGTGGACACGATAACGCTTTAAGCTAGAGACTTGAAATTTGGCATACAGGTATGTTACCAAAAGTTCTCGCTCTGGATTGGTTTTGGTGAACATTGGTGTGCGGCAAGAGAAAAATACATTTTTTTACAAACATTTGAAAATTGATGTATGGGGGTTTTCAAGGTTGCTGAAATTGAAACTGATTATTTTCAATATTTTCGTGAAGATTGGTATATAGAGGTTTTTGTGGTCGACGAATATAAATCTGATATTTTTTTCCTAATTTCACCCCTGAGGGGTGGGGGGTAGTTTTCGTAAAAACTGGTGTATTGGGGTTTTTGAGGTTGCTGAAAGTGAATCTGATAATAAAAATATTCTAAATCCACCCCCTGAGGGGTGAGGGGTAGTTTTCGTGAAAATTGGTATATTGGGGTTTTTGAGGTTGTTGAAAGGGAATCTGATTATAACACAATTCTAACTTCACCCCCAAAGGGGCAGAGGGTAGTTTTCGTGAAAATTGGTATACTAAGGTTTTTATGGTTGCTGAAAGTGAATCTGATAATAAAAAAATCCATTTTACGCGCGGAGGTGAAAAATGGGGAAGCTCTTTTACTGGGCAGTGTATTTTTTCACTGTGTACCCCAAAAGAATGATTATATTCTTATTTCCTCCTAAACTTGAACTGTTAAAGTCCCTTTTGGCGTGAGTACACTTATACTTACATGTGTAGCGAAATTTAATCCCAATATTAATGAATATCCGCTTAAGACAATTTTTACTGTCATATTTTGTATGAAATGTTGAATTAAAAAATCAACCAATAAGAAAAGACTACGATGACGTTTCAGCCGTGGATTATGTTAAGCTTTATTTTTAATTCACAATCGATATAAATCAATTATTTAAACATATTAATGTCGAGTAATATAGTGCTTTATTTTGTTTTTCGAATTTGGATCGTATTATCTTCAGGAAATTTAACTCTGATTTGTTTATTACTTTCCCAAAGGAAACTCTTACGTTAGTAAAAAAAATTGAAAATTTTTATTGCTTTTTTACGCTTCTCGATGTTTTTTTCAATTTATTTTTAACGAAAAAAAAAAAACAAAGTTTATTGGATCCGCCATTTTGAATTTTGAATTTTCAATATTGTATTTGGTTTTACAGACCTCGAAAACCCCTAGTTAGCAGTTTTTTTGAAAATACGAGTAAAAAGCAAATTTTGGCCGCGAAAAAAGCCTGCTGTGGTCCATACTATCTTCCTTAGCGGCAAAAGCAGATAGCCCCGTAGCTCCCTTAGGGTTCATTTCCGGACTAACTTTTATGGGAACCTTTTTTTATATTTTTGGATATAGAATCACCTCTTAAATTTTGGTATGCCAGTTACTGATCACCCTGTATAAGATCACTTAATGCAAAAAGTGTCATAATGCAGGCCAGTTAATGGTCTAGTTTTGTCATGCGATCTCTTTTAAAATGTCATTTTCATTAGCGAGCACCGTAAATCGTTACAATACGGGATATTAGCGGATATAATCTGAATATTAGTTAGGATATAAATAAATTACATCGGCACTTAGTGCTACTAAGAGTGCCGATGTATTGAAATCTTCGCCGAAAAGTCAACATCTTTGATATCACATTTCTCGACGTTTTAGACCTTTCTGAGTTGAAATCAGTAAAAAAAAATTTCGTCCGTCTGTCTGTAAACTCGATAACTCCATTTATAAATTTCCTATTTTTAGCGTTTTTTGATTATAATTAAGGCAATTGTTATTGTATTCTATTAATTTAGCACTTATATGAAAGATAATTTTAAATTGGTCAAAAAATGTTTCAAACTATTTTTTCCTAAAATGCATTGTTTTTGAGATATTGGCGTTTAAAGCAGTAAAAATTTTTTTTAGCATTTCTCACTTATTTATAAGCCGATTTCAAAAAAATATATTTTAAATGAAAGCTGTTTTTAAGCCCTACAAAAAATGCTATATACAGTCTTTTGCTAGAATATAACGTTTTGGAGATACAGACTTTCCAACTTTAATAAATTATGCAGGTGTATTAATGGTTGCCTATTCACGTGATCACACAACTTTCCTTTTTCATCACGTTTCAAATTAGTGCCTAGTGCCAATGTTTTGACAAGGTGCTTGCAACTGTTCAGCTGGTTATTATTATTTATGTGGGATTGTTTTAAGCTTGTCGCTCTAAAATATGGAAATAAGCTTTTAAATAAAACTAGATGAAACGTTGCAAGCACCCTGTCAAAACATCGGCACTACTGTACACTAGAGCCATCTAGTTTGCAAATTTCAAACTAGGTGTTTTGTTTGATTTTAAATTCTGTATCTTTAATACATTATATTCTAGCAAAAAACTGTATATAACATTTTTTATAAGGCTTAAAAACAGCTTTTATTTAAAATATAATTTTTTGAAATCGGGTTATAAATATGTGAGATATGCTAAAAAAACCTTTTACTGCTTTAAACGTCAATATCTCGAAAACAATGCGTTTTAGGAAAACGTTATCTTTTATATAAGTGCTAAATTAACCAAATACAATAATAATTGCCTTAATTATAAACAAAAAACGCTAAAAATAGGAGTTTTACCCTATTTTTACCCCTTTACCCCCAATCGTTTACCCCCAAAATCTAATCAGCTCTTCGGAATACGATAAAAAACAATATGCAAAAAACCGCAAGTCGATATTTCATGTAGAAATGGAGTTAGAGAGTTTACACCAGACAGACAGACAGACAGACAGACAGACAGACAGACAGACAGACAGACGGACGCAAATATTTTTTTTTACTGATTGTGAAAAAAACGTGGTCAAAGATTTTGACTTTTGGGCGAAGATTTCAATACTTAGTAGCACTAAGTGCCGATGTAAATAATTCAGTATGAACGACTCAATTAAGTTTCAAACGGTTAAACCAACTTGTCATGTTTCGATAAACACTTTTATATTCAAATGAATTAATTATTGGCCATTGAAAAATAACCTTAATTTTAGTTTTAATGGTATTAAAAAACAAGTTTTTTCACACCTCAACTTATACATTAAAAAAGATAACCAACGTTTACGGTCCCAATCTATCTATACCATTAAATATAAACTTGAAAAAAGCGGTTTTATTTTTATAAAAACATAAAAGCATCATATTGTTAATGGGCTCGTTTAAAAAGCAGAAATTTTAAATAATTCCACAATTATTCCATTATAGGCGACTGTCGCCTGATTCCGACTACTTTTTTAATTTGACAAGCCCTTACTAGGGTTATTCCCAACGAACTAAGAACTCTTCTTTCTAGAATAGGCATACCGTTAAAATAAAGTATCGCCAACATCTCGGTTTGTTTGTAAACAAATAGTAGGCCTGAATAATAACAATTACCAGTAACTGGTATTGTTGTCTCTGTTAGAACAAAGTGGGAGATTAGTCAGCGGTCTAAGGCATCGATATGGCATTTACACTGAGCTAATGATCGTGAGTTCAAACCTCACTGGCGCTGATTGCCTTTTTCAGTTAATTAATAATTGAAATTTGACGAAGGCGTACTCCCTAGATATATTGGTTCGAAAGTCAATTAAAGCCGGTGGTTCCCTCTACTACTAGCCCACACAAGTCCTGGACTTAGGGGATGCTTAATTAAGTAGAATAGTACGAGGTTAAAAATAAACATAAACCACATTATGAATAAAAAAAACTACTTTTGTAATAATTTTAAACAAATCCACTTTTTAAAAACATTTTTTTTTAATTATTTGTAAGATTTAACACGACAGTCAATTTAACATAAATGTCAAAAATTATCCAAAGCACAATGGGCAATAAAAATATAATTAAAATACATTTTTAAACCACTAATCATAGCTGCTTTGGTCCAATTTTTTAATCATATAGATTCTGCGCCGAGTTTATAAACTAATATATAAATTGCTATTGCTATTAGCAATGAAAAAATTGTTAATTAACGTTATTTGTAGGCAAATTACACATGTGAATTAAATTGTCTTGAGCAATTGAGGCAGCAAGTGCAAGACGTACAAGAATTATTACCTACAGGGTATATTCTTCAAATCAGTGTTGTAATAATTAATCAAAAACACTGACGCTGATTGTTCTGGGTATGACAAGCATATTGTTAATCTTTAAATTACCTTTTCGGATTTAAAGCCACTTATTGTAAGGGTTTCTCATAAAAATAAACGGAAAAGGATCTTTTTTCTACCAAGTTACCGTAGGTAGTTTAGTTGCCAGTAGGTACTTCACAGAAAAATAAATAATTTAGCTGCAGTTTTACCCGGATTTGCATTTGTCAACCCTGATAAATCAATTCAAGTTTACCTTGGCCTTTTCGTTTGTTTTCTTAAATAAGACTTTGACAGTTAAAATTAGTTGGGTTATGTTCATTCATCAAAATTAAAACTAAAAAAAAAATAGGAAAAGTGGAAAACATATGCAGAGCGGTCCAAAAGTCAACCCCCGCTTTACTTTTGAACGAGTTGAGATATAGGCTTCAAATTTAGAACTCTTAAATAAGACAATTTAAACTATCTTTTAGAAAATATTTGATACTTAAAACGTGGGCCCCCTCTGCCCATGGGGAAACATTTTATTAAATAAAAAGGGGGATCGTTTTAAAGCTTATGAAATTCTCCATTTAACTATATAATTTTTCTTTTTTCATGATGAAAAAACATAAATTATACTTTTAAACTAATTTTAATTGACATAAATAAAAATTTACAAAAAAATTTTTAAAAAATCGCATTTTTTAGCATAAAAAATTTAAAAATCAAAACCTGTTTAAGAAATTAAAAAATATACAGTCCAATAGAGAATTTTATTTGCTTTAAAATAATGTATCAGACAACCCTCTTTCCATTAAAAAAAAACCATGCCCCCCACTTTCCACATTTTAAGAGCTGAAGGTATCAAATATATGATAAAAGTTAGTTTAAGTTATTATTTAAGAGTTCTAAATTTGAAGTCGATATCTCAACTCGATCAAAAAGTCTAATAAAATGATAAATATTCTAAAAATCATGACTGCTTTGCTTTTCCACACATGTATAATATTATTACGCACGCGTATGAAATATGACAATTTCTTACTTTCTAAATCGTGTGTAATTTATCGTTTTCATAGGCGGTCGTAGGAAAAAGCCTTTTTGATGCGATTTTAAACAGGATGTATACAAAGTGTAGTGAATATAATTAGCTACTAATTTCTTCACTGTAGATATGTAAAATAGAAACGTGGTGAAATATTAGTAAAATGAAATTGTGTAAAACGTTCATAAATGATTTAAAGGACGTTAAATCTGCATATACACATGAATTAGACATTATAGTCAGAATGCTGGTGAAGATTTTCAATAAACTATTTTTTCCCGGCAAAATTTTACATGACTTAACCTCTTGAGGGACATAGGAATTACTAATATTAACGGTTTTGCGATTTGGAAAATAGCGTACAAAATGGCGCATGTGACAGAGACAGCGTTATGAGCGTGAGTAAGAAAAAAGATAATGGTTGACATGAGGGTAAAACCAACAATTTTTATGCGCAGAAGGCCAATGCATAATCTTTTCCTCTAAATCATTGTTTTACCTTAGCCCTAAGCCCACAGAATAATTTTTTGTAACTATGAAAATTTGAATGTAATGAATGTATCGTAACTCGGTAAGTTAAAAACAGGTTTTTAGGGTAACCCATTTCAGCACCGTTTAATGGGCTTCTTTCCTAATTGGAATTGACTTAAGTCATTTAAAATTCAGCCGGGATAAAATAACATAACGAAAATGGTCACCAGCTAGCTTTTCAACTATTAGCATGGCACGAAATAACTCAAAATATCGTCGGCTTAAAGTGTTAACCTGCTAACTCCACTTTTGGAATAATTATCGTTTTTGATACCGTTCAAAAGAGGGCGCTTAGTTACACCATCTGCGAAAAATAGGTAACCCTAACCTTTTCCCAAATGTAACTTTTTCCATGATGCGTTTGCCTGCTTACTCCATGCGCTTCAACCGCCAGTTCGAAAAGCTGCTAACTCCACCACTTCCAGCAATTATTGCAAGGTTTTTATTTTTAAAATGGTTGCTTTTTGATGTTGAAGACAGTATTTTGTACTTTTTAGGATTTTTCATTTTGTTATACAATAATTATAGAAATAATGATATGTTTTTTTTCGTCTCCTGTAAAGTTTGGTCAAAAGGAGTTAGCAGGTTAACACTTTAAGCCGACGATATGTTTCAGCCGTTTCACAAACACGTGTACTCTCTTGCTAGTAATTTGTGCGGTATTTTGCATAGCTCGTAATTATTTTTTAACAACTTACCGACAATTATTATGCATATATTATACAAGATGTGACCCCGTTTTACCGTGAATTTCAATTAATTGCAGATACTTGCCCAGCCCATGCAGGACTTAGTCTAAGTCTGGGGCAAAGCCAATGAATTAGAGTGAGGGGTAGAGGATTCTAGTAAAAATAAGTAGTGACACTATGGTGGCAACCATTTTTATCCGCGAGGGTTAAAATTGCTTACACTAGGTTTGGGAATTTTATCTTGCTAGTGGTTTCTGGTGATATTTTCCGATTTTTTTGTGGAGCAACGGTTACTAACCAAGTTAAGGGAATATGTACTTCTCCTTTTAACATCGAAATGAGAATTATAAGAAAAATTGAAGGTAAAAATAAACTACACAAGATAAGAAACAAAACTTACAGAAAAAACTTAAACTTTAAACCAATAGAAAATACCATGGAGGAAGGACAGCTAAGGTGTTTCGGACATATGAAAAGAATGAACGACGACAAGACAGTTAGAAGCTAAAACAAGCAAGAAGATGACGTTTGGACTTTTTAACTCATCAATAGAACAGAGAAAGAGATACATACCGGGTTAAAGCGGTAACTGACAAAAATTCGGCTATTGTTTACTTCCTTTAATATTTCAAATTTGGTAACATAGGGAATTTTATCTTGGAAGTGCTTACTCCCTTCAGTAACTGGTCTTAGCTGCCAGGGCAATCCAAATATCATATGGTGTTTGTTCTTTTTTAGTTTCTATATTCTATGGATAATTTTACAATTTATAAACAGTTTAAAAATAACCTACATTCACATCTGCCAATCCTGAAGGATAACAATGACTGTCATCCATATTTGCTAATCGGCCTGACAGCATTCCTTTTCTCCCACTCTATTTCATTGGGAAAAGCCTAAATTTTTTACGCCTCAGACTCAAAGTTGTTGATTAAAAAAGTTCATCAAACTGCGCCATGAGAAAATAGATAAATCGAAAAAAATTGTTTTGTAAAAATATTGTTAAAAGTCAAAAGTAATAATAATAATATATATTTATTTTTTGAATGCACCCCGTATGGGGAAGTATAGTGGCTTGGAGCTGCCATGAAATTCTCCAACCGCTTAGTTTTCTAGGAAATGCACACGATTAAAAAATGTACTTTATACGCTAATAAACTGGCAATAAAGCTTGAAATTACGACAACACCATCTTTGAATCGAATTATTTATTGCAGATAATTTAATATAACACGCTGTCGCTTAGTTTTGGGTTTATCTGCTGTATTGCCAACCCAAAAAAAAAGTACTAACCTCTTATGGGCCTACAAGAACACGCAAAACGCGTGTGATTATGAGCTTATAAGAGTTGCAAAATAGAAAAATATATACCTATAGCGTTTTCTGTTTTCTTCCGATTGGGTTTATTTTTATTAGGAAGCATCCTTATAATAGAAAATGCCTGAATAAATAAATAAATTTAGTGATTTATAATTTCCACTCAACTAATTACAATAAACTGAAGTGGGAACAATTTATTTAAGAATTTAATAAATGATTATATTCAAGCAGCGCCATTTACGGTATAATGCCCATAAAGAGTCGAACATTTATATTCTGTAATTGGTTTTAAATTCTGTTTAGACTATTTAGACTTTCTGCATTCGAATAACCTATTTAATACAACTTTTTTAAGCCGTTTTCGCTTTTTAACCAGGAAATACGATATAATTAATAGATAGTGCCTTTTTGGAGATATTATTAGTTATTTTTAGTTTTAGTTAGTGCCTATTTCCCTCCCGTTCCTATGACAACGGTTGGGAAGTGACAATCAGCTGATTTTTAATATCTGCTTTCAGAAAGTTAGTAAACGTCAAACACATAACTTCAAACTCACATTGACATTGTTAGATCGTAGGAAAAATAGTATAAGCACCTCGACTCAAATTCTTTCAGTGCACATCGGGTGCTTTTTTACTCGGTTTACTCCAAACCTAGTGGAAAATTGTGACAACATCGTGATAAATCGTGAGGAAAATCTCAACAAAAATCGTGATAATTCTTTTTCAGGAATGATTTTACAAAACTTCATGGGTTTCGAGCCATAAGACATTTCCAATGTCAAAAATTATCTATTTTTTATGTTTATTAGCGAATATATGTCGCTTGTTTCTCCGAACCACAGACCTCACAACAAAAACTAGACTTGCAATCTCCGGTATGTTGGCCGCAATACTGTTCAAAATCTAGTGATTTTATTGTCTTAAAGTTGATTTTAACTGTTAGCAATCCTTACTGTCGCGACAATGCGCATGCGTCTGTGGCTTCTTCTTGCAATCTCCGGTATGTTGGCCGCGATACTGTTCAAAATCTAGTGATTTTATTGTCTTAAAGTTGATTTTAACTGTTCGCAATCCTTACTGTCGCGACAATGCGCAGGCGTCTGTGGCTTCTTCTTCTTCTTTCAAAGAAAGTGACAGTTAAAATCAACCTTAAGACAATAAAATCACTAGTACAGTTTTTGTTGTCAGGTCTGTGCTCCCAACCCTTCAAGTATAACTATTGTTATATCTTTATAACAGTAAATTTTTTGATGTTAGTTTTTGAAATAGGTATTTTTGTCATTAGCAATGCCTCATAGCTAATATCAAGATTTCTAATTAAAAAAACGTTAAAAAAAGGTTTTAATTGTGACATAAAAATGATCCAAGGGCTTGCAATTAGTTTTAAAACGTTCGTTTTATTACCGGCACGGCAATTTCACACAGTGATAAAATCAATTAATTATAACTTACATATTTTACATCGGCACTACCACTAAAAGTGCCGATGTATTGAAATTATCATACTTTTTGGCCATGTTTTTTACTTTTCTTGACGTTTTTGACCTCCTTTGGTCAAAATCTGTAAAAAATTACGTCCATCTGCTGTCTGTCTGTCGCTCTAGAGACAGCTCTCTATTTATGTAAAATAAATGACTCAATTTCTATAAAAGATATCGACAAGCGGTTTATTGCATATTTTGAAGAGATGATTAGATTTTGGGGGTAAACGATTAAGGGTGTGAGGGTAAGAATGAGCTAAAAGTCCTATTTTTAGCTTTTTTTGGTTATAGTTTTTTAATAGAATATATCATTTTGGAAATTCAGACTGAAAGTTTTATTATCCAAATTACACGGGTGTATTAATGGTTGCCCTTTTTATAACAACACACCGTCAATGTTTTGATACGATTCTTGCAATTGTTCATCTAGTTATTTTGCATAAACCGAATGTAATTACTCTCTTTATGAGAAGTTTATGATCTTCACATTTTCTTATTCAGCAATGGGGTATTAATTCGGTTTTATTATTCGCGTATAATAAGCTAAACTTTTTATTGAACTTTCCTAGCTAATAAAAATCTAATAAGCACTAGTCAACATTAATTCTTGTAGCGAAAAAAAAAGAAAAATGATTCTGAGCTTGATCAAGTCTTGGTTTTTTACAAATAAAGACTAAAGAAAAAGTTTTTCCTTGTCGTCTTGATTTTGGAGTAAGTTTGAAGAATTTCGAAATCATCCACCAATCACATAGAAACGTCAAAATAAAGTTTAAAACGTCAATTTGGGCTTAAAACTGTTTAAAACGGCGTCTCTGATTTGTAGACTTTGAAGAAATGAATTCCTTAAAAATTAAAATAAAATGGTATATCACACGACACGACATCTGAAGTAGTTAGGACAAAATGATTTAAAAAGTCCAATTAAATTACTAAGATCTGTACAGTTAGGACTTATTCGTCTAGTAAGGACTAGTTACGACAATTTGACTTAAAAAACATTGAAAATTTTGCACATAGGACAAACATCTTAGGCTAATTTTCAGGACTTTTTTTAGATAGGACATTTCTCTTTACTAGACTAGTGTAATACAATACAATGGTGTGCTTATCTCAAAAAGTGAATTTTTGCAAATAGGTCAACTTGTCTTAGAAGGGCAGTAAAATAATTTCCGAACCAAATCTTTTTAACAAGTTTCAGTGTATTTGTCATTCAGAATGCAAAATTTACACCCAGGAAATCATTTTTACCATTATTTTATGGTAATGCCTGGGTGTAAATTACTAGTATAAATATCATTCATACGAGTGTAAAAATTGAATTTTTGCGCAAAAATGGCAACGTCTGTGAATACCCAAGGTTTTAATTAATTCTCTAATCAATTTCTGTTAACCGTAGAAACGTAATTTATAGATATCTTTCCTACTATTTATTAACAGTAATACCTTATAATAAAAGTGATTAGTTACTACTTTATTGTTATGAGATTTGTTATTAAATGAGTGATTTAATAATATTACTGACCACCCAGCTGTCATGTTGGTAACATGCAAAGAAAATGGGAGTCGACTTTCATTCGTAAAAGAGCTCTTACCCTGATAACATTGTTTGTATCAAACATTTATCAAACACGTTTGGATTCGACGTGTTTGAACGAATTTTGAGTAAGGTTACGTCCGGCCGGCCGGTTTTGAATGAATTTTGTACAAACTGCTCAAAAGGCAGTTTGATTCAATTTTGCATAAACTTTGTGCAAATTTGCGAAATTTTCCGAGCATTACCGAGCTTTGCCGGTTAAAGAAAATCCAATATGGTTGCCTGCTGTAGTACAGTGTGCGACAATGTGTAACAAATAAAGAGTATTTGTCAGTTTTTGAGCTAATTTGTGGATATATCAGTGAGAAAGTACTAAAAACACTTAAAACATACAATATACGTCAAAAAACATACTTTTGACAAGTTACAAAGGTTAGAAATTATTAAATTGTGATGGTTGGTCCAGATTAAATCTTCCTACAAAATATCTATATTTGCGAAAAAATGGATAAAACAGATCCCTTTTCGATAAGAAACTGCCTTTTTTATGCTTTTTGTGTACAAGTAGAAAATGTCATGTAATTTAAGTTGAAATTAAACAGATTGATTTTAAATTAAAAAAAATTAATAATACCTAGCTTTTTTTTGTTTGATTGTTTTTATTTAAAAATATATAAATAAATTGTTTTTATTTTACTTTTGGTTTCGGCCGAATCTTTAAAATAGGTTTTGTTAACGGTAAGCTGCTCTTTTCGTGGTTAAGATGGCAGTTTAAGTTACCACTAAAAAAATCCAAAAATTTCAAACCGTTTGATCAAAATTCGTTCAAACCAGCGGTCGGAATTTTGTACAAACTTCAAAGATTGTACAAATCGTTTGATCTTAGTTTGAATAAAGTTTATATATTTTTATCAGGGTACAGCTCCTAGGTAACATGATCATTGCCAGAACTCGGGTCTCGGCGAAGTTTAACTTCTGCAACGACTAATTTATGTGAAAATGTGTTTGTTGTAAAACCGAAAAGAATACTTCTGAAACTGAAACTTTTGAAACTGATTTTACAATTGGAATTGTATGTTTGGACTTTTTGTATTTTAGACGACGAATCCGGATTAGGGATCCACATGTTCTGAGGTTAATTAACATTAATTTTTAAATTTTTATTTATATGAAATGATTATAAGACCAAAATAAAAATTATTTAATTAATAATATATTGCATTAGTTAACTTTAGGCAACGTTCAAGTATTACGTAACGCAAATTTTGATAATTTTGGACCCCCCCCATGCAACGCTATTTTCCTATACAATTAACATGGGTTACGTAATACTTGAACGTTCCCTTATTTACAAATTTTAACAGAACTATATCAACTATTTTCACTATCCTCAAAATCTACTTCTTCCATTTTAATTTCTCCAACTTCAATTTCTTCACTTTTAATTTCTTCACTTTTAATATTTTGAGATATTTCTTCAGCGATTTTATGTCTCTTGTTATATTCCGCAGCTTTCCTTTTTAACAAATAACTTTCGATCTTCATATGTTTGTTTGTGCAGTAGGCAATTGTTTTCTTTAGACGGTCAATTGTTTTCAACATGCTTGAATTTTTCTTCTGAAGGGATTTGATGGTGTCATTTTTTTTCGCCATAGTTTCTGTCAGCATTGAAAATGCAAATTTCGCGTATTCGGGAATTGTTTTGTCATTTTCTACTACCTCGCCAATGTAAAGGGGTTTTTTAGTTATTGGGTCGCGCGGGTAGTCTTCGTGAACTAAAAATTAAATATTAATAATTACACAGGCCCATAAAATGCTAAGTTTTATTTTTATGTCCACCCCCAAAATTAATATTAATCTTCATTCGATAAAAACGAAACTTAAGTTACCCAGAAAAAAGTTTGGAAAAAAAAGTGATAAGGCCCCTCCGTTTCGCACACCCCTGGTTAAAATAAGTAACTACATGAAAATAACATACGAAGATGGGCCTTTTTAGTTGACGTACAAAACCTCGTTATATCTCAAAGGGTTCCTGAGTTATTAAACAAAAACCGATTTTTTTTAGCCACTTTCAAAGAGGCTACAACGTATTTTTAAACATATGTTTATAGGAAGTTTTTGTCATATTTTATGATGTAGAATTACCCCTTTAAATTTCAGAACCTATTTTAAATACAGGGGGTCTCTAATAAATTATTAGTAATAATTACCATTGTATATTCTGGCGTTTGTAAAAAAGCTTGATCCAACGTCATCTTTAACTTCAGCGTCACCACTAACGTGTCTTCTTAGTTTTGCATTTTCTGTTTGCAGGCTTTTGATTAATTTGTCTTTCATCGTGATTCGTTGTTTGGCCATCGAAAATGCTATTCTTGCGTTCACGGAGTTATCTAGATCTATTTCTCTTATCGAGTTTAAACATCGAGGAGGATTTTCAGCAAAACAAGCTGGTCTAAAGTTTTCAACTTCCACTTGTTCTAAAATAAAACAAACAAGCCGTGAAGATATGTAAAGCTACGCATTCCGTTATATACTATTCACAGTAAATGGTATAATGCGTTTTCCCAAATACCGCAGATGAATTCAGGTGTACAAATTGGAGGAAATCTGGAGGAAATCTTTGAAGGTTACGAGAAAATATTTGAAGATTTCCTCCTAAAGGTGTACAAATTGTTGTCAGCGGTTTACACCTCGCCAAATACTTAAAAAAATTCAAAAAATTTTTAAAATACATTTTTAGATCTTTTTTGAGTTATCGTGTTCACAAAAACATCGGACGGACGGACAGACAGACAGGCAGACAGACAGTCGGACGGACATTTGAAAAGAAAAATAAAAAAGGCTTATTTTTTCACGAAACAAATTTATATACAAGAATTTTTTGTCTAGGAAGATTTTTTAATTTTTTTGAAAATTCGAAACTATCGTAGGTATAATACTATTCTAGCTCAGGCGCTGTGAATAGTATAAAAATATATAATATTATAAACGTTTTTTAGAATTGATTTTTATCATTTTTGGAATGGCATTTTCATTTGTTTTCCGTAGAAATATACCAAAAACTATAAGAATTAATTCAAACCAAAACAAAAACATCAATAATAAATATTTTGTCTTAATTTAAAATAAATATACCTCCGTTATTTACATCTTCAGTTAAATCGATTATATTTTCATTAATTTTATTTTTATTCTGTTCTGGGACAACTATATTTTCCAAATCTCCCATATCTTCTTCTTCAATCGGCGATTCTTGAGTTTTAGAATTTAGTTCTTTCTCTTTAATTTTTTTTTGGAGCCTATTTTGAAGCTTCCTTTTGACCAGAAACTTTTCGAGCAATATATGATTTTTTGTACAGTATTCAAGAGTTTTCCTTAAACCCTGAATTGTTCTGTTCATTGTTCGATTTCTCACTTGAAGCGCTCTGAGCATCAGTTCTTTTTTGGCGATTATTTGCTTGGCCGTGGTAAACGCCATCGTTGCGTAACCAGTGACGCTTAGGTCACTTTCAGCAAAGTCAAATTCAGAATTATCTATAGCATCTATAAAGAACATAAAATATAACTTAAACTGTTTGATATTTAAATTAAAAAAAAATCTATATAAAATATTTTACTAGAGACATCTTCAGGGATTAATCTGAAACTAAGTTTCGAATCAACTTGTGTCACTATTTATGACGAGTTGTGGTTATTCACCCGTGACGAGGTTTTTCCTATCAAAGACTTCCATATTGCAGGTAAGTGGTAACCAGTGTCCCGATTGATATTGTTAGGATGCTTGATGATTTCTATCGATTCCCGTATCTTCCTTGGCATTTTTCTGTTTTCTGTTAATATTTGTTTTGTCATAAAATCAATTTGTCTGAAACAAAACAAATATTAACAGAAAACAGAAAAATGCCAAGGAAGATACGGGAATCGATAGAAATCATCAAGCATCCTAACAATATCAATCGGGACACTGGTTACCACTTACCTGCAATATGGAAGTCTTTGATAGGAAAAACCTCGTCACGGGTGAATAACCACAACTCGTCATAAATAGTGACACAAGTTGATTCGAAACTTAGTTTCAGATTAATCCCTGAAGATGTCTCTAGTAGTAAGAAACGAAACGTCGGAAAGTGAAAATCCATTAACACGGTCTAAACCCGAAAGTGAAAGTTCTTTATATCTTAATGGCCGTGAAAGCTTAAAATCTAAAATTATTTAACTTGTACGTACGTACGTACGATATTAATGACTACGTTTACACTCTATAGTATATTACATAACTAGTGTGGAAAGTGACATACACGAGTGTATGAAATACACATTCCAACGAGTTATGTACACTATTTTTCCTACGATCCCGAAAAAATATGAAGATTATTATTTTAAAATTTTCTAATTTTTATTAATTTTTAAGAAAAGCAAAGCACAAAATAATAATAAATAGCATACAAATTTATATATGTAGGTCAAACAGGAAATATGATTTTCATTTACCTTTAGTTTTCTTGGTGAAGCTAAGACGAAAGAGGGAGGTATCACTCGCGCTCTCTTCTGTACGTCATAAGGCGTGCGTGCGTGCAAGTGAGAATACCCACACTCCTCACATATTTTCCATAGCCACACATCCGTGTGTATTATTATACATAGCTGTTTAATGGGTTGCCTATATGCTTGTCCTAAATGAAGGCAAACTTGACAGTTTGCTAGTTAAATTAGATTTCTGTGGTTATGCTGCCTTATAATTGTACTGTTTTACATTCCATAAGAAAAATAGTGTGTATTTTGTTGTTTTTTATAAAAAAATATAAGGTAACTAAATCAAAATTAAGTAATTTTTATAAAATCTAGACAGTAATGGTCAAAATAGAAACGTTATAACTATAGTTTCTATTTTTGACATGAAAAACAGAAATATTTGGATTAAAAAACATAAAATAGATCAAAAAAGGATGTGGTGAACGGTGAAAAATGGCTTGTAAAACAAGGTGAATAAAATTCGTAGAATCTACGAGGCAAATATCTAAATAAAATTAGGCAACCCTCCATACATAAATATCACACTAGGGTGATATGGAAATATCAAACTAGTGTGATATAAGACATTTTCTAAAGAACAAAAGAGTGTGCTAAATTTAATTTTCATAGAGGATCGTAGGAAAAACAATGACCGTAGTTAAAAATACGATATTTCTTGATATAAATTAAATCCAGAGTATTAACACATAATAACCAAAATAAGTGCCGAAAATATTACCAACATTCAGGAAAAAAACAATACTACCAAGAAAACTTGTTGCTTTATCTTCAAGTGTATGGGGTAGTGAGATGACAGTAGATTACGGAACATTTTAAAGAAATTGAATTACAGATTATATATTTTGTACATGTTCTGATACAAGTGAAACAAATTTTTAATTTTAAGTGTTTTAGTCAAAACGTTTAAAAGTTATCAGGGAAAAAGTTCAACAATTTACTGTTATCTCACAATGTGGGTTGGTAGGTTTCTGCTTAACGCGGCCCAATGAATCTAATTTACCCTTATTAATTACAGGATCATTAATTTGTTCTACAGTATAATCATCTAATATATCCTTATTTTCTTCAATTTTTTTTAGGTCAACTGTATTTTCAGGTTGTTCTTCCATATCTTGTTGCTCTGCTTCAAATTCGTTAATTTGTGCATTTTCTTCATATTTTCTACATAGTTTTTGAATATTCTTGTGTCCCCTTTTAATTAAAATGTGTTCCAATTTTTTATGATGTTTTGTACAAAAATTAACTGATTTTTTTAAACTGTCTATTGTCTTTTTCAGATTTTGATATTTTACTAGAAGCGTTTTTATGGTGTACTCTTTTTTTATAATGATTCGTTTACACATGGAAAGCGTAAACTTAGCGTATTCAAGATTGTTAAGGTCGCTTTCTACTACGTCACCTATATAGCGCGGTTTTTTATTCACTGGCTGAATACGAGGGTAGTCTTCATGTACTAAAAATAATAATTATTATTTTTTTCAGGAAAAAGGTAAAATATTGTATAATATAAAATAATACTATTAATTTTAAACTTTATGCACCTTCCATATGTATGTGTTCGAAAGCATTATCGGGAATTTCTTGTTTTGGTTCAATTATGTTATATTCTGTTTCTTTTATTTCTATTTCATGGTTCTCTACTTCAAAATCTAAAATTAAAAATATTATAATGAACAGTCTTAATATCTCTTGTCATAAAACATAAGAACAAAGTTCTATAAGCAGAAGGTGTCACCATATTGCAATCCACACCAAGTAGTGACATGGCCTATATGCTCTACGTACTTAAAAAAAGTCTAATGTTACTAGAAAGGCGCGTCATTAAATTAGTTTTCCTTTTTATCGACTGCGCCAATTATTTAGTTTTATACATTCTGTAAAAGATCGAACCAATCAAGAATGCAATAAAACTTACCACATTTTAAATTCTATTGTCTGTTTGAAATATTTATTTTTTACATTTTTGGGGATGTATATCGACAACACCACTTATGTGCGGCTTGGCAGCAGCGTAAAAAAGCGCCTTGCTATTTAAATAAGACAGTCCAGTCAGTACTTGGTAAAGAATTAATTTAATATGGATACATAATATGATATATTGTTTTTCGCCATATTAAAAATAAAACAAACTAGTTACTTACTGTCGGTAATTGAATCTGGAACATACACCGTGGAAAGTGCGTATTTTGGCTCTTTATTTGAAACATTTATTGTAGGTATAGCTCCTTTTTTCAGCTTTCGCCGGAGACCACCTTTTTCAAAATATTTTTCCTCGAAATGATCGGAACATACGAATATTCTACTTAGATCATCACCGTCTCGTATTTCCATATCACAAATTTGTGACCATATTTGTAATATTTGTCTATCTTCAGGAAACCTAAAAGAAAACAGGCTAAAATGGGTGTCCTTTCTAGACGATTGAAGATTAAATGGCTATACACCAAACTAATAGCCCTACGACAAAAACGCCTATTTTTTAAATTTTAAACCGTGTAAGAATCGTTTGGTGAAATACGTTTTTAAATTTGACAAAGACCAAACGACTTATTTGCGGACAACTTTTTACTAAAAAAATGTTTATTTTGATGTCCTCTATCACCCCTTAAAGTTTGTCGGTATGTTTTCGGGACACCCTGTATATATAAGTATATATATATTGAAATACGGGTGCAGTACTATTCACTGTTTTTATGTGTCTATAACTTAAAGTTGCTAATAAAAATCTTAAAAGCTTTAAATCTATGGATTATTTAAGTAAGTATATATAGTATATAATGTATACAATATGTATACTGTAGAAAGTTTAATATTTTCACAAACTTTTAGGTTATGTTTACTACTTACTTGTGTAAAGTTTTTGTTTTTCTACAAAAATAGCACCTTCTGGACATTTTTCGACCCACAGATAAACTAATAACGCATAGATATAAATAAATAAAACACGACGAAATTAAACCAAGCTATAGATACTATTAACTAAAGAAAATACATAATCTTATAACAGGTTCTACTTTGGAAGCAACAACAACAGTCGAGACCTTTCAACGTTGCCAAAACGCGCAAACGCGATGCGCTGATCTCTACATTACGCACAGAACACTGCGGTGTTGCCAATGCTATATATTTGTCCGATGATCCAAATATACCTTTAATACAAGGTGGGTCTAAAAGTTTAAGGTTCACTTGCACCAACGTTTTACCTGAGATTATAGTATAGAACGCGGTATTGGTATAATCATTATACCAATACCGCGTTCTCATTGGTCGACTGTTAACTTGGATTAAATTAATTTAATCCAAGTTCGATGTCGCAAAAAAAAAAGTTTTGCATATCCGTCCGTCCATACATTCGTTCATAAGGGCCGAGATTCGTATGTAGGTTTTTTATTGATAAGCGATCTAATAAACAAGACAATTCTGCAAAAAAAAGTAATTGCAGTGGAACCATACCATTTCAACGCTAATTATTTTTTCTATAATATCGAAAATATTTATATTTTCTTCCATCTTTGGGTCTAATTACACTAGGTAACACGGTTTCTTGGCTTGATTGCAGTCATATGTTTTCTGGCTAATGTTGGGTCGCTGAGACCGAATCCGGCCTCAGAATGTTTCTACTACCTCAGATTTCTGAGAAAAATAAGACAAAAATGGTAAAAAATCATTATTTTAGCCCTCTTTTGTAAAATCATGAGAGATAAAAATATTCTGAGGACAAATTTGGATTCGGCGACTCAATATTAGTTAAAAAATACCGATATAAGACTATGGAAACTTTAATTTCATAAGTAGAATAAATAGGAAAAAATATTTAAAAAAAATGATCCTCTGACACAACTAAGTGCGGGTGGGGGTCAGGAGAGGGGTGCATAAGGGGACAAGCTTAAGGCATATCCAGAGGTTCGAATAACTTGCATAATACATAACAATACGATGCCATGATTGACTTGATGTGCCGTCATGTATCTCTTGCGCAGGCTTATGAACGTTATGTTAGATCGCATAAAAGCATCAGTAGGTCAAAAATAAACTAAAAATATGTTACGTAATACGGTCCTTAAGTAATGAAGTAAAATTTTTATGACGTAAAATCATTAAAAAATAATTATTAAATTGGCATAATTGCCTGTACTAAAATTGAAAAAATAATTTTTTGGATTTTTTTTAAGGTGAAATTCGAATTCTGCGCCTTTAAATTTATAAGAAAAATATATTTTTTTGGTTTGGGAAACAAACTTACACTGTTTGTTTTTATTTTATTGCTTTTTTATTTATTTACTTTTTACGAACAAACTAAGCAAAATAAAAAAATACTGGTATAAAAAATTTTGTAGAGAATTTTAAATCTGCAAATGAAGTCCTATAAAATTTTTATACAAATTTTATAGTTTTGCCACAAATGAGCAATTAATTAAACTAAGCTGGCGCCGATTGCCTTTTTCAGTTAATTAATAATTGAAATTTGGCGAAGGCGTACTCCCTAGATATATTGGTTCGAAAGTCAATTAAAGCCGGTGGTTCCCTCTTCTACTAGCCCACACAAGTCCTGGACTTAGGGGATGCTTAATTAAGTAGAATAGTACGAGGTTAAAAACAAAAACAAACAAACAAACATTTTCGCGTACTTACTGTGACAGTAGGTCCTCGCGTATGGATTTTTGAATTCCTCGTATTTTTTTTAATATACCCTAAAATTTTTGAAATCCTACTCTTTTTTTGAAGATTTAGAAAAAAAACTTCATTATTTCCTGGACTAATATCTAAAAAATGTGAGGAGCTGGAACTTTTCTAAGGTCAGATTCGGATTCTACGCCCTCGAATTAGTAAGAAAAATTCATTTTCCGATCAGGGAAAAAATAAAAGTTGCGGTTTGTTGCCTGGTGTTAACCTTCCGGCCACCTCGCCAGAAGGGATTTCGTCAGCTTTACCATTGGCCGACCATCTTGTTCCATCTGCAATGACACAGCTTACTATATGATTACTGAACCTCATAGCCAACTTAAATTATATACCACGGCATTTTTGTCGTACTTATTATTTGAATTGTAGCCTGGGACCTTGGTAACGACGAACTAACAACTACGTCCTTATGACGGCGACAGTGTCGGACTGACTGAACATTTTGCCGAAAAAATGCCTATAACTCTTAAACTATTTTTTTTTTATTCGATTGATTCAAAACGCGTCACTTTTTGTTCATGTTTTGCGAACGAAAAGTTGGACCAGATACAAGTATATATAATCATTTTAAATAAATAAAAATTGGTTAACGGTTAATCTGTATTCATCCACTAAAATAAATCACAAACACAAAATTTCAGTTGGAAAATCAATTTCAATATTTATAATATTTAGTGCCACTTGCACCAATGATGGTTTGACTTTAAACGTGGACTAAATTGACTTTTAACCAATCAGAACGCAGCATTTTTAACTTAAACTTAGTTTAATCAAAATAATCCCAGTTTAAGAGTTAGTGCAAGTGGCCCTTAGAGAACGGTTTCAGAAGTATTAATATTTTCATAACAAACACATTTTAACACAAATTAGTCAAAAGACTAAGCTAATTTGAAAATCAAATCGCACGCAAAAGAAACGATCAATTACTTTTTAAGCGATTTGACTGAATAGCAATTTGTCATGACATGACATGTCATAAAAACATAAATGTATTATTACATTATTATATTATGTATTATTATATTTTTATCCGAATCTTATTTGTTTTCAAGTTATAGCGTCATCAATATTTTGTATTAATTTAGCGTTCTTGTAATCCCAATTTTCGCTTGCTTTGAGCCTCCTCTCCCACCTAACTTAAAATTCGAAAAAGTAAATTTCATGGGTTGAAAATATAAAAGTTGTAATTTTAGTAGTAGTGGGAACCTTTTTTTTTTTGGTCGTCAACTTTTTTGTCCAGGGGATTAATTTTTTAATTTTATACTAAAAAAAGTTTATATTTTCGACCTTCTTTCCCCCCACACTAAATCTTCTTCGCTACGGCCCTGGCGGGACGGCGACACTCCGTCCTTTATTCCTCTGCAGAAGAGGCATGGGCCTGTGTCGTACATTAAAAAGGTTATTTGTGAAATAAAACCATAAAAGCATAGCCAGGTCGTAGATTATCACAAAACTACCTGATCTATTGTGTGGTTGGTAAAAGTTATTAATTTTTTCAATTTTGCACAAATTTTTAACAATACAGACATAAGAAAATCTTCAAGTTAAAAATATATGTATTTAATCAACGTATGTAAAGTATAATCTTAAAGAAATGTATCAAAAAACTCAAACTTTTTGTTTTTCATACAACAAATACAGTATTTATTTGGTTGGCCGGAAAGTGTAGCACTGAGCGGCACGAACGAACATAGCTAGCTAGGTATATTTAATAAATAAAAAGTTATTTAAGCTCTTTTCTTGGGTTTAATTAGTAAAAATTGCACAAAGAACTGAAACATCTAAAGTGACAGAAATCAATTGTTTATAAAATTTACTCCTACTAGGAGAGAAAAAAATATTGCTACAGGTGAAGAAAATTGGTTTGACAGTCTGAAAACATAATAAATAATGGTATGTTCTAAAGCTAGTAGTGAAAAAACATTATTTATCCAATACATACAGATAATGAGACAATTACCAGCTTTATTTTAAATAGATAAACTTAATAATAACCCCCGCGTGGCTTTTACTTTATTGAGCGGATAATTTTTTATTTTACCCACTCAAATGTCACTTGTCAAATTATTTTCTTGTAAATGTCATTAAAATTTTTAATAAAAATATGAATTTCTAAGTTATTTATTGGATAAAACCTTGTATGGCACTCATGGGTAAACCGATATTGCCCTCTCGAAAATTAACCTGCTTGGCGGACGCCTCGCAGGTTAATTTTCTCATGGGCAATATCTTACTTTACCCACTAGTACCATAAATAACTATATCTTCATTTATAATGTACCGTACTTCTTTCAGTGTATACCTTACCTACTTGTTTTAAGTTGTTTCTCTCAATTGTTTTTATATTTCCAATTTGTACGTCTAGTAGGTACCTAATAGAATAAATAGGCATAAAATAGAAGATATATTGTTGAAAAAATACGCGTATTCAATACGGTTTTCAGAATAACTTTAAAAGAGCTACAAATACATATCAACAGCAAGTATTCGAAATACTCCGTTACTTTTAATCTTTATTATACAGCGTGTTCAAAGAATCTTAGACCGCGGTTTTAACCAAAATGTTGAAGACTTTATGGATTGACGTAGAAAGTATTTAGTACCATTGAACCATTCATGTGTCAATAAAACCGTTTTTCTATTTTGCGACTCTCATAAGCTCATAATCAAACGCATTTTGCGTGTTCTTATAGGCCCATAAGAGGTCTCTACTTTTTTTTCTGTTGGGTTGGCAACATACAAAACCCTATCTCTTGACGTTTTGCGTGCAAATGTCAATGTCGATTTAAAGTTTAATATTTTACAAAATTTTGTGTTTGGGTTATTTTTTACCGTGTTAAAATTGTGGACTGGTTAATTGCAGTGAAAAACGAAGAGATGACTGTAAAATATATCAAAATATCATTTGTTTTTAGAATTTTAAACGCAGTGTAAATTGTAATGCCAACCCAAAACAAAAATCCCTAAACACGGAAAAAAAAATTATAGCTAGGAGCGCTATAACACACATACCAAGCAAATTATAATTATATAAATATAAGGCTTTCTCTTACAATTATGGCAGTCAGTGTAAAAATTTATATGAAATACTTTAATTGTTTAGTGAATAATAAAATATAACAAATAGTATGGCATTTATAGCTTAAATAGATTTAATTATTGTCCGTGCTAATAATTTTTATAATATAATAAAATTTCTGTAAATTTATAATAGTGCCTGTAATAAATATAATCGTGTCTGTAATATATATAATCGTTTCCAATTTATTTTTAACATTATTAGTTATTGTGTCCCTTATAATCTATAGCTTAAATCACTATAATTTGCCACTGTTACCAAATATCTTATAATGTATAGCGCAGAGCCCACTAATTTCTTTCCGTGAATCAGTCATCAATTTAAGTGTAAGTTTTTTAAATTTTAGAGCAAAATACAAAAAAATTGTATAAAGCACTCGTTTCATAACACGTTTTTAGAGCACTAGTACTTTAGAAAACTCACCGCAAGCGGCTCGTTTTCTAAACTTGTACTCGTGTGCTAAAAACGTATGTTATGAAACTAGTACTTTAATATACTATTCTGTATTAAAAGTGCTATTATAGTCTAAGAGTTGGTAAACATTTTTATTTCATTATTTGTACATTCAAATTAAGCTATTTGCAAATCGCCAGGTCCTGGATCGGGTTCCTTTGGGTGTAAGAAGCCCCAAAAAAGTAGTGAAATGGGGTATACGAAATAGTTATTTATATACCAAGGGACTAAACTGGCTGTTTTAGTCCCGCTGCATTAGTGCATTAGTCCTGAGCGAGCGTAGCGAGCGAGGGAAACATAAATGCAAGGGACTAAAACAGCCAAGTTTAGTCCTGAGGTATATACACTATTTTTGCAGGACCAAACATAATTTACGTAGATAAAATTAAAATTAAAAACCACGCGTCTAAAATCGGTTGTTTTCGTAATTTAATCAAGGTGCCTGTAAATTGCGAAAAGTCAGTTTCATGGCTATCGCGATTTCAATTGTTTTTTAATATGGTTGACACAAACGTCAACAAAATGGACGAAGATGATAAATTTTAAGTTATGTATAAATTGTTATAACAATGTTATTTTTAAAGGTTTTCTTTGTTAAAATCAAATAAATTGGTTTGAATCACTAATTTATTACAAAACACCACCAAACCTAATTTTTGAACCAGCAAAGCACATAGTAAGTATAATATTTTAATATTATCAAGGCTGCCGTGATTTTTATTCCCTAGAGAGAAAAATGGCAAGTTTAGTCCCGAAAATGAAAGCGTAAAATTAGGTTTTAGTCTTGGTCGTGCAAAAAATATATTTTTAAGTTACCGAGTCAAATACATTACATGTATTACATTTAGATTAGTCCATTTTCATAGTTTTACACAGTTATTCAGCTGGCCAAGTGGTAAAAATATAGTTTAAAAAGTTCATTTGACATATGTCAATAATATAAAGTCGAAAGAATTTCCATTTAATCAAAATGTCATTTCATAAATTCTCATTTATTTAAAAAATTGAGTATCACATATGTCAAAGGCACATTTTAAAGACTGTTCTTACGCCTGGGCCCCAAAATTATTGTGTATAACTATGAAAATAACTTAATCTGAAAGTAATCTGAATGTAATAAATAAATAAATATGACTAGGCAAGTTAAAAATAGATTTATTGGTAGTTGATTGACACAGCTTTCGGAGCTTCTAGGACCCAAAGGAACCGGATCCGAAGCCTATCAATTCGGAAATTGCTTTATTTAAATGTACTGTAAAACATGTATAAAATACACGAGGTTTATTGAGATGTTTTTTGCAAGTGTCCTATCGGTTATAGTAGGTAGGACTAAATGCATATTTACAAAAAAAAAATTTGCTAAATGAAAAGTTTTTGTTTAAAAAGTGATCCAACGAGGCGAAAATGTGCGCAAACTAATCAGAAATCGATCAAGAATCAGGCATATATCCGCTAGTGGCATAATCATAACAAAGCCGTGAAGTTATGGAATGCTTGGAATATCATAGTATACTATACTTTACGAGGACTCTTTTTTTAAGTTTGGACTTTTTATTTAAAAAAAATTATTTAAAATATAATTTTTTGAAATCGGGTTATAAATATGTGAGATATGCTAAAAAAACCTTTTACTGCTTTAAACGCCAATATCTCGAAAACAATTCGTTTTAGGAAAACGTTGTTGATAACATTTTTTGACCAATTTAAAATTATCTTTTATACAAGTGCTAAATTAACCAAATACAATAATAATTGCCTTAATTATAAACAAAAAACGCTAAAAATAGGAGTTTTACCCTATTTTTACCCCCAATCGTTTATCCCCAAAATCTAATCAGCTCTTCGGAATACGATAAGAAACAATATGTAAAAAACCGCAAGTCGATATCTCATGTAGAAATGGAGTTAGAGAGTTTACACCCAGACAGACAAACAGACAGACGGACGCAAAAATTTTTTTTACTGATTTCGACTCAGAATGGTCTAAAACGTCGAGAAATGTGAAAAAAAAAAACGTAGTCAAAGATTTTGACTTTTCGGCGAAGATTTCAAAAAGTGCCGATTTAAAGGATTTTGAAATGCTATTATAATGCTTTTCTAACCAGAGAATTCAGAGAGTGTAACAAAGCCGAGTCAAACCATTAATTATGGAGCAGAGGGGCCGGGGATGCTCCGCACTGCACGGCAACTAAATAACCTTACTATGTGATTAAGAAAACTCATTAAGAATCCCATATTTTAAAAGTATTTATACACTAGAAAAAATAGTTTGAATTTTCACCATTAACCATGAGAAAAATTTTAAAGGGACGATAATTTGCCCTATAAGAAAACTAGTTACATTTTTTCATTTTTTTTACAGTTTGCTAGGAATTTCGAAAGGCAAGATAGAATAATTTGGCATTTAAGTAAAGATCTCTTGACTCATATTATAAAAACACATATATATAGGCCAAATTTGACGAAATGCCATAGAGAAGGAAAGAGAACCATTAGTCCAGCCTGCGCAAGATTATTTTGTGACAGAACGGGGCAGCGAAATGACGTAACGCAATATATCTGACCTTGCGCAGTACGCATCTCTATCAGCTGTGAAATGCTGTCGGTCGTAAAACAATTCATCACCCCAGTATTTATTTGTCTTATCTCCAAAAATCCCCCAGTAAAAATCTTAAAATGTCCAAAAATAGAGATATGGCAAACCAATACTGGGGTGACGAATTATTAATAGTTTGTTTATACTGTCAGTACTGTCAGATCGTCGTTTGTTTCTGTTCATTTTTCGATTTCTACTGTGTTTTAATTGTTTTTTTGCTGCATTTATTTATAACTTTAAACCTAACCTGTATTGTTGCTTTATGAAGAGCAAAGGGTCAATCCCTGGTGTACTTAAAGTAGGTGTACAAAATCCCGAAACTCAAACACACCTCGAAAAATTCTTATAAAATCATTTTAAAAAACTATTTCGACGTTTCTTCGTAGATATTTATTGTTTTTTGTTGAATTTTTTACAATTTTTATTTGACACACAAAACTAAGGTTAAAAAATACTCGTCAAAAACAACAATAGTAGTGCGCATGTGCAAGTTTATCTCAGATGCGCTAGGCACATTTATCACAGTATTCCGCAACGGCTTTGGAGGTCTTTCCTTGTCTATGCGAAATGCCAATCCAAAACTTTCAGTAGAAGGAAAATAAGCAGAAGAAGAGGAAAAAAAAAGAAGAAGAAGAATAAGAAGAAGAAGAAAAAGAAGAAGAAAATGAAGATGAAGAAGAAAATGAAATTTTGCAGAGTATAGAGTGTTGCATTGTTTTGACCTAACAGCAGTATTGTCTCGGTATAATAATAGTGTAATTGAACAATTGTCCGTTTTAAATAGTATAAATATTTGAAAGAATTTTATGGTCAATTAAGGCAGCAGCACTATCGGAAAATGAAATTCCTAAAATGCGAAACTAATATAATAAAATATGTAAATGAGGAAACAATGGCGGAGTATATTCTCCTTTACGAGCCCAGGCCTATGTTCGAATTCTTTCTAGCCGACATTCCACAGTTGGCAACAATGCTCTCGACAACATCTAATAAAACAATTATTTTCAAATTAGGAAAAATTATATATTCAACTTCGACAAACCGAACAAAAGGAAGTATTTTAGAACAAATTGAATTAAACAAAACCAAACCTTTCCTAAATACAGATCCCAAACGAAAAAAAGTTTTAACAAATTTAAAAATTTAAAAAAATAATAATAATAATAATTGTTATTTATGGTACTAGTGGGTAAAGTAAGATTTTGCCCTCTATTATTAAATATTTAAACCTGATATCTGTCACGACAATCTGACATAACCTTCAATTTTTGCATCATAATTTGTAAATATGTGCTAAAATTTAATAAAAATCTTTTTTAAGTACTGATTTTATAAAAATTATTAAATAACATTAATTGCTATATTTAAAAATATGTGTTTTGTTGTATTTACAAAGTCGAGTCACAAAAAAAACATTGTTTTTAACCTTGTCCGCAGTTTAAAGCCATACAGTGTTTCATATTGGCAGTCGAAGAAAAAGTATAGTCTACAACACGTATCGAATAGTCATTCCGCGCTCGCGGGAACGTCATACTCGCCTACCGGCTCGTATGACAGACTTTCCGCTCGCGCGGAATATTGTCTATTCCATACTAGTTATAGAATATACTATTAAAATACTATGACTGTAAGTTTGTAAAGATTTTATAGCAGAATAGATGAGGAACTCTATAAAAATCCTTTTGCGAGTAAAGGCTTCGAATATAATCTTTGGGAAGGCAAAATAACTTGAAATAAGAAATTTTTAATGAAACTCCGTATTGAGGCTTTTAAAATTCTTCGGTGGTTATTTAACGAAATGAGGCCGATGGCTTTATGACAGTACGGTTTAAATGGCGTATGGTACAAAAATGGCCAATGTGATGCCTGGATATTGAAATTGGGTGTATTATTACGGATAATTAGGGTATAATACTAGTAGAATTGATTTGCAAAACATTAAGTAATATAATCCGAAATTGCGAGACCAAATTTTTCGTATAAGGCCAATTTATTAATAATTTGCTTTTTATGATTATAACCCGAATCGAGATAATAAGGGATTTTTTAATACGCCATATGTTCATTGCGAATAATGATCTTTTTTAATTTTACAATATTTTCAGGAAAATTCCCACATCTTTTTTGTAATAATAAAATAGTATATTCTATAACTAGTATGGAATAGACAATATTCCGCGCGAGCTTAAAGTTTGTCATACGAGCCGGCAGGCGAGTATGACGGTCCCGCGAGTGCGGAATGACTATTCCATATGTGTTGTAGACTATACTTTTTCTTCGACTACAAATATGAAACACTGTATGGCTTTAAACTGCGGACAAGGTTAAAAAAAGTGACTCGACATTGTAAATGCAACAAAACACATATTCTTAAATAAAGCAATTAATGTTATTTAAAAATTTATTCAAATCATTAGTTAAAAAAGATTTTTATTTAATTTTAGCACATATTTACAAATTATAATGCAAAAATTGAAGGTTATGTCGGTTATGTCAGATTGTTATGACATATATCAGGTTTAAATATTTAACAATAGATGGAACAGTTTTAATTTTTGTTACAAAATTGATAAAAAACTGGTCAAATATTAAGAAAAACTAATAAAGTTTATGTAATTTTAACGCAAAACTTTAAATTGTATTAAATTATTCAATATTTCATGGTAAAATATATATATAATTTTTCTAATTTTGCTACAGTTTTCTTTACTTTTATAAACACACTACATGTGCTCATTCTAACACTTGATATGGAATGTTCATACCGTATCTAGAGCTAGAATGGATTCATGCTGTGTTTGAAAAGTGTGTGTATTTGCTTACATTCTAAAGCAGTCGTAGAAAAACCCATTTCTAAATTATAAATTGAAAATGGTACGGTTCTACGACGCTTGTAGGTCTCAAATGATCTATAAGGACATTTGGTCATATAATGACAAAAATTTTACAGCCTTTTTCTGTCTAGACAAATGAAAAGCTCCTAATACAAGATTATAGAAAAAAAATGCATATTATTAAAAAAGAGATATGGGATTTTGATTTTATACGCCTCGTGAAAGATAAATCCTGGAAGATATTGGCATTTTGTAATCTGCTCATAAGTTTACGACTATTTTGTAATAATTTATGAAAATATACATAATTTTCTTAAACGATTATGTTGGTTTTTAACTATTCTATTTCAACACATTCTATAGGTTTTTTGATTTATGTACAATTTTTTTTGAACACAATAGTTGCTTATTTAAAATAATTTTTAAACTTTATACATATTCCTTTTATTTATGTTAAGATAAATTATATTTCGCTTATCCATAGACTGAGAACTTTGCGAATAGATGTTTAATATATTATCTATATTTTAGAAATTTAATGAGGGACATATTTTTTATTTACTAATGGCAAAATTCTATTCCTGTGTAAAATTTTATTCATTTGGCTTTTTATTTATGATTACAGACAATGCAACCCATTTTACCTAAGAAATCTATATCTCTTAAAATATAGTTAGTAAATTCACTTGTGTTTTATAGTAAGAGTTTTATAATATAATAGTATATTAAAGTACTAGTTTCATAACATTTTTAGCGCACGAGTACAAGTTTAGAAAACGAGCCGCTTGCGGCGAGTTTTCTAAAGTACTAGTGCTCTAAAAACGTGTTATAAAATGAGTGCTTTATACAATTTTTTCTATTTTGCTCTAAAATTTAAAAAACTTACATTTAAATTGATGACTGATTTAGGGATTTTTGTTTTGGGTTGGCATTACAGTTTACACCATGTTTAAAATTATAAGAATAAATGATATTTTGATATATTTTACAGTCATCTCTTCTTTTTTCACTGCAATAACCCAGTCCACAATTTTAACACGGTAAAAAATAACCCAAACACAAAATTTTGTAAAAAATTATACTTTAAATCGACATTGACATTTGCACGCAAAACGTCAAGAGATAGGCTTTTGTATGTTGCCAACCCAACAGAAAAAAAAGTAGAGACCTCTTATGGGCCTATAAGAACACGCAAAATGCGTGTGATTATGAGCTTATAAGAGTCGCAAAATAGAAAAATATCTATAATAATCAAATATAAACATCAACTAGTGTGCAAAGAATCTAGTTTTTCTATACATAATTGCTTCCATTCCATCAATGGAATCCATTATCAGTAATTACTATAATCGGCAATCCCAGACTGCAAATTTATAACTATTAAAATTTTTATCAGATTATATTCTTTGTGTAAATTGATTGTAATTAGTAAGTAAAGTTTATCTTCCTAGATTTTTCATTAGCCTGTAAAGTATCCAAATGCAATGTGAAAGCGTGGAAATTAACAGCTACGTGTTTGGTAATAAGATATTGTGGACCGAGTCCATGGCTGAGGAGGAACTGTTTCAAACATGTTTTCAACCGTACCACTTCACCAACAGGTTAACACTCAGATTTTAAGACGTTCATTTCGAATATGCCAAACTTCATTTTCAAAAATGTGATTTTTGTGGGCCCATAGTAAAAAAAAATATTTCTAACCGGATATATATAAATTTAAAGATTCTATTATGTACAAATATAACATTTTTTGATCCACGAATTCACTTTGGCCAGCTGCTGCTATGCTGCTATGAAAGTCGGGTCGAAATTTATTTCGCCCATACTTTCCAAAATATTAATCTGAGGGTATTATGTGCCTATATTTTTGGAATCAGCGCGTCGAGATCTATGGACATCAATTTTTGTCTTTTTTACGATGAATTTCGTTAAAAATAAAGATAATCTTCTGATTGAAGCAAAATACAAAATACTAGTCTCTATACTAATTATTCACACAAAAAAAGTTAAATTAAAGTTAATCAAAAACAATTACCTTTAAATTACAACAGAATTACTCACCAAGCGACTGATATATTGACCGTCACCACGTGTTCTCAACACAAGCACGTCTCTAGCACTAAATTCGAAATGGCTAACTCGCAACAAATGGTGTTTACTGCTAACTTTAAGTCGTTCGTTTATAGAGAATATACTAATGACTTTTAAGCACTGCCAAAAGACCCAAATTTTGAAGTTTCTCATGTGTAACTTGAAAAAAAGTGATAAAAAAATTATTTTAGAATTTAAATTAATTGATTCTTAACCCTTTAGAGTATACTTAAAAATAATTAAAAGTAAAACAACTGTATAAACCTAATAATTTTAAAAATATTAGCATTTAATTGTTAATATTTGTAATGGTGACACGACAAGGGACTGATATTTTAAGTAAATAAGGACAAATTTTAAAATAATCCTAATTTTTGTATATAAAATATAGTAAAAAGTACCTACTTGTATTTAGCTGTTAAATAATAATTATTTTTATTAAATACGTCTGATAGAATTTTAAATATATGTGCATAACATGAAGTTAACCGATTTTCATTGAAATACCCTTATCTTAAAGCACAATTCTTCGGTGATGTTTGGTACATCCTTTAGCAAACGAAAAGCAAAGATAAATAAAAGATATATAAAAATAAACAAAATATCTTCATTATCAAAGACATAATGATTATAGAACAAAGTATAAATATACAGGCACTAAAATGCATAAATCATTCGTTAGTTTTTAAAGCTAAAATCAACACGGCGTTGAAATTAGCAATTGGTGATGGTCGCCTTAAGGCAATGCAAGGCTTGCTGCGATGGAAAAACTTAATATAAATCCTTTAATTCTCCTATCTGATGAACCGTCTTTATTTATTTCTCGTATCGTTTTTGCTCGTGTGTGCTTTAATATTATGTTTTCCAAGATATATTGTCAAATGGTTTACTCTTTATTTGGTAGTTTGTGTTTATTTTCAGAAATAATACGAAGCCACAATGCGTGTAAGACAAAATAGCACTATATTTATTTATTGTGCGAGGTAATTTATGCCTATGCTGATTTCTGCCGGCTATATGGGGTTTCTACATTGTATCTTCTTTTTATTCTTTCAGTTCTTCTTCTTTCTCTTTCTTTTCCTTTTCACTTTTCTCTTTCCCTTCCTCTTTCTTTTATTCTTCTTCTTCTTCTTCTTCATTGATTTAGAGAAAAGGATAACACTTCAATTCTGAGCATGAAACTAATATAGTTGATATTCTAATTGTTGCAGGAAAAAATTGCCAGATCGGGATTGGATATATTAACAACTGCAACAAAAAATCCCTAAGTAACTACTAATTTCAATGATTTTACGATTAGCGTAAAAAATGGCACATGTGAGAGACTAAGAAAAATATAATGGCATCAGGATGAAACCAAAAAAATTTATTGCCAGAAGGCCTATGCGCAATTCTTCCCGCTAAATCATTGTTCTTATTCTTCTTCTTCTTCTTCTTCTTCTTCTTCTTCTTCTTCTTCTTCTTCTTCTTCTTCTTCTTCTTCTTCTTCTTCTTCTTCTTCTTCTTCTTCTTCTTCTTCTTCTTCTTCTTCTTCTTCCTTTTGGCTTGTTCTTCTTTATCTTCTGTTTTTTTTTTCTGGCTAACAAGAGCCGTGGTGCTTTTTATATTTGTCCTTTGAAAAATGTACTGCCACTGGTCAATCTGACATTGGCTAATAAAACACATGGGTTCATTTTACAGCGACCTACCCTATGGTAAATTACCGTAAACTTGTCTGCCATAAAGGTAATTTCAATATTAAATTCTTATCTTGACCAAATATCTAAACAAACTACCTCAACTTTTTCTTTCAATCGTCGATTTAATGCTTAATTTTAACTTGAACATGTTAATTTCTCCCATAAACTTCAATAATTTTTATTTATGGACGTATTTACGCATTAAGATTTCAACAAATCGTTTAATACTGGATAACTATAAATATCTTTAAGGATCATACTACGCAGACTTGTTTTTTGTTTGTTTTAGTGTCTCTTGTTTCGATTTCCACTATTAATGTCTTTTATCTGAGGATCCATCTTTTGACTATAATTTACTTAAGCGGACTCCATGTTTTAAATCCAGTGGTACAAAAATATAGAACTATTTTTTTTTTCACACAGAGAAAAAACTCTAATACGAAGTATTTGTGATAATTTTTTAGATTCTTGATTCAAGTATTAACATACTGGTCTAAGTAAGATTTAACTTCAGTCAAGCAAATCATTTCATTTAAGTACATAAGTTGCTTGCGGCTAGACAAAATTTTGAACCATGAACTGAACATTACGTACTTCTTTTTAGTAGTTATTTTTATGTGTTTAATGTAACGCAAATGTTTGTTATTTTGCTTCTTAAAATTATTAAGTTTAAATTATCTCAATATACTGCAGTATAAGAATAGTATATTCTATAACTAGTATGGAATAGCTAATATGCCGCGCGAGCAGAAAGTTTGTCGAGCCGGCAGGCGAGTATGACAGTCCCGCGAGCGCGGAATGACTATTCCATACGTGTTGTAGACTATACTTTTTCTTCGACTGCAAATATGAAACACTGTATGGCTTTAAATTGCGGACAAGTTTAAAAACAATGTTTTTTGTGACTCGATATTGTAAATGCAACAAAACACATATTTTTAAATAAAGCAATTAATGTTATTTAATAATTTTATCAAATCAGTACTTAAAAAAGATTTTTATTCAATTTTAGCACATATTTACAAATTATAATGCAAAAATTGAAGGTTATGTCAGATTGTTGTGACAGATATCAGGTTTAAATATTTAACAATAGATGGGGCAGTTTTAATTTTTTGAACTAAATTGATAAAAAACTGGTCAAATATTAAGAAAAACTAATAAACTTTATGTAATTTTAAAGCAAAACTTTAAATTGCATTAAATTATTCAATATTTCATGGTAAAATATATATATTTTTGCTAACTTTGCTACAGTTTTCTTTACTTTTATAAATAAGAGATGGCACTACATGTGCTCATTCTAACACTTGATACGGAATATTCATACCGTATCTAGAGCTAGAATGGATTCATTCTGTGATGGAAAAGTGTGTGTATTTGCTTACATTCTAAAGCAGTCGTAGAAAAAATATATACCTATGCATGTTGATTTCTTGTAGAGCAATAAAGTAAATAGAAAAGAAAATAAATTTCCCCGGCTGTTAAAGAGTCTACTAATTTCTCTTAGAGATAAACCGTTTCAAATTAATTAAAATAGAATTTCCGCTCCATCTTCAGTATAAGCAGCTTACGACGGACATATTTATGCCCGAGAAATGCTATCTTATTTTAGTTCGATGCTTTTGTTATTTTATTGGCTCTAGACAGAGATTCGCATTCCTTAAACACAATAATTTTCGAAATGACGTCGCCTGGAAAAAAATGGTTAATTCTTTAAATTATGTTTTAATCCTTTGCACGAGAAGTGCATGATCTTAATATAATTATGATGGGGTACCGTTGTAATTCAACGCAGGGCCGCACTTTAAAGACTAGAAATATAAAATACGTGTTTTTGCAAATAAAGGGATTGTTTCCTACTTATTAAGTCATACAATTTAATGAACAAAACTTCTCCCTTAATGGCTGCTACGCCACCCGACCTTTTTTTATTACTGTTCAAAATTTACCGCACTAAGCAATTGCCTGATTTCCCTTCAATGAGATGAATTATTCATGATTGTTTTTTCTGTTTTCTAGAGAAGTGTGTCAAAACAAGACAAATTAAAATAGTTTTTCATTCAAAAAAATTTATAAAGTATCCTAATGAGTTTTTTAATGAGAAGCATATGAATTCCTTACAGCACTCTTGCCCCTATTCGCGCAATCCGCGTCCTTGTCAAATGATAGATGCTCGCTTCATATTTAACATGAACATTTTTCGTTATTATCAAGCCAGCCATGTCGATGTATCGCTGATATTTCGCAGCATGTGCTTCTGCCTTTCACATAATATACCCATACGTATAATTAAATGAAATCAAATGGCATAGATAGAACATTTTGCACATGTAGCTACTTTTTATATTTATGCCATTTCATACGATTTAACCACATACAATCTATTTAACATTCTTTTTATAAGGGTAAATGATAGAGATAATGAAATTTATTGATAAATGCTTATTAGCCTGGAGCACTAGATCGTAAGGAATCTTTTTTAAGATCCAGTGGTGTACGTACTAATTACGTATATCATACTACTAAGCTAAGAGTAGTGTTTGACGTGAAGAAGAAATCCATTCATTAAAGATTCAAATAATGTTAAAAGTAAGGAAAAAACCTTGAATACTTAAAGGCTTTTTTTTTGCGCACTAGATCATAAGAAATTGTTTTTTGAGATCCAACAGCTTACTGTAAATAATAATCTATAACCTACTATAAAGCACAGAGTAGTTTTTGAGGTAGAGAAGGAATTCATTAATTTTGGTTTTGGTAAAAGTAAGGAGGATTGACTGAAACTTTAAAATATTATAGTGGATTACACTAAGTGTAAAATAGGGGACTAAACTGATTTTTTTGTAAGAAAAAAAAAGTGTGAAGGAAGACAGGAGCATTATTTATACCAAAAGGTAGTGGAGTAAGCAAGTCGACGCACTTTTTAATAATATACGATTTAAATATCGAAAGAATAGCCCAATGTATGATAATGCGGTGCAAAAAGAGTAAAAAAAACTTTCAGTATTATGTATTTAAAAACAATGTCTCGTTAAAAATATGCGTTGAATATGCAGTGGTTCTTTTTTCGGTTTTGGAAATCTCGAAGAGGTATTTTAACTAAGTATATCGTTAAGTAAGGGCATTGTTTTGCGGATATTTGGACAGGCGACTGACACGACCATATTTTTTACGGTTTGCTCGTAGAATCTGATAAGACGCCACCCTTAAATCCGAAACTCTGCTGCAACGGACGGGTTCGACGACCGGATGGCCGGCCATCCTTTTTTTGGGAATCAACCACGAGACGGACGAGATGCTGCTCGACGTGGTTAAAGCAAAATTGCACATTTACGAAAAATTGAGATATTTAAAAGGACTAATACATTTTTAGTATAAAAAACAACAAAAACATATAGTTTTCATCCTGTCCGCCTAGCAGGTTTAATAATGTTGATAGCAACATTTTTTTAACTGTGCTAGAAACATTTTTTCAAAGATACATTTTTAGGATTCAGATTATCTCCATATTATGGCGACTGTAACTTTATGACCGGTATCCATAGAAAGGTCTTTATTATTTATTTATAATTTATAATGCCACTTTCAAAGGGGCCTAGCTCCCTTTACTCAAGATTTAATTTTAGACATATGTTTATAGGAACTTTTTTTATATTTTCCTTTGTAGAATTACCCATTAGGGAACGTTTAAGTATTACGTAACGCAAATTTTGTTCATTTTGGAACATCTATTTCTTATCCAAGACTGGATCGTGATCAAGACTAAAATGAAGACTTGCCTTTCTCATGTGTCTGTAGACTTAATATAACTAAACCAAAACCAAGAAGAAGACTTAAGAATCTTTGCCAAATTTTCTTATTAATGTTCAAAAAAAAAACAAACTAAACTTAAGTCACTAAAGAGATAATAAAAAGAGAGATCTTGGTCAGTTTTGGTCACGATGGAGTTCTAATGGTTCTTTTTCTTTTGCCTGAAACTCGTCGACATGCAAATATCGTATCAAGGAAAGACAAAACGCTAACTGACAGAGAGAGGTTTATTGCGCGGATCGCTTACAGTCTTAGCTAACATTGCCCATGTTGTCATTATTTTGCACCGCCGCCTTTCCCGATTTACGGCACTCTTCTGCACGCTAAATTTTAGCAGCGGTCTCATCGCTTAGCCGGGCCATTGTATACTTTTTGCGCAGGGGAAAATGCTGCAGATATCATCTTCATTTGTAAATAATATTTAAAAAATCCCAAGAGAAATATCTTTTGTAAAATGCTTTGTAGTGCGTGAGATGCCCAACTTCTGACTGAGAAATTTCCCAACTAAAAAAAATTGATGACTAAAAAAAAAGATCCTCACCCTGAAAAAAAACTTTGTCCCTGACGGTTTCTACTAAAAAATAAAAACTTGGCACCCCTACAAAAAAAATGGCGCCCAAAATTTACCCTCAAGAAAAAAAACTTTGTCCCTGACGTTTTCTACCAAAACTTGGCGCCCTACCATTAAAAAAGCCAACTCCGCTCCCTAAAATTCCCAACTTTTATTAAATAAAAAAAATACCCAACTTATTAAAGTCCAAAATAATCAAAATTTGCGTTACGTAATACTTGAACGTTCCCATATTAGTAAGGTTTGTAGTAAAATTTTAGACAAATTATATTTATACACTTATACACTGATAAAAAGGATTTATTTGGATATGGCCAATTAAAATATTTGGTAGTGAGTAACAAAAAAACTCAAAAGTCAAATAAATATTTAGTTCATGTAAACAAATATTTTTATTTTAAAATGATTTATTAATGGGAACAAAATAGTTTATTTGACAGAAATAAAATTTATTTGTCACAACCAAATAATTCAATTGGCCATATCCAACCAAATATTTTGTTGACACAAATAAACTGTTTTATCAGTGTATTTATATTAAAAGATTTTAAATTAAATAAATAAGATTTAAAGTATTTATATTAAAACTAACCGTAAATTTAGTATTTTTACTTTTTTATTGTGTTGGGCTTGGGCTTGGCCAACTTGTAGTGAGACACTATTAATTATGTCAAAGATTTTTAGTTTTGTTTTTAGAAAACTGTTTTGGTGTATCATTGATTGTTTTAAATACGTGTGGTGTAGAAACATGGTCCGTTCGTTAATGGCGGTCTTTTAGCCGTAAAAAAGCACCCAGCCAACTAGAATCCAAGTCCAACTAACCACCCACACTGCACCCGCACACTTCATTACCTGGTCGTAGCCGACTTCCATCGTACATTAGGCAGACCTCGTGCATAAATACGTTCCGTAGCTATTTAGTAGCGTACAAAACAAAAGACACCAAGTGCAGCCTATAAACCGTAATCAGCGAGTACAGAGCTCACTATGTTAAAAAGAATGCTAAAGCAGATCTGGATTCAGCATTTAACACAACCACCAAGTAAAGGTATATAGAGCCTTAGTTAGAAGACCGGGAGAAGCTTGATTAGTTTTGTAGGTTTAGTCATCTCAGTGCATTGCAAAGCCGGGTTCACAGCTTTTAACACTTCTGCCCTGCTAAGACGAGTTGTACTATCTGCAAATTGTTTTGAGATATGGCCAGTTTTATTGTTTTTGTTTGCACTTTTTGAAAACATGTTATACTTGGACTGAAAATGTGACGTTTCCCTAACACTAGTCCCATGTGCCTACTAAAAATAAATGATCTGTAAAGTTAGTCCTAGTCCTGACTTATTCGTCTAGTAAAGACTAGTTAGGACAATTTTATTTAGATAACATTGAAAATTGTCCACATCGGACAAGCATCTCAGGCTAATTTTTAGGATTTGGGTTTTAGATAGGACATTTCTTTTTAGTAGGCACATGGGGCTAGTGTAAAGCAATACAATGGTGTGCTTATCTCAAAAAGTGAATTTTTGCAGATAGCACAACTTGCCTTAGCAAGGCAGACCTATCTAGGGACTTTTGTGTGGCTAATTTTTAGGATTTACTAATTTAAAAATCTGTTTTATTTTGACTGGCGCTATATATGTGCATTTGTTTCTATTTAAATATTAAATGTATTCTAACGCATCGTAATGGAAATTAAAAAATATTTTACAGGCTTCCTTGATTTCTTCCTTTAACGTTTACTTTTTGGATTGGCCATTGGTTAACTAAAAATATGTAAAATAATTTTCGTTGGACTGTTACGCGAAAAAGATTCAACTAACAATGCTGGATTTGCAAGCCTTTAACAGACACAGTTACAACTGAAAACACCTAAATCGTCAGGAATTTTCTTTCGCTAATACCTGTTGGTACATGTTACTTGGATTACCGTTTATCTATCTTAGGACAAATACAGTATCTATAGACACTTAAAACTCAATGGGTCTTAAATACGCACTGTTATGGTGAAGAAAATGTGCTTTGACAAGGATAAGACAGGATTGTTTAATTGGTGTAGTTATTTCTTGATTTTTACAAATCTGATTTTTTTACAACAATTAAAAAACACTAAGGTGGGTAAGCCAACTATTGCCATGTTCCTAACACTCGCAAACCAAACCCCCTCTTAAGGCGGCTTTTCACGAAGCAATTTGTACGCAAGTTTGATGCTATGCAATTTTGTTGCAAGAATGATTCAGTCACAACGCATGCCTCCAGGCATCTTTGATGCTATTTTCCCATCAAATTATTAGAACAAGTTCTATTTTTCGTCGATTTTTATGCAAGATTTATAGTTATTTTCATGGAACCTGGAAAAAAGTTACCAAATCGATTTCTTTTTACTAATATGGTAGCAACTGCACATGTTAATAATTATTATTAATAATAATAGGCCGGTCTCTCTAACTAAAAAACTTCCTTAAAAAAGCAAATGCTAGGTTATGTTTTTGTCAACAAACGTAGAGACACGTCAAAATTGTCTGGTTGGCAGCACTGTTTAACTTGCAATATATAGCGTCAAACTTGCGTACAACTTGCCCCGTGAAAAGGGGGTTTAAACTTGTTAGTTCGTTCTCTTTATCATAGACGGCACTGCCAGTATATCTGTTATAACGAAAAGATGTCCGTAGATATGATGTATCTGTATCCAGTTGGTAATGGCATACACAAAAACGCAGTTCGTGTTTCGTGCTCGACTATAAAATCTTGTAAAATTGTGCTGTCGCAAGCTGGGTATCATCGATTATTTCAGGGCAAGAACGTAATAAGGTAGGCACAAACATGCATTTTCTTTGCCCATATTTTGTTTCAGTCAATAAAGAAGGGAAAAGGTAATTTTTTAGTTCCCAAATTGTACCTAAAAACAGCTGAAATTGTTATTTGGCCACATATTTTTTTATTAGTTTAAGTTTTTGTAAGTGTATTCTTTACTATTATTGTCAGTACCCTGGCAATATTTGGGACATGGGTTCCTAATATTTTCAGTATGCAAAAAGTCCAAAATGATTAAAATTTGCTTTACGTAATACTTGAACGTTCCCTAATTGGCTCACTCACCTAATATTTCTTTTATATATCCGGCACGAAGGTCCATGTTGATTTGTTTTAGACTTTTAATTCAATTTAGGACATATATTCAGTAAAAAAATGTAATTATAAATGTTTGACTTATGTTTTGGTGTTAAAAATGCACAGTTATGGTGAAAAAATGTAATTTGACATGGGGATATTCGTTTTGTTGTTTTTTTATTATTTCCAAATCTGATTTTTTACAACAATTAAAAAACGCCATATTGCATATTAGAAATAAATAGGTTAATATCTACTTAACTTTTTATACATTTCTTAATAATTTTTTTACGATATTTAAATTGTGTTCAGCAAATCTGATCATTTCTTAATAAAAATAATTATATTTATTTATTAAATGTATCAACAATACATTAAAATTAAATTTTGCAACATATTTAACTTAAAAAAAAAAATAGCGTGTAGTTTTAAAAATCTTAGGTATTATATCTTGAAGAGTTTAGGTAAGCTTATTTTAAAAAAATAATATATCTACCTAATGTTACTTTCAAAGGTAAAATTCCCAAATAGGCATCTTAGCATAGCGTTTTCAACGTATAGTTGTGTATCCAAATGTATACATATGCCTCAGAGTGGATACTCAGTGACAGCCGATAAATCGCCACTGGGTAAAAAGTCTACGGGCCAAGAGTTCGAAGCCTTTCTTGTGCAAAAAATGATAAAATGTGCCTTTTTTCCGAAAATTGGCCCATTTTTTGTTAAAAATAGGCCGTTTTGCAAAGTGGTTTCCTATTAAAAATTGCAGGGTAAATGTGGGCCTTCTTTGATAAAAATGGGCCTATTTTTTCGTAAAAATAGGCCGCTTTTTGAAAGTGGGTACCCAGTAAAAGTTGGTTTAAAAACGCTAATCATCTTGGTACGGCTCTGTAACCGTATATGAACTGAAAAAATGTTCATAACTGTACAGTTTGAACGTTAATGGTGGCCATTCCAGCTCTGTCCCTGTGAGCCTACAGAGAGTATCATCTTGCAGCGGTCTCCTCGCAATTCGATATTCACACTTCGATTTTTAAACTCTCCGTTGATCACTAGCTAGAAGAATACCCAATAGGCTAGAACTACAGTTTATACGGAAAAAAGCTAAACTGTATTGAAGATTTATAATCTTGAATCAACGCTATGCTAGTTTCCCCATTCCGCAACTCAGGTTATACTTCTTTTCAAGAAAATCTTATTCTTGTACGCTGAGAAAAGTTATATTTTGTTCAAGACTTAACTAAAGTTTATTTTTTTAAGGTATAGTTAGTTTAAATTTGCCGCTAAATACTCCACAAAGTCCGATTTACACTGAAGCATGTGGCTTGTTTTGAATGTCAACATTACTTACCTTGTTTTTATGATTTTTTGATGTAAAAAAAAGAGAATTGATAAAACTATTGCTAAAAACACTTTTGTATTCCTGTAGAAACAAAATTTGCTTATAAAATCACTTTTATTCCAATAATTTAGATTAATAAGCAATTGTTTTGTTATCGTTAATGGCACGTCAAAGTTTAACGCTTGTGTAAGTTGAGCCTAGTCATTTCGCTTACGACGCATGCGTATCTTACGTTGCTATGGTAATTTCGAGATTGTTTACAAGCGGGAAGGTTTAAAATAACTATACCTTAAAAAAATAAACTTTAAATTGAAATCAAGAATATACCTATACTTTAAACAATTCTAGATACAATCATGTTCTGAGTATTACTTATACTTATTTATAGATTAGCAAATTATTGCATTAAGTATAAAAATTCTTCACGTGTAATCATATTAAAACTTCTACAATGGTTTTAAACACACACCCACACACATTATTGCTTGTATCTTGAAAACGCCAAGAGAATTCAAAAAAATAACGAAAAAATCGATTCCCCCTAGACATGCACCTTCCCAACAATCCATTTTCAACAACTTGAGGACACCGGAAGTGAGGAAACCGGAAGTGGATGTTCCCAGTGAGAACTGCGTTCATATTAAAATAGTCAACCTAGAAAAACTGTCATTACATTTTATAAAAAGAATATTCTGTGGTATTTTTTGGTAAATGATAAAGTAATAACAATAAATAGTAATATATTTATATTTAATTATTAACTAGTTTTAGGTATGAAATTTTGTTGTAAAATAGAAATACTGAAAAGCAAAATAGCGATTCTCACTAGAATTTTCTACAGTAGAAAATTCCCGATATAACTGTAATATGATTGGACAGAAATAAACACATGGTCAGAAATATTTTTAAATGATATTTTTATAAAAACGTTAAAATATAATCATAGGTATTTGTGTCCTATAAAAGGCGGAGCAATACAAACCTTGTCTTGTTTTATTGACAGTATCAGTGGTTCGAAACGTGTCTAACGCTGCATGCTCACTAACTTTGACTTGCTAATATTCGCTAAGGACCTTTTCCGAGGCACGAATGACGTGTTTTGCAATAGAATGTGTTAATCGTGATAACACAACAAATGCCTAATTCAAATGCCTCTAAAAGCTACGTCTCAACACCGAAATTAACAACTTTCTGCTTAAAAAAATATTTAACTTGTTTTTTTGGTCATATATGGAAGGACCATATTGCAGAAATTTTAGAGTTTTACCCAAATTTTGATATGTTTTGCTAATAGACAGTGGACAGAAAAATGCGTATGTCGTCAGCAGTAAAGAAACCTATTAAATAAGGTATACGCCGAAATTACGCATAATCTACCTTTTTTTCGCCTCGTGTTTATCAAAAAACGTAATTTAAGCTTTGGAAAAATTTTATATTAAAGAAACTAGTTAATTTAAAGTAAAATCCGGCTCGAAGGACCAACATAAAGAAATCCATAGAAAAGGTCAATAATACAAATTGGAAAGAAATCCATACACATGAGAAGTACAGAGTCATTAAAGTTCTTGTGCTATATTTAAAATATAATATTGCATAAAACCAAAAATATATCACAAGAACAACAATATTTCTAGTATGTAAATTAAAAATTTTCAGAAACGTTAGTCTGTACGGCTAAGATGAGATTGAGTAAAGTAAGAAGGTTTTTATGTGAGTCTGTTTATGAAATTCTAAACTTTAATGATGAAAAAACATGTAGGTAATATGTTTACTTGCGCCAAAAGGGGAGCTGTTTGTCAGTATCTATGACGGTATATAAGAACGTGCCTACACTGAAAAATATGACATAAATACAAATTAAAATAATTAATACCTAGTAGTTTTTAGCTTCGCGCAAGCAAACATACCCGTCTAAACGAGAAATGGTTAATTTTGACCCTGATTGAAAAAAAAACATTTAATCTGTAACTAAAAACCAGTGCTTTTTATGACCTGAATAAAGATGTGTAATATAATAAATTAATCGAAAAATTTTGGTACGTTTTTGAAAATGTAAAAAAATATATGTAATAATTTACTATTCTACTTTTGTTTGATTAACGCAGTCGTCCAACCGAAGTGACTGATCGATTTCGTGCTTATTACCACTCTTCAGAGCCACATGTCGGCAGAAGGACAACTACCAAAATTAAATCTTTCTCATACACATATATGATATTAAGCACGAAATCTATCAGTCATTTCGGCTGGACGACTGCGTTAATCAAAACAAAAGTAGTTTTAAGGAATAGTAAATTATTACATATACATGTAATATAAGTTGAAAAATGTTGTTGCTCGAAACGTATAAGACCAATATGCAGTGTAAATGGCAAAAAAGTGATTTTGTAGCTTTCTACGACCAAAAAACGGAGGTTCTATGCGAATTATTATCCTAATAATTAATTTCTACCTCAAACAATTAAAATTATAATTACATAAGAATCATAAATTACTAATTAGAAAATTATTTATTACTTTGTACGTGCCGTTTTTAAACGAAGTAGTATGAGTAGGTACGTAGTACATCAGTATAGATATGGAAAGATCTCAAGCTATTTGTTAGATATTTTCTTCTTCTTCTTTTTCTTCTTGCGTTCAAATTTATGGCTTTATCTCAATGATTTAGGGGAATAGATTGAAGACGTTCAAATCTTTAATAAAAAAAAATTCTAGTCAAAATAAAATCAAAATAAAATTGATCATTCTACCAAGTTGACGGTTCAACCGGAAGTCTAATATCTACAAAACTACTATTCTGGACTCAAATTCATGCAATTTTTTTCTAAGAGGTGAAGCCAAACTTAAGACGCTTTTCTTTTATAGTGAATCTTACTAATGTAATTCTCTATTGGCTGTTAATTTTAACCATTTAGGTGAATTGAGCTAAAATATGCTTATACCTCATCTAAAAGGAAAGCGTCTTTAGTGTGACAACATTTAAGGAAAATACCTATTAATGATTTTTAAATTAAAATTAAAAAAAAATAATAGGAAGAAAATTGCACAATAAAGGTTGCGAAAGGAGATACATAATAAAAGAAATAAAAAAATTGGTCAATTATATAAATTTTGTACGTGATATTACTGATAAATTTCTCAAGGATAATTACATCAGGGATTTTTTTTTGCTATTTTAACTAATATTAACAAAATGTTTACTAGTGGTAGGGCTTTTTAAAGAACTTGAACTAAACATAGAAGATAAATATAAATCTTGATGTATCACCAGCTCAGGTCAACTTAACCTAAATGAAAAAAATTATCAAACGCTCAATGGGTAATAAAAATATCACTAAAAGTCATTTTTAAACCACCAATCTAGATTCTTTGCCAAGTTTATGGAACAGCTTCACACTAGGAGCCTGAAGCTGGGCTATAGCCACAAGTATAATTATTAATATATGGGCGGTGTTATCCAATAACCGTCTAACCCATATTGTAAGATGACAGTAGGTTACAGAACATTTTACCCAATATCTTTTAAAGGAATTGAATTAAATTCTGAAACATAAACAAGTTTAATACAAATTATGCGACGCATTAAACAGTTATAATGCCGACCCCGGTAGCGCAGTGAATGACGCGTATGATTACAGATCCCCGGGTTGAGGGTTCGAGCCCCACATACAGCATGTATAGTTGTGTCTATAGTAGGTAGATGGAACTACAATGACTAACTGTAATGTGGGTCGAAGGTGACACTGTTAACACATTTCAGGGTGGATGCGAGTTCTGTTGGGGACCATGCTTCGGAGGGTACGTAAAGATGGCGGGCCCGTCAATTGGGCCATAACAGCGAAAAACGAAGTTAAACAGTATAAAACAAGAAAACAAACAAACAAACGAACGAACAAACAATTATAATAAATTTAAATTAAATATTTGAAGTGAAAAAGTGGAAAGAAAGGAAATAAAAAGCTACTTAACAAATGACCAATAGACCAAATGAGAAACATTTGTAAATAGGCTCATAGTCTGGAACGATTATGAGCGCGTTGACAGCCATGATCGAACATTGCTATCAATTTGTTGGTCTTCGGGGCGGGTTAAGCATATCAAAGCGTGCTGTGAAACATGTCACCTTGAGAAGGGGTGCCAGCAGGGGGCGCCCCATTGCCGGGATGCCCATTCAAAACCCATTGTCGCTATTGTTGATTAAAATATTTGTAATGGCCCTTTTCTTTCATTTAAAACCTTATCAATGACGTAATTATTCGCTTTTAGAGGGACACCGTTTGGGTTTTTTTATTCAATCTGGTTTTCGGGTTTGAATTACAGGGGTCCTTCTTGTTAGAAATATCAGTAATTGTGTTAATTAGGACTATGTTTCGACTTTTATTACTTGACAAATCTGAATAATTACTAATACTGAAAACTGACCTAAAATTATATTATTTAAACAAAATTATGGACCAGTAATACATATTAACTTGCCAAAAAAAATTCTGCCATATCGTTTACCATAAAACTTTTATTGAGCATTGCGTTATATTGCTTCATTTTAACTTAACATATTTAAGTAATATCTTTTATGGACACTGTGTATGTAAGAAATTAAACGCAGAATTCCAGTAATGAGCCTGAGAATATTGAGCAGTAAATCCAAGTGCGAAAAAAATTGGGAACGTTTAAAAGTTATCGTAATCGTTAAAAAGTGGTTGTTACGCCATTATCGCTCTGGTCGAAAACAAGGCATTGTCGCAGCAGCCGAACACGGTTCTAATTGTCAGCGTCGTATAAACAGGCCTAGTTGGTATTCGATAAGCAGGAGTCAGGGGCGTACCATTTTTTGCTAATGCGTGCAGTTGAAAAAATGGGGAAAAAAATAAAAATACTACAAAAAATTACACAGGTCAACAGCTGGAAAGGTGCTTGGCTTTTGTCAACGGATTCTGATCTCTACCTTATTCCTAGTTACTGGCCTGATAACTAAGATTTTTACTAGACGTCATTTTCGAGATAATTGATCCCAAACTTGTAAAAATAGATAAATTAATAGAATTTTGACAAACTACACAATATTTTTGAAAATGGATGGGTTTTTGAGGTTGTTGAAAGCGAATACGATTTTAAAAATTTAAAAATCAAAATGGCGGATCCAACATGGCGTCGAAATTTTTGAAAATTTCAATTTTTTGCCGAAAATTAGTGATTATTTATTTTTGAGGTCGCTAAAATCTTTATTATTGCCATATCGCCTAGTTGGTTTCAAAGCCATATAAGTTTTTAACATCGGATTCGGTTTCAGCGACCTCATAAATAATTAATCACTAATTTTCGGCAAAATATATTTAAATTTTTAAAATTTCGACGCCATATTGGATCCGCTATTTTGATTTCCAAATTTTTAACAGCGGATTCGATGCCAGATGCATTTTAATCTGTAAGATTTCACGTAAAATATAGCGTGCCCCAAGGAACCAGTCTTGGGCCACACTTGTTTCTTGTTGCCATTACCTGTTTGTCGAGAAATAAACTCAATTGTGATATTTTGTGTATTATTTTAGTGCTGTTCGATAGTGAAAATAACTATTTTTCTATGAAAAATAATGTGAAGTTATTTATTAGTGTTTTTTTTTAATGTAAAATTTCCAATCTGCGCTACTGGTTGGATTTAACGAGTTGTTACCTTTTGCCCATTTACCTTTCTTGTCTTTAATTGCTGATTTTGTGTGTTAGGTGTCAGCTATTGTTTGTTTGCAAAAACACAAACCGTATACAAACGAGGTCAAAAAATACACCCTCTAATTAACCCTTTCCGTCCGAAATTAATCGTGACTTTAATTGGCATCCTTTTGTTACAAGGAAATAAATCCTTTTTAGGTTGTTCTAAATGGCAATGACAAGGGAGAGTATAGATTTATATAAATTAGAAGAAATTACCTCCAAAACGATGTATTGCTTTTAAGATTTGGTCTACTAGAACGTTTTTTTTTAGTCATCAACTTGTTTGTCGATGCAATAAAAGTAATTTTAGACTAAAAAAAATTGTCGACCTTCTCCCCCCCCCCACTAAATTTTCTTCGTTACGGACCATTCTGTCATGCTTTATTAATAAAACCTTAAGTATTTTATTACTTTCAGTATAATCCGCACTACATTTGCACATGTGTCTTTTATTGTGCATTTGACCTTTTAAATTCCAATTAATAATATACATAAATAAATATAAACGTATCTTAGTAGTTATTACTGATTGCAAACAATATTTAAAACGTCATTCGGATGATAACAAGTCCATTTTGTTACATTTTCAGTCACGATCTAATTTTACACAAGGTGCACTGAAAAAACGGTCTCTTTGGGGAAAAAAGAATTAATGAAATTTAGTTTAGTAAAAATTCTTGAATGCTACACTAAGGTGGACCTTATATTTTTTATTATCTTTTTAGGTGTAACTAGATAATTCTGAAAATATGAGAGTGGCAAATCTCTCTAAGGATCCTAATGGAGCTCTCTACAACTAGAATTATGAAACAAAAGACGTCTACCCTATCTCTATCTCATTTGTGCTACACTTTCCAGCCAACCAAATAAATACTGTATTTGTTTTTCATATAACCTTATTTGGTTGGCCGGAAAGTGTAGCAGTGAGAGGCACGTACGAACATAGCTAATGTGAATCTGTAGAATAAGATAATTCTACTAAAATTTAGATGGCGCCAGTAATTTCTTTAATAATGCACTTTTCGCCCGGGGAAGTAAATATTGTATTTGTTCAACAAAGAACAAATACAGAATTTGTTTGGTTGGGTGGAAGTGGGAGTGTATGTATGTCTTCTATCCTTTTTGGGTAGAACTTTTGTCCCTGTCTAATCTAATGGGAGAATTCTCCATTGGGCTCCTAAAATTTGTAAATTACCCATAAGTTGTGAAAAATCTTTGAAAATTATCTGTAATTTTTGTATAAGTAAAAAATTTAAATAGCTTGAAACTTTTTTCTTCCTTTTGAGCACACAAAATTATACAATTATAATAATTATATAATAATAATTAATTATAATAATTATATAATTATGTGCCAAATTTCGAAATGATCAAATTTTCCCTAAACACTAAAATTTACGAATTTCCACCATAAATGTGAGTCAAACGGTAAACAAACATTTAAAAAAGTTAGTTAATTTAATGCGTTCTAATAAATATTAAAATAATTTAAATTGTAAATTTTATTTTTAGGAAAAAAAAAACAAAAAAAAAAGTCTGAAAGGATCCGTTTATTGATTTGGTCAGCACACAGCACAGGACAACAATAACACTGCAGTGTCAGTACTGAGAACAAAAAAAAACCTCACCTTTTGGTCCTACAAAGGACAATTTTACCAAACAAATATATTTGGACAAAAAAAAACATTATCCGGGTAAGAGAACTTGTTCTGACCCGGAACAACAAAAATCAAGGGGAATGCGATGCGAAAATAATTTAACTAAAACAAAACGAGCTAAGCGCCAAATATTTAGGAGCTTTTATTTGGCTCTTGTTTTAGCTAAATCATTTTTAAATTATGAATAAATATCATAAATAAAAATAAGTGGGGTTTTATACATTTTTAAAATGTTTGTTTACCCTTTGACTAACATAAAATTAATTTTATGGTAAAAATTCGTCAATTTTAGTGTTAGGGACAACTTTGGGGGATTTTCAGCACGGGTTAGAATCTTTTGATCATTTTGAAATTTGGCACATAATTTTGTATGCTCAAAAAGAAAAAAAAAAGCTTTTAAGCCCTTTAAAATTTTCACTTATACAAAAATTACAGACAGTTTTCAACGATTTTTTACGATTTATGGGTAATTTACGAGAGAGAAGTTTGATAACTCTCATATTTTCAGAATTTTATAGTTACACATATATGAAAATTTTAAGATAATAAAAAAATATAAGGTCCATCCTAATACTACACTCTATTACTGATCGGTTTTTCAGGAAATAATAATGGGATTTTAAACAACCTACTAAAAATTTGATCTCAGCTCTTACACAATTATTTTTTAACTTAGGTTGGTACTACTACATAAACTCATACTACTTTGATCCAAAAGTCCAAATAAGAAACTCATTACAAAGAAATGGTTATATTACTGTTTTTTTTTTCAGTGTGCGTTTAAAAACAAAAAACTAAGAACTCTAATCCTTTTTCAAATTGCAATAACAAAAAAACGGTTGCATTAGGATTTTTTTTGACTTCCTTTTTTATATGTATACATTTAAATCCTTTGTTAAATAAATTTGGTAAAAAATATAAACCCATTTTAAAACGTATGGTTCCCATTTCAACATTATGGTCCATTCTCTCTTGGCCAAACTGATTTTCAAATTAGTTAGATTGATTGTAATTTGAAATTCTAAAGTCTTAAAAGGTTTCAAGGATTATTTAAATGTGGAATTTTATTTTCTTTAATTATGGATGGTGTTTCTAAAATATAATTTCATTAAAATCGAATATTAGGCAATATCAATTAAAAGTCGAACGTTTTAATCACACTTAAGACTCACCGAATGAAGAGTTGATTGATTGAACATCTTACCTGAAAAAAAAAAAACATTGTAAATAAATACGAACATATAAAAATAGACTGCAAAACATGGCTTTCTAGTTTAATCTACTGCTATGTTATAAAAAGAGAAAAAAGTATATTGAAAAGAGAAAAAGGGAGAAAAGGGATGAGCAAAAAAGAAAAACAAAGAAAGAGGCGAAAATAACGGGGAGGAGGAGACAGAGAGACAAAAGAAAACATGATTAGAAAAAAAAATTACTATTAGGACCACTTTACACGGAGTAATTTGTACGCAAGTTTGATGCTAGGCAAGTTTGCTGCCAGATATAGCATGAGGACAATTGGACATTGATTTGCCTTTTCACGGAGCAAGTTGTACGTAAGTTTGGTGCTATATATTGCAAGGTAAACACGGCTGCCAACCAGACAATTTTGACGTGTCTCTACGTTTGTTGACAAAAACATAATTTGCTTTTTTAAGGAAGTTTTTTAGTTAGACAGACCGACCTATTATTAATAATAATAATTATTATTATTAACATGTGCAGTTGCTGCTATATTAGTAAAATGAAATCGATTAAGTAACTTTTTTCCAGGTTGGTACCACGAAAATAATCATAAAACTTGCGTGAAAATCGCCGAAAAATAGAACAGGTTCTAAATAATTTGATGGCACGAAAATGGCCTCAAACTTGTTCGAAGGCATGCGCAGTGACTGAATCATTCTTGAAACAAACTTGCATAGCATCAAACTTGCGCACAAATTGCTCCGTGTAAAGTGGCTTTTATGGATGTTTGTTCTTTAAATGATATAGTTAATTTTTTCTTAAATAGTATTTAGTCTTGTGTTTATGTGGTACAAGTATAAATATATTTCGCTTACACACGGGCTTTTATTAATAACTTATATTTACAATCCTCTTTTTATGACGCTTATATTTCACAGTATTGAAGTTTAGTGTACATTTTTTTTTGTATGGCTTAAAGGCTGTATTCCTAAGATAAGTAATTTATTGAAATGTTCCGAGTATTGTAATATTATGCATATTACAATGTAACAAAATAAAATTTATGTATATATCATGGTAATGGCGTCGCAATACTGAAACGTGATTTAATTTATTCCTGAAATGCTTAATAAGCACAAATTATTGGTTTTGAAAAATAAAACAATAAATATTATTTATTGACCTCGAGGTGTGCTGCTAAATTAGCCATTCATTTGGAAGCAATTACGATGATGCCAGGGGTCGGCAATCATTTTTCTCATCCATGCGCTCATGATGAAACGTTGTCTTTTTTTTACTTTTTTTTTAAATATCTTGGAACAAACGGCGTTTTTTATAAGAATTTATATTAAGGACATTAGAGTGTAAGTACACGGAGAAAGAGTTCTAATATGAAATATTTGTAATACTCGCTTTAGACGATTGTTGCAAGTATAAAAACACAACTAACTTAAAAAAAATCAAGTTCTCTTAGTACTTGTTTCCAATAAATTACTATTAGTACTATTTTTATTTATTTTTTAGTATTTTAAATACTCAGTATAATAGTGGAGTACTCATAAAGGGATATGTAAAAACTGAGGGTAGCTGTATACACATCTTTATCCTAGTGCGCGCGATAGAATTTGTAGTGAGCAGTTTGATTGTGTGATTTTTGTATGAAAAGAACAATACACGCGGTAAACACACACCGTATGTGCAATTGAATACTAACTACTGACTGAAGGCGGTGCGCTGACCTATATCTGTCGGTGAATGCTACCGTTTCGCGCGAGGTCAAACAATAAAAGAGCAAAAAAATTATAAAACTCCACGAAAACAAAAACGAAAATTCAACAATATTAATAAAATTGTTATAAATTTTATGAAAATAGGGGAAGATTAAACAGGATGTATATAGTAAACCCTTCTTATAAAGATCAAATAATTCATTTTTAATTCTTCAGCTCTAAGAAATAGTCTGATTCGAGCAGTTGCTGGGGAGTGTTCTGCTTTTGTTTATGTCTTCAGACACTAACCTAATGTGGGCAGGATAAACATAAATACTATTCAATAGATATACACAACATATGTGGTAATTTAAAATTAAATAATTTGTGACAGAGTAATTTACAGGTTATAAAAACAAACCAACAATATATTAGCCTACTGGCGCCAGAAATGAGCATTGCATTGAAATTAAACAATACAAATACCTTATTATAACTGAGTTGGGCGGGGGTCAAAAAATGTTTAAGCAACCTAAAATTTGTTATGCAAGCATAGTTTTTTAACTGAAACAACAAGTAGGGGTGCAAATGAAAAATTAGAAAAAAGTGTTATTTTGCAATGCCCTAACAAGCAGATATCGACGAATTTTTAAGTTGGGGTAAAAATTTAATAACATTTACATTCAGGTCTATTCACGTGCTGTTTTGGCAATATAGTTTTTAGGCACGTGAATAGACCTGATTATCATCTTTCAAGTTAATGATATTAAACTATATAAATATGTATTGTATCTGAAGTTGTCTACCCTCGATGAGACGACAGTGTCGCCTTTTGTTTTACATTTGGTGCGTAACCCTACAACCAAGGCCATTTTGAGCCTGAGTAAAGAAATAAAGCAACTAACTGTCTTGAGTATTAAAAAGCCTGCTAGATGGGATAGATGTTCATCGGAAAATAATCTATTCACTGTCGTAAATATTAAATATCAATAAGGGATTTTAATAAGCAACTCTTTAATAGACGATCGAAATATATCACAATTTTTTCCAATCAACGGCCGCCTTTTATGGAACTGTGACCTATAACCATACTGCCCTCTTTATTATAAAAGACGCAACTAAAATACGATTTTAATGTAAAACACATATACAAGGCGTTTGCAGTCTTTTGGCGGAATATAAAGGGGATGATTCTACATCACAAAACATGAAAAAACCAACAAGGAAGATACATCCGGAAATAAGACCTAAGGCAGCTACGACCCTTTGAAGAAAATATGTATATTATACACATATGGTGTTTGGGGCGAAAATGTGTTAAGCCTCAAACATTTTCTCAGTCTAGGCACGCCTCTGAATGGATTCAAAAGAATAAATTCATATAAACTAATTGTCCTTATTAATACCAGTATACATGCAAATCCTCGTTGCTCTAGCTCAAAAGGTACGAGAGTTAGTAATTAAAAACCTTATTTTTAGTACAACTTTAATGGGTCGTAACTCTCTTAGGCTTCGTTTCTGGACCTATGTTTCTCTGCTGGTTTTTCATGTTTTGTGATGTAGAATCATTCCCTTTACTTTCCGCCAAAAGACAACAAACACCGTGCATAAATACATACATGCATATTTAATTAAAAAAGTTTTTCTAAAAAAAAGTAACTAATTTTTAGGTTCTTTCTGTCAAAAAATAAACAAAATGCAATTGTAATTTTGGCGAAGGCGCAATCGGGGTATTCGGATTGAGGTCATAACGTAATATTAAAAAAGTAATAGCCTTTTAAAAAGTAACATTTTTGGGGGTACGCCTCTGCAGAGCTCTGCATGGATTCAAAAAATTAATTAACATAAACTAATTGCCCTTATTAATACTAATAAACATAGAAAACCTCGTCGCTCTAGCTCAAAGGCTACCAGAGTTATTAATTAAAAACCTTATTATAGAGGGTCGTAACTATCTTAGAGTTCGTATCCGAACCTATGTTCCCCTTCTGGTTTTTCATGTTTTGTGATGTAGAATCATTCCCTTTATTTTATACCAATAGACTGCAAACACTGTGTAGATATTTAGTGAAAACGAGATAAATCCGTGTAAAAAACGGGTATTACTGGTAGTTATACAAGTCTATCATAAAGATTAACTAAATTTATACAATTTGTAGGGGTTTAAAAAAAGGATCCGAAATCTCGTATTATATTGCTACACGAAATAATTCAGATAAAAAATTTTAATTATTAAAATCAACATTTTATGGGAGGTAAGAATTCTTCATAGTGTTATGGATTTGGTCCAGCGCATTGTGGCTCGATTTTCTAAAAAAAAATCGATTTCTCGCTTCAGAAGGTCACAAAAACCTTATCCATCTAAAAACAAATAGTCATGCTTTTTTACAAAGGTTTATAAACTAAATTCAGAAAATTTCTTGAATGGATAAAAGAATAGATATTTACACAGGCCAACAAAAAAAAGAAAAACGTTAGTTACTTCAAAAAATTATGTTTCAAACAAGATGACTATTATAGTTAGTTTTATATATCTGTGACTTAGTTAAGTCCTCAAATGACTTTATTGACAAGTTGGATTTAAATGGTACAATTTTTGGGTGTAGTACTTTTTTAAAATTGCAAATGTAACTTAAATCTCTATAGACCTTAGTATCTAGACCTTTACTGTAACTAGGCATCAAGAAGAGTCCGTACGCAGGCACCTTTCCAGGTGTTGACCTGTGTTATCAATAATATTATAATAATAATATTAGAATAATTATTTTCGTTGGCGACCTGTTTTTAAATCTGACCCACTGTGTGGCATGACATGATCAGCAGTGAATTCTTTTCGACTTTAATTAAGTGGAGAAAAAACGTATGGGACTGGTAAGTTTGGGCCACAAATTTTGGGATTATCTTAGTCATTCAACCACGCCACCTTTAATACACTCTTCATAAGTTAATAACTAGAAGAGTATTAAAAACAATGTTCAAAAACGAAAAAGTTTTTTTCTACGATCTAATAGAAAAGTTGACTTTTGTTTCTACAAAAACAAATGAAGTTTTCAGACTTTTTAGAAGTGACAAAAATAGTATATAAACCACGGTTGTGAATTATGCCTTTATAGCCCTCGCGATGTATATACATCGCTTGTGCTATAAAGGCATAATTCACAACCTTGGTATATAATATACTATAAAAGTGTCACTTAAAAAACTAAATAAATAAACGAACATCTTTAAGTTTAAGTAAATGGTATATTTTATAACTAGTATGAAATAGACAATATTTCGCGCAAGCTGAAAGTTTGTCATACGAGCCGGCAGCGACGTGTTATAGACTTTACTTTTTCTTCGACTGCAAATATAAAACACTGGATAGCTTTAAACTGCGGACAAGGTAGAAAAAAATGTCCCTTGTCACTAGACAATTTTAATGAAACAAAAAATATATTTTTAAATAAAGCAATAATTATATCAAATAGGTACTTGAAAAATATTTTTATTGAATTTTACCAGTTGCAAAAATGCAAAAATTGAAGGTCATTCAAATTGTTGTGACGGATATCATGGTTTAAATAATGGAGCAGTTTATTTTTTTGAACTAACGCAACGCAACAATCCGAAACTATCCGCAGCTATCCGTGAGTATACTAAAGAATGCGGAGCATCATATATCTTCACAGCTTGTATAATATTTTTATTCCCTCTGAGCGTACAGTAGCTGGCTTTAAACATTTTTCGATTACGAAAAATAATCTTTGTCCTGTCAATATATTTCTTTTTTATTTCCTTACTTAAAATATTTAAATAATAAAAAACGGGCTGAAATATTTTCAAAAATGCTTTGCATAATTTGAATGTTTAAATTAGATACATTAAATAATTAATTCCCAAATTTACAACGTGATTTTTAAATTTTTGAATGCTTAATTTTGAAATGACTCATACCCAATGAGTGTGGAAACAGGAATGCTGTCTACCGATTGGAAAATATGGATGGCAGCCATTTTTATCCGCCAAGGGTTCAAATTTTTCAAACTAGATGGGGCGATATGGCAAGAATTTTAACTTAGGATTGGAAAATGTGAATGACGGTCATTTTAAAATTATTTTTAAGGTATAACATTATTTATACAATAAACTAAGAAAAATAGAGCAATACTAGTAATTGAAAAGTACCGTATAATATTTGGATTACTCTGGCAGCTAATTCCAGTTACTGAATACACAGTATTAACAGAAACCACTACTACCATAAAATTGCCTACAAGTTAAAGTCGTCAAAAAGCGGATTTAGAGTGTTTTTTGAGGTTATTTTGAAACGCTGACCTGATTGGTCAAAACTGGCATCGGATTCGTCTTCAGCGGTCAAAAATACATGGGAATATATCCGTCGCACTTCTGGGACAGAAGATATTTTTGTGTGCCTCTATTATTTTTTGCTAGAGTATGACGCGCCAATTGTAAAATTTAAGTATGTCCATCTGCCCTTCCATACAAAGACAGGCATTTTAAATCGCATAAATAACTTAAGAACGCGATGTCTTATTGTTTTAATGCGTTTTCTTCAATAGTAACTACAACTGTTGTAGCAGTTGTTATTTTTAGAATGCGTGAGGAATACTAATCTTTTTATTACCCTTGCAAACAGTTAGGTATACACGGTTATTTTTTTAAATGGTACAACAGGTCCTAATGTCCTAACATAATGTACATCTTTAAATAAAAGAGGTGCTGTACTATTTGAAAATATAACCTTATATAGTTGCACTTTTATAGCTATTTTTAAGCCTTAGACTTTAAGTTTAGGTCCTACATTGTAGCTACTTATAACTACATTTTATAGGTACACTATATCTTCATTTATCTTTATAAGGATTTATATTATCGACATTAGAGCGTAAGTAAAGTGTCTGTTACGAAACTGCATCGTATTATACATAGTACACTCTTAAAAGACTTTTTTTAAATATAAATACCCAGGAAATAATGAAGTTATGCCCTACAACTCAAAAAAGAATGGTAGGAGTACTCATAAAGGGATGTATAAAGTCAACAGACTACCCTTTATCATAAAAAAAGTTTTGCTCTCTGATAAAGATTGTTTATATCAAAGAATTAATTTTTGTTTCTTACTTAAATGGATGCGTATGTGAGAGAACTAATACTTTTCTTATATGTTTGAATTTTCTTGCAGAATTCCTTTCCTTATTGTCTTAGGAGGTGCGAAGAGTTTGGTAATGTTTAAATTTAATTAAGTTTGTTTATGGATTGCAGGGGTTTGGCATTTGTCTGAGGAATTAACGGCGTAACCATAATATATTAAATAAGGATTTTAGTCCAGAAAAACTAAACAAAATTTCGACAAAAAGTTTTCTTATTAAAAAAAAATAATAATTGTCCCAATGTGGTAGATTTATTGAAAAAAAAATCTTATTTAATCAAAAATTATTTTCATAAATTTTCATTTAATCTAAATTTTAGATTATTCCCAAGCAAATTCACACAAAGTAGTAACACGATCATGCTCTACGTACTTCAAAAATGTCTAAAGTCACGAGAAAGAAGCGTCGTTAAATTGTTTTTCTTTTTTATCGACTGCGCCAATTAATTCGTTTTATTGCTACATTTTATACAGGACCTAACCAACTGAAATTCCATATTTTCAAACCAATGCAATAAAACGTACCAAATTTGAAATTCTACTGTCAAATAATTTGATAGTCCAAACCTTACTTTTTGCGAAATACTCTTACATTTAGGGAATTTTAATGCTTATCGGCAATGCCGCTTATATGCAATTGGCAACAGCGGAAAAAAAGCTCCTTGTTTTTTAAATTAAACAGTACTTGGTATAGAGTTAATTTGAATTTATCACTTAAGAAAAATTTATCATTATATCCTGGACTATTTCGCGGGCTGGAATAAAAACCAGTGATTACCATTATTATCTGACGGACAATTAGTTTTACAACTGAAATAAATTAACCATAATTTTAAGTTATTAATAAATTTTGAGAAAAACCTCACTATAAAATTTACTGGTATTTTAGCATCCTCATTTGAAAACCATATAGTTTTGTTATTATTGATCTATAAAATTTCTATATAAGTAAGTTTTACTATGTCTGTCTGAAAATATGTGTTCTTTTAAGGTTGGTATTTGAAATTCCTTATTATTGATAATCGCTTCTTTATTATATTCTGAAGCAAATATGTTATATTTTAAACATCAGGTAAATCCCAAGTAATCAGCACAACTAGAGACTTTTTTCATTTTCAAAAAAAAAAGTTTCTTATTTTTTCATTCATTTTGGGCAATAAATAAATAAATAAAATAAAACAAATTTGTATCCAAGAGTTTTTTGTCTAGGAATATTTAATTTTTTGGAAAATTCGAAACTACCGTATAATACTATTCTAGCGCAGGCACTGTGAATAGTATAATATGTATTTTAGCAAGTTTCACACTTTAACTTTTACCGATCATAGGAATTTTTCGTTTTATCAGCAAAATGGTTTTATTCCTTGTAGGTATTTCCATGCATCCAATATATCTTAGACAGAAAATAAATTTTAATTGATTTCTAATACATTATTTAAAACATTCTACCTACACGGAAAGAAATTAGTGGGCTCTGCGCTATACATTATAAGATATTTGGTAACAGTGGCAAATTATAGTGATTTAAGCTATAGATTATAAGGGACACAATAACTAATAATGTTAAAAATAAATTGGAAACGATTATATATATTACAGACACGATTATATTTATTACAGGCACTATTATAAATTTACAGAAATTTTATTATAATATAAAAATTATTAGCACGGACAATAATTAAATCTATTTAAGCTATAAATGCCATACTATTTGTTATATTTTATTATTCACTAAAGAATTAAAGTATTTCATATAAATTTTTACACTGACTGCCATAATTGTAAGAGAAAGCCTTGTATTTATATAATAAGCGATTATAACTTGCTTGGTATGTGTGTTATAGCGCTCCTAGCTATAATTTTTTTTTTCCGTGTACTTATATATGTACTTTCTATTTCCAACTTACAGTTTAAAAATTAAACGAGAAAAGGTCATTTTTATTATGTCCCTTTTAAGTCTACAGTAAAAAAAAATAAAATAATAATAATAATAATAATAATAATTACACAGAGAAAATACTAAAATAAAACGGGTACCGTTTCTAGACGGGTGGAAATGAGGAGGTTTATAAAATAAGATATCAAATTGACTTTACTTTCCTGTATTTTTGGGCCATATCCTTTTGTTTTTTCTTTGTAGCTTCATTGGATTGTTTTTCTAGCCGCAGAATTAAAACACAACTATTTAGCACACAAAATTGAGATTTGATTAAAAATAAATAATAATTTTATATTAAAAAAATGGCGGAACACAAGATATAACATATTCTTTACAGCTGTTTTACGATTGACATACCGGTTGCCTACACTCTAGCGCGCAAAATTCAATTTTGCGCTTGTTGTCATGGTAACGAGCAGAAAAGTAAAATGCTAAGAAATAGGTTATTTTGCGATCTGAAAACTTTGTTTTTGTAGAAATGTTAACTTTTCTATTAGATCATAGAAAAAAAATATTTTAATATGAAGTATTTGTGATACTTGTGTTAGATACCTGCTGCAAGTACTCGTTTACAAACATATTTAACTAATCAATAAAATCAATAATTGGTTTCAAGTTAACTTAGTACCTCTTGTTCTCAATAAATTAGTATTAGTACTATTTTTTATTAAGTCCTAAGTAAGATACGTATTCAATTTTAATCAAACAAATAAACAATTGATTCAAGTACTTAACATGCTTGCGTATACAAACTTGACGTTTGTTTAAACTTGATCTTGAATAACATCCAAAAAATTCAAAAAATAGTTGACTGTAAAAATAAGCACTATCCACTAATTATGTGGTGGGAAAAGTATAATTTTACGCCCTCTTGGTCAAAGTATATTCCCTATGATCGTTTATAACAGAGTAATTACTCAGGTTTCGATAAAGAGTAAAAGTATAAGCACTAATATAATAATATATTAGAAACGTGCACTTCACTTTGTTAAAAAGATGTTAGGGCCAGTTAAAAACACGGCTAGAATCGTTAAAAACATGTTTATAGATGGCCAGTTATTAAAACATTTAACGTTTAATGTCGAAATAGTTATTTGCAATAAATTTCCGAACGTATAATTACACTGGAATGATATAAAATAGTTTTATACGCTGAAGATGGTCAGTGGCGTTACCGAAACCCCTAGAGGAAAGACGTCTAATTTCGGACGGTTTCCCGATTTCGGATAGTACTGTATCTAAGATAATATCTGGAGAGATAAACAGAAACCTACTTTTATGTGAAGCCAAAAGTCAAAAATCGTTTGGATGTTTGTGCTCAGTTACATTAGCATGCTTGTTTATTTTATAAATATTTTATAAATAATCGTTATAATCGTCATAAAAGTTTATGTTTATGTCTTGGGTAAGTTAAGATACTGGTTAAGTTAATCCACTAGTCATAATTAAGTAATTTAAAAACACAAACATTTTAAAAATTTCTAATCTAAAAAGCAGAAAGTTGCCTAATTTCGGATAATGCATTTTTGTGCATATGATTCCCAATTTCGGCTATCCGAAAGCTAATTGTTATTCAGGATAACCAACTATGAATTAATATTATTATTATTATAGAACAAACTAAGATACACAATTCTAAAAAAGAGAAAATTACTTAAGATACTAAGATATCCGAAATTGGGTGTTATAGTATTTCATAAAAACTGCCTAATAATTAAATTACTTCTTAAATTTCAAGGAATAACAAGAAACATAAGCAATGGGATCTAGATCTACTCTTGAAAAAAAAAACGCATATGTCCGAAATTAGGCACCCTTTTTCAAATGTACAAAAATGAGCAAAGTTTTCATAATAAATCATGATTATTATTATAAGTTGTATGTTATTATATAAAAAAATATCAAAAAGTAATACCGTCTATTAAATATTGGATAAATTGTAAATGGTATCCGAAATTAAGCGACTTTCCTCTACTCTATTTATTAAAATTACCTTCTAAGAATGTTCTCCATATACGCGTAATTCGCGCATATTCTTAGAATCACACAACATTCCCAATATTTATTTTAACCTCGTAAGGGACATAGGCACATATGTGTATAGTTTAAAAAATATAAGCAAAATTAAATCCGCCGAAATTCATTAACGCTCAGTAGCCCTACCCATTTGTCTTGTGTCCACTCACAAGCGGCATCCAATGGCCAAGATACGCAAATATTTTTTTTTTCACAATAACAAGCAGTTTTAACTTTTTGCTAATAAATTTAAAAAAAATCGTATATGGTCCAAAGCGTTTTTTAACATATACACTGGGTATCCAAATAAATACGCAGGCCTAGACCTTTTAATGTGTAAAACGGGGCCTTTAACTGAAAAACAAAGGCCTTTTGAGTATCAAAAATTATACTGGGTATTAAAAATACTAAAAATAGTGAAAAATTGTACTGATACTAATTTCTTGGAAAGAAGTACTTAGAATGAACTATTGTTTTTTTTTAATAGTAAATTATGTTTATATCAAGCATTTTTATACTTCAAAAAGAATCTCACATACATTGATAAAACAATTTATTTGTGTCAACAAAATATTTGGTTGGATATGGCCAATTGAATTATTTGGTTGTGGCAAATAAATTTTATTTCTGTCACATAAACTATTTGGTTCATTTTGAAATTAAAATATTTGTTTACATGAACTAAATATTTATTTGACTCAAATAAAATTTGTTACTCACAACCAAATAATTTAATTGGCTGTATCCAAATAAATCCTTTTTATCAGTGTAAGTATCACAAATACTTTGTATTAGAATATTTTTTCTGTCTGAACCTCCGGGCATATTATGTGCCGCGGTAATGCCATAAAAAATGCCAAGTACGCCCCTGAAGATGAGTCCAGGCTTGATTTCTTCTCATAGCCAGTCCTCAAGTCTAGGCCTCATCAATTACAAACTTCACTAATGAGTTTTATGAGTTTCACATACTATTAGCATGCAAGGTACCAATTGGCTTTATAGGCCGAAAATATATACTCTAAATTAATCTTCTAACCTTGCAGTGTTTTTTTTCTTCTACTCGTTAATTTAAACCCATCAGGTTCAAGGAAAAATATCCTAGACACACAACATAAACCGTGAAATAAAAAAACTGAAAAACCTGACTACTCTGATAAAGTTACAAAACACAAGCGAAACGTCAACAAGCAGAGAATAGTATATTTTATAACTAGTATAGACAATATTCCGCGCGAGCGGAAAGTTTGTCATACGAGCCGGCAGGCGAGTATGACGGTCCCGCGAGCGCGGAATGACTATTCCATACGTGTTGTAGACTATACTTTTTCTTCGACTGCAAATATGAAACACTGTATGGCTTTAAACTGCGGACAAGGTTAAAAACAATGTTTTTTGTGACTCGACATTGTAAATGCAACAAAACACATATTTTTAAATAAAGCAATTAAGTTTATTTAATAATTTTATCAAATCAGTACTTAAAAAAGATTTTTATTTAATTTTAGCACATATTTACAGATTATAATGCAAAAATTGAAGGTTATGTCAGATTGTTGTGACAGATATCAGGTTTAAATATTTAACAATAGATGGAGCAGTTTTAATTTTTTGAACTAAATTGATAAAAAACTGGTCAAATATTAAGAAAAACTAATAAACTTTATGTAATTTTAACGCAAAACTTTAAATTGCATTAAATTATTCAATGTTTCATGGTAAAATATATATATTTGCTAATTTTGCTACAGTTTTCTTTACTTTTATAAACAAGAGATACAAATAACCCTAAAAAAGCAATAGAATTAAACTGATTCTAGAGAGAATGCAATATTCTCCGTGCCAACGATGCTAATATAATTGCAATTAAGTTTCTTTTAAAAAACAAATTAATGTTAATTTTGTGTATTCTCTGCTATAAAAAAAGTTAAGTATAGTATATTCTATAACTAGTATGGAATAGACAATATTCCGCGCGAGCGGAAAGTTTGTCATACGAGCCGGCAGGCAAGTATGACGGTCCCGCGAGCGCGGAATGACTATTCCATACGTGTTGTAGACTATACTTTTTCTTCGACTGCAAATATGAAACACTGTATGGCTTTAAACTGCGGACAAGGTTAAAAACAATGTTTTTTGTGACTCGACATTGTAAATGCAACAAAACACATAGTTTTAAATAAAGCAGTACTCGGAGGAAGAAAGATAGGCGGTACGCAGACTTCTAACTACTGGTGAATTCAGCCGCGTGGGGGGGGGGGTGTCCATATTTAAAAACTCACGTCTCTTCCTACGTTTGACAAGCTGTGATGTGGGTGTTCTGTGATGTATTCATATAAATTCATCTATGTGCACATAGAAATTACATATCACATGTAATTACATGTATATGTACATGCTTATCGTTGGGTATACTTATGCACATAAAAATTTTAGGCCAAAATGCCTACTTTCAATATTTGGTTAAAACATTTATTAGAATCAGCTGATTGTCGCCATCTTTATTAATCATCCTTCCTCAAAAAACTATTATAGTGACAACAACGTTGTTGTATTATTAAATAATATGAATCTACAATTTTAATAGTGTATTTAATATAACGTTATAATGTTTTAAAATAATCGTAAAAATGGTATTATATACCTCAACTTGTTACAAGAACGTTTGGTTGTATTATTTTAGATTTTTTTGTCAGTGTGATATATACAAAATCTCCGCAAAGAAATGAGAAAAACAAAAGATTACAGTTAGTATCAAACATCTGTTGTTCTTTCAAATCTTAACAACATATCGTGTCGTGGCCTACATGATAACGTTCTTCTACGATGCTGAGGAGCAAAAGATTTGGCAACGATGTTGAATAGAGAAGACATAAATTATAGCAAAGGCCGCAAGGTGGGTCTAATGTCCATCACTATTTAATTTTAAATTTTTCAAAAATTAATATTGTTGCTAAAAACACTTTTGTATTCCTGTAGAAACAAAATTTGCTTATAAAATCGCTTTTATTCCAATAATTTAGGAGAATAAACCATTGATTTGTTCTCGTTAATGGAACGTCAACATTTTACGGTTGTGTAAATTGGGCCTAGTCATTTCGCTTACGACGCATGCGTATCTTACGTTGCTATGGTAATTTCGAGATTTTTTACAAGCGGGAAGGTTTAAAATAACTATACCCTAAAAAAATAAACTTTAACAAATAACAATTTTAACAGTTAGTTTTGTTTCCACTCTTTTTCTTGACAGAAAACGTCCCATGGCGTCAGTCAAAAAATTTAAGAAATATATTTATTCAAATAAAAATTCACTTACTGTATTGTTTTGTTGATTGAATAAAATAATAGAATCTTTTATGTTCAAATATAATTATTATAGACAGCTAATACTTATAATTAGTTAACTGTTAATATTTAATATTTTAAAAGCTAAACTGGTGCTATATTAAAACCAGATAGGTTTTCAGACATAAATTATAGATTGTATAGAAATTAAATGTTCCGGAAATATACACTGAAAAAAAAAAAGGTTTCTTTGAGAATTGATTTATATGCCATTTTTTTCTTCTTAGGGCAAATTATATTAGTTTTCCAGTTCTCACTTCGCTAAGAAAAAAAAATAGGTAATTTCTTGGTACAAATATTACATTTGGACATCTTGCAGATTTGGTTTTTTGACAAGGCGCATGAGATTTGATATTTAGAAATGGCTATATTTTATTATAGGTATTATTTTTAGACATCAAATTAATTAGTTAATTTTCAGCAAGAAAAGCTTATAATAGTATATTTTTTTACAAAGAGGAAAAGTGAAGCTTTTTTACTAGTATGTAGAATTTACGTACGACGCGAAGCGGAGTCCGGAAACTACAGACGAGTAAAAAAAGCAGTTTTCCTCTGAGTGAAACATACTATTTTTTCTTTAAGCATATTTTTTTAAATATTAATTTTTGAATTTAATTTGTTCAGTAATAAAGTATGTTTTTGTTGTTAAAATAGGCCAATAAAACCATTTCGAAATAAACTCAAACCTTTTTTAGCTCATTTTAATTTTTTTTCTTGGGCTAAATCGTACACTTTTCGCGATTTCGATGGTAACTTGTCTATTGTAGCATTTGCAATTTCGGAGAGATTTGTAGGTGTATAAACCATATATTCTTCTTCAATTATTTTTAATAAATTTCACACAAGGTTTTTGCACAGAATCTCGAGTCAACCACCTGTTTACACAAACAAGTTTGAAGTATGGCTGTCATCAAAGTCACAGAGTGCTGCCGCCAGTGGTGGTTTTGCTAACTAACTTTTTTTTACGGCGTACAACAATGAACTCATTATTTTACTGTAAAAAAATAGATCACTTCTAACTAGTGTGTTCAGTTATAAAATATGAACATTTTAGTACGCTTGAAAATATTTTTTAGTGTAAAGTTCTATTTTTTAGCATCTTCTATTTTAAATTATTTTCCTCGCAAGATTTAATTCATTATTATACATGTTTACTTCTGCAAATATAGGCCTCGTGTATACATATATCTACCATACATATTTCTAAGGCAACTTCCTGTTTAGATAAATGAAAATGTCTGAGTTTTGCCTAGAAAATATACATATTTTATTGCGTTAACTATAAGATATATTAATTTTTAACACTGCTTTGTAGGAGGAGACCTTTATGTAAGCTTGTTCAATAATCAAAAACTAAATTTATTACTATGTACAATGATAAAATAGACTTTTTCTACGACTGCTTTAGAATGTAAGCAAATACACACACTTTTCAAACACAGAATGAATCCATTCTAGCTCTAGATATGATATGAATATTCCGTATCAAGTGTTAGAATGAGCACATGTAGTGCCATCTCTTGTTTATAAAAGTAAAGAAAACTGTAGCAAAATTAGTAAAAAAATATATATTTTACCATGAAATATTAAATATTTTAATGCAATTTAAAGTTTTGAGTTAAAATTATATAAAGTTTATTAGATTTTCTTAATATTTGACCAGTTTTTTATCAATTTAGTTCAAAAAATTAAAACTGCTCCATCTATTGTTAAATATTTAAACCTGATATGTCACAGCAATCTGACATAATGTGCTAAAATTAAATAAAAATCGTTTTTTATGTAATTATTTGATAAAATTATTAAATAACATTAATTGCTTTATTTAAAAATATGTGTTTTGTTGCATTTACAATGCCGAGTCACAAAAAACATTGTTTTTAACCTTGTCCGCAGTTTAAAGCCATACAGTGTTTCATATTTGCAGTCGAAGAAAAAGTATAGTCTACAACACGTACGGAATAGTCATTCCGCGCTCGCGGGACCGTCATACTCGCCTGCCGCTCGCGCGAAATATTGTCTATTCCATACTAGTTATAGAATATACTATCCCATAGCTGAGGCGCATTTTTTTGAGAATTGAAACACTATAACTTTTGAAAAATTTTACATAAAAACAGTTTTTTTTTTAAATAGCTCACTTGATACAAATTTTGTTCTAAATGTCGTAAATGATTATTATATATTATAAACTAAAATACTAGTTTCGTTATAGACGTTTTTAGCACGCGGGTCCAAGTTTAAAAAACGAGCCGCTTGCGGTTATTTTTTACCGTGTTAAAATTGTGACTTGGTTACTTGCAGTGAAAAAGAGAAGACATGACTATAAAATATATCAAAATATCATTTGTTCTTAGAATTTTAAACATGACGAAAACTGTAATGCCAACAGAAACAAAAATCCCCAAATCAGTCATCAATTTAAATGTAAGTTTTAGAGCAAAATATAAAAAAATTGTATAAAGCACTCGTTTCATAACACGTTTTTAGAGCACTAGTACTTTAGAAAACTCGCCGCAAGCTTGTACTCGTGCGCTAAAAAACTATGTTATGAAACTAGTACTTTAATATACTATTATTAGTTGAAAAAATAAAAAGCGATGTTTGTTTGCGTGTACTTCTGGGCCCATAACCTGGCACAAAATGCAACTCAAATAGAAAAACAATTGTAAGACTAATGTATCAGAGTTGACAATATGATTGTAAAATATTTCGAAAATGGCAATTGAATATCTGGTCGTAGATAGTGGAATGAGTAACAAGATTAGCAGCAAATCAAACTCGATATAGAACAAATAAGCGAGCCATATAATAAAAGTAAAACATATCTACATAGAAACCTGTATATAAGTCAAACGGCCGGGTAAAAATGTGGAAATTATGTCTTGTCAGGTTAGAAACGAAGCGTACAGATACCTAAAAGGATATCCCCAGATACTGCCGATCCGCAATCCCTCCGTGGCTTTGTCCTGCTAATATTATAATTAAAGTACGGACACATTGACATCTCTGGATAGCAGTAAACCTATCACATCAACTTTAAATACGGCTCGCCGATACGCCATGCATTACTTCAACTTTAGAATTTCTTACTGTCAAATATAATGCCCGGCGAGCTCTTTATGCTAGAGTCACTCCATCTGGCGGCGTTAGCCGGCGTAGAGTATAGCCACAAAAATATACAGTAATAGCGGTGTATCATTACGAACTAAAAAAGTTGGTTGGTATTACTGGTACACTCCTTTAGAGTGTCATAATATGACATCTAGCTGTCAAGAAGCCCAGAGAAGTTTCGTAGTTCAGTTGCTTCTCATCCGTGAAACGAGTAATATGTACTTTCGGCAGGAATTAGTAATACGTTAAGCGCGTTTAATTTTCTAGCATCAAGTCTTTTAGTATTAGTTATTTATTTATTTGCTATCTTAGATATGCCCCAGAATCGATTTTATATATTTTATAGTGATTGTATGGAAGATGTATAGTAAAATGACTAACATGTGATTATATTGGAGTAAGAATGGAATTTTATGTTTTTTAATCATTTATAATGCTGATAAATTTTGATTTGGAAGCAACTAACATGTGAAGAAGTTTTTATACGTACAAAATTTTTTATATACAAGCGCATGCGCAAATATAATTACAAATTAGAAAAAACTGCCTTGGCAACAGCTAACACAACCAACAGTAAACACGAAAAGGAAAGAAGGAAAAAAAAAGAAAAGGTCTTACAGAAGACTGGAAATTTTATATAATTAAAACAGGAGTGGGCATGGTAAAAAGCCAGACAAGAACCACTCTTGGTGAATTGAGTAACTAAGAGGGATCTGGCTAATTATCTCACTGAGAAAAGGCCAAAATAAAGGAAGAAGAAGAAGAAGAAGAAGAAGAAGAAGAAGAAGAAGAAGTTTCGTAGTTCAGAAAAATTGTATTTATTCGTTTAAAAACAGAGTAATTTTGAACTCTACATAAATTTTTTAGAAATGTGACTGGGAACAAAGTATAAACCATAAATATAATCAAAAGTATGTTTTAATATATATTTTTTCTCACTAGCAACTAGGTAAGTTAACATTACTAAGTCAAAAATTCGAGAGTAATGGAAAGTACTATATCGAGCACACTTAGTGATAGACGAAATTAATACAAACAAAACCGTAACTAAAGACAGAAAAAACGATTTAGCGCGCAAGGACACTAAGTGTCCGACACTTACCGCAAGGCGACATCGGGACACAAGAGTACTATTTTTAATTTTATAGTGATTCCATAAAAAAATGATTGATTTCTTGAATTGTCACACATATAAGTGTCAAAAATATTATTAATAAAATAAGATTTTAAATCCTTGGTAGTGAGAAAAACGTAGCTAAGTTTTTTCTATCTTCGGTCGTGTTTATGGACCTCAACTCCGCTTCGGTCCACAAAATACGACGTCACGCAGAAAAATTCACTTACCTCTACTAGGAGCGCAAATAAATATTTCAAAAATAAAACAGTTGAAACCTACGTACAAAAATCCATAGACCGCATAAGCTTCAAAATAAAACTTGAAGACTTTTCGTTTTAGTTACCAATGTTTTGACAATACGTTTGGGTTGGGACTTTGGTAGTAAAATCTGTAACTGTGCTTTGAGAGCGGTTATGACGTTTGGTTATTATTACATCTTTTTTGTTTCTTATATGTAAATATTTGTAGTTTTTTTGTAGTTTTTTAATTAAATTTCACATATATTGGAGAAATTGACACATTATGTTTTTTTTTTGATTTATCAAAAAATTATAAACTCTAGCATATTCTGTCCATGGTTTGGACTTTTTTACATAGTTTTTAACTGTTATTCGAGCTGTTATTTTTGACGTGACATGGCTATACCTTTACGATGGCGGCTAAAGCCGCCGCTTGATAGAGAGACTCTATACCATCTCAGATAAGGCTGTATCCTTCTAATATCTATTTTCAATGCTCTATCATTTACCATTTTACGAACGAACGTTATTTATTCCAAATTCCTATGCATAGGCATTTATTTTTCAATAAACAAATTAAAAAATCCTTCGAATTTTGTCATCTCTCCACCTCACTAACCGATTCTTTAACTTCCCTTATATCCCTTCTTCTAACTTTTCCTTTCCATAAGATAGGTACCTTTCTTTTCCTCAGGTATGTTAAGTACTTAAATCAAAAGTTTTGCTTAATTGAAATTGAACTTAGACCAAGAGGTTAAAACTTGATCTGAATAATAAAATTTCTTATATTGAGTTTTAAAGAGACTTTAATAAAAAATGGGAAGTAGATATTTATACTGAGTATTTAAAATACTAAAAATAATGAAATAATTTCTCTGTGTGTACATAAACAGTTTTGATTCGAAAGCAAGATTGTGTGTATTTTTATAACCCAGCAATAAAACAAAAATTGTTTAAATAAATGTGGATTAAAAGGTAAGCGCTTTATCTCTCTCGATCAGATAAAAGCAAAATGGCCGTTCGGAATTTCGAAAAAAGAAAAAGAAGGAGCGCAAGAAGAAATGCCAAAAATTATCCAGACAAACGGCATTTTGCAGACAAATTTAAAATTTTAATGCAACTAAGCCTGAAATATTTCTAAAATCACTTTAAGCTCGCAGAAGGCTCTGGCCCGCTGTCCTTGTGCTACGATTTTGTCGGGTTTTCACTCTTTGCGGGTCCAACGATAGAAGAGTAATAAAACTTTTTTCTTCAAGCGTACTAAAATGAAAAAGTCCAGTGGAAAAACGATGAGGTCCCATTTTTTTCGAAATCGACATTTTAGCGGCGTCTGTTAGTTTGTAACATGAAGAATGAACATACAAAACCTTACAGGGGACAAACAATGAGATTCCACTAAAAACTGCGGTTGTGAATTTAAATTTGAATGTTTACATCTTTGAAATGAATAAAAATGTTGGGTATGGGGTTCTAATGAGTTTTTGATCGAGAAAATTACTCAGAAAGAACTTTTGTCATTAAAAACTATTTCACCAGTAGTTGTGAAACTTTAAATTTCGTTTTTCCAAAGTTTTAAAAAATGTAACCTTATCGTTTTCCACTGGACCCTTCAAATGTTAATATGTTATAACTGAACACGCTAGATAGAAGTGTATTTTTTTACAGTAAAAAAATAAGTTCATTGTTGTACGCCGTAAAAAAAAGTTATTTAGCAAAACCACCATTGACAGCGGCTGCCATACTTCACAGTTGTTTGTTTATTTTGTAAACAGGTCGTTGACTTGAGATTCTGTGCAAAAATGTTGTGTGATATTGATTAAAAATGATTGAAGAGGTATATATGGATTGTACACCTACAAATCTCTCCGAAATTGCAAATGCTAAATTAGACAAGTTACCATCAAAATCTCGATAAGTGTACGATTCAGCCTACAAAAAAATTTAAAATGGGCTAAGGAAGGTTTACGTTTATTCCGAAAGTGTTTTATTGGCATATTTTAATAAAAAAAAACATACTTTATTATTGAATAAATTAAATGCAAACATTAACATCAATAATAATATTTAAAATGCTTCAAGAAAAAATAGTATGTTTCACTCACAGGAAAAGTGCTTTTTTTACTCTATAGTTTCCGGACTCCGCTTTGCATCATCGGTAAATTCTACAGACTAGTAAAAAAAGCTTCACTTTTGTTGCCATATCATGCATTTTTCTATGTAAGAATTCGCAAAGTATTTTTTTATTTTTATATCTACAAGTGTGCAAAATATTATTATTTTGCGTGTTTATCCTAAGATCCGACACACTCCTTTGAAGTCTTTATCTCAAAGTGTTCTTGGCCTCAAATAAAATTTGACTGATAGATATATTTTTTTACAGAAATTAGCCAACAAAATTGTATATAATAACTATTATGGAGAGTATACAAGAGTTTGCAAATCAATATATACATTCACGAGTTGTTTGTCCGTTTTTTCTTTATTCTGGACCATGTGGGTGACAAATTTACAAAAACAACACAACATTCAGACCTAAATTAATGCCCCATTTAAACGGCATTTTTATACCGAGTGTTATTTTGCTAATTTGCAACAATTTTCTTAATTAAATGTAACAATTGCTAAAAATGTTACAGAATTTAAACGCTGCGAGAATGTTGCTGGAATACTAAAATTGGACTGGATTTTTTTTACAACTTTTATAAAATAAATTTTAAAACTTCTGCACAGATAAAAGTATCTTAATTTCAATTTTATATAAAAATAGCACAGCCACACAAAAGTAAAAAAAAAGGTAAAGAACTCTTCTGGAGACTATTGTATTCCTATGTATTTTGAGGCGCTGAATCCGAATTTGAGGTCGTTATACTGGAAAATAAAGTTTTTTGAGGTTACCTCCAGAACTAATCGGATGAGATGCTATTCTGACCTCAAATTCGGTATCAGCGCCCCAAAATACATAGGAATACAATAGTCTGCAAAAGAGTTCTTAACATTTTTTTATTTTGTGTGGCTGTGTAATTATTTAAATTTTTGTTCGATATAAAAGTCGCACCACCTTAAAACTATCAAAAAGCCGAAACCGAGACTAATTTCAAGAATATTGAAATTTGATATTAAAAATGACGGTGCTGTTTTCAAAATTGGATATCTTATTAAATTTTTATTCTGTATCATGTTTTTGCAAAAAGCGTTTTACTTTTAGTCTAAACTTTTTCATATTTATTTAATTTCGTCGCGCATTTTTTCAAAAATTGTTTTAACTAGATTTTTATACTGTAACGAAGAAGCGACTTTTTTATGTAATTGTATATTAATTTATACGTAGAAAGACATTTTTACATGTAATAATTAAAATTTAAGTAAAATACTTATGGGAGATTAGCTCAGCGGTCTAAGGCATCGATATAGCATTGACACTGAGCTAATGTTCGTGAGTTCAAACCTCACTGGCGCCGATTGCCTTTTTTAGTTAATTAATAATTAAAATTTGGCGAAGGCGTACTCCCTAGATATATTGGTTCGAAAGTCAATTAAAGCCGGTGGTTCCCTCTACTACTAGCCCACACAAGTCCTGGACTTAGGAGATGCTTAATTAAGTAGAATAGTACGAGGTTAAAAATAAACATAAACATAAAAAAAATTGTACAGCTACAGGGTGTCCCAGAATGTTTCCAAAATCTCTTAGGGATGATCAGATCTCGTCAAAATAATGTCATAAGTTCATATAAAATTTTCGGCTACGCCCCCCCACTCTGAGACATTTGCCCCCCAAGATGAAATAAAAAAAATCAATTTTTTGGATAACTTCTTTACTTTTTAATATTTTTTACCTATTTTTTCAGGGTTGTTTAATAAAATTAATTCGCATCGAAGTTTTGAAAGTTATCAGAAAAGTCAGGGGCGGACTTCCGTTATGGATCCAAACCCCTAAGTTTTTTAGGATTATATATTTTAGCCCCTTAGATTTGTATTGTACCCCTTAGGCAAACACATATTGTTATTCTGCAGGCCAAGGGGTAAAAACAGCATTTAAATGAATAAAATCTCATTTTTTTTTAAATTTGAACATGAAATATTCGCACCCGTTACAGAACAGTGTCATAACATTCTAGTTATGACATTTAATATGCCAGTTATACAAACACTGTTCTGTAACGGGTGCGATATGTCAAATGAACTTTTTAAATACTGTTTTTACCCCTTGGCCCAAAATCATTGTGTAATAAACGATATGTATATGACACGACAAGTCAAAAATAGCTTTTTAGGGTACGTGATTTCCACAACTTTTGGATCCTAGCGATTTGAATAAGTACATTTAAATGAACTTTAAGGCATATATAAAATACAGACGGGAGAAAATAATGAATTGAAAAAGGTCACCCGCTCTCCGACTTTTTATAAATTTATATATAAATATAAAATAATTATTATAATTAATTGAATCTATGAATATTAATAAATAATGTCATACATAATAATTTAATATTCGGAACAAAAAATTAATAGTTGACATTTTAATTTGCTAAATATTTTATTACCGAGACATGTGCACGGTTGTCCTCGATAAAATTATTTATTTTATCTTTATAAAGTGGCCTCCGGAATTTAAAATCTTTTTAGTTAAATTAAGTTGTTATTGTTATCTATTAATAGTTTTAAAACTAGTCATAAAAAGAATTAGGTTTCAAAACCAAAATACCTAACATTTATATAGTTGTTATATATATTAATATTAAGAAAATTATCTTTTTATTACTTAGTTTTACCTTGTCAATCTTCACGCCTAGAATTTGTGGAAATACAAACTTTGAGTCACTTAAACCAAATATTGCGTACTTATTTTAAGTAACTATTTCTTTTTGTGCATTTCAATAGCAGGAACCTATAAATTATTTAAAATATTTTATGTTTACAATAATTAGCTGGGTAATTTATCTGTAGATAATTTTATGACAGAAGCCATTGTCTATTTATTGTGTAACAAAAGGTGTTAAAATTTGTTTTTCTTTCGGAGATACCAACTGTGGATAAGACGCGAAACCTTCACCTTCGGTTCATTTTATCCTTGATGCCACAAAAGTTCTAAGAATATTATAAGAAATTTCTAAAAATACCCTAAAAATTATAACTGCTAAATTTACAGTGTAATAATGTTTAAGGCATTGATCTGTCAAAAAGCAAACCAGGGCAGTTTTAGTTTTAAACAGTTTTAAGTAGTTTTAAACAGTTTTAAAGAGTTTTAAATAGTTTTACATAGTTTTAAACAGTGTTAAAGAGTTGAATAAATGGAGAACAAAAGTTATGTAAGTGGACTGTTGATTTCTTCAGTTATGGCCCCTTGGTACTAGATCTCTGAAGGATATTTGGTAGGACTGGCACTTATTCATAAAGTTTGGCACCTTAAAGCGACTAAATGTGCTTTTAACCACGATTAACTACTACTAAACTTGTAACGCGAGAGTGTTTATTGTAAATGTGTTACCAACGTTTTTTCAAGATAAAGAAATAAAAATAATAATTTAAATTTTTACCGCTAAATTTCCTAAAACAATTAACTAAATTAATTTATATACTGTATATAATATACAAGATAATTACTTTATATAATATACAGAGAGTTTTAAACTGATTTAAACAGTTTTTAACCGTGTTTAACTAAACTTTATTTTGAACTTAAAAATTTAAAATTTGTAAGTAAGTGGTGGATTCCTAATAGTATATTAAAGTACTAGTTTCATAACATACGTTTTAAGAGCACGAGTACAAGTTTAAAAAAGGAGCCGCTTGCGGCGAGTTTTCTAAAGTAATATTGCGCTAAAAACGTGTTATGAAACGAGTGCTTTATACAATTTTTTCTATTTTGCTCTAAAATTTAAAAAAAACTTACATTTAAATTGATGACTGATTTAGGGATTTTTGTTTTGGATTGGCATTACAGTTTACACCATGTTTAAAATTCTAAGAACAAATGATATTTTGATATATTTTATAGTCATCTCTTCTTTTTTTACTGCAATTAACCAAGCCACAATGTTAAAATGGTAAAAATAACCTAAACACAACATTTTGTAGAAAATTCAACATTAAAGCGACATTGACATGTGCACGGAAAACGTCAAGCGATAGGCCAGGTCTGTTGCCAACCCAAAAGAAAAAAAAGTAGAGACCTCTTATGAGTCTATAAGAACACGCAAAATGCGTGTGATTATGAGCTTATAAGAGTCGCAAAATAGAAAAAAAACTTAAAACTGCCTTGCATCAAATTAAGTTGTGAGCATTGTCGATATACGACTACCGGTAGCTAAGGTTCGGCTTGCATATTACTATATCTACAGTTAGAAGAACATATTTTATTTGTATGCATTGTTTCTTCTAGATACAAGTATCTACCAATGATCTCGGTCCAAACAATAAAGATTGCCTTCAATGCACTATTTATTATCTTACACTGAGAGAATGGCTGCGTTCAATGGAAACAGCAAACCTCATCGATAGCTGTCAAATCACTACTGAACGCTATGACGAGTTTCGATTGACAGATGTCGCGGCAATCATTCCTCATCAACGTTTTGAGATGATTACTTTTGATTGATTTTTTAAAAGCGCGGGAATGTACTACTTTTTGTGCGTATTTCTAACCTTAAATGGTGGTTGTGACAAGTGACAGATATTAGCCGTTCAGCAGTTTGCTAGCAAAACTTATCATTTGATGACTTTTGATTAGTTTTGCTGTTTTCATTGAACGCAGCCAATATACGACAAACTTTTTAAAACAACACTCTAAGAACATCATTACGAGCTTTTATTTTTTTTAATGGATTTAGTTTAATTCAATCAAATTAATTTATTTATTAGCCAGTTTTTATATATTACGACTGGAAAAACGGTGACGTAAAAAGTGAGTTTAAATTTACCTATAAACCATACTATAATAATAATAATAATCCTTTATTCCAGCCCAGAGGGCCATATACAAAAAAATACATCATCAATAGTTTGTTTGGGTCTTTAAGAGACAGGCGCAGCCTATGGCTCATTTATCTAAAAAAATATTTAATCTGAATTGAAAGTTGGGGCAGTGAGTCTATGCTCACTGATGCGAGTTGCATCTGTCATAATTTGGGGGGAGTGAGTCTCTGCTCACTGATGCGAGTTGCATCTGTCATAATTTGGCGCTGTGGAGTGGGTGGGAGGGGGATGGGGAGGGATGTGATAGGGAGAGGAGGGATGTGCGGGAGGAGTGAGACTATCTCACTGATGCTGGGAATGCATCTGTCCTGTATTAGTGGGTACCATTACTGGTTGAGAACGTTTTTGATCTTTTTGTGAGTGTTGTGTATTTCATGATCGTAATCTAGAAAGTTTGAAATGAGGGGGGTAAAAAAAAATACAAAACATACAAAATATCTACAAGAAAATTAATAATTAGACAACATACAAAGGTTCAAAGAGCTACCGTCCCCCCATTAAAACTCTACTCCAGGTTTGCCATAGATTGGAACGCCATAGAATGTCACTCCTGAGCAAAGCCACAATAAATTATAGTATAATGTATTATTTTACTATTTGATACAAGTAAATTATATGATTTGCATATAAGGTAATGTAAAATTACATAAAAATCTATTTTAAATATTATGTGATTTTAAACATATCGTCGCCTTCCTTACAAAGGGGTTTATCTCAAATTGTAATGATGCAAAATACCGACATGTCTTTTGACTTGCCAATGAACATGTCACTTTATGTATAAGTGTCATTTTGAGACAAGCCCCTTTGTAACGAAGGACACGATATGTATATGTATGTAAATTTACGTAATTTTTTAACAAACGTATGTAAATTTACGTAAAACTTTATTATTTTACGAGAATATACAAAAAAATATGTATTTTTTAACAAAAAAGAATAACATAAAAAGTGTAGGTATTTTAAACAAAATTATCTAAAATGACCGATTGTTTTTTTTTGTGTGGGTACTTCAGCTTAGCTTAGAAGCAACTAATTATCAAAGATTAATTAAGAAAATTATAGTAAAATAATCTGATATTTATGCTTAAAAAAATGATGATTAGTAAGATAAGAAAAATAGGTGTAAAATACACTAGTCTTGAACTAGATACACTATTTTTTCCTTGATTTTATTCATGCATACGTTCCCAGAGAAATTAAATTGCTATATTAAGATAATAATTAGCTGAGTAGTTAATAATTTATTTTTAATATATTCATTTGCACGCAATCAAATTTTATTTTATTGAGAAGTGGACTGTAATATACTGTAGTGTGTACTCACGTCAAAAGGGCCTTTGTTGGTTAACTTTTTAGAAGATATACATTGTATATTATACAACACTAAGAATTTATTACTATATTAAAAATTTCTATTTTTAGAGTTATTTGAATGTTTTAAACAATTTTTTTCTAAATTACATTGTTTTCGAGATATTGGCGTTTAAAGCACTAAATTTTTTTTCCCAATTCATTTATTATAATATCAAAAAATTATATTTCAAATTAGAGATCTTTTTAAGCCCTATAAAAAATGTTATATACGTTTTGGAGATACAGACTTTCAAACTGTGTTGATTATGCAACATGTGTTGGTTTGGACTTTTTGAATAGGCATCACGGAAATCTCCTTTTCATAACGTTTCAAAATAGTGCCGATATTTTGATAAGATGCTTGCAACTGTTTTTCTAGTTACAGTGTATAACTGCATGTGGTGTGTACCAAAAACAAGTTACTTTTTCGGCAAAAGTAAGTTTACTTTTATATTAATTTAAAATTCAAAATGTAAAATAAATTGAATAAAAATTTCAAGAATCTTGCATATCTAGATGTTATGGAGATTTTTATCGGATCTTTCAGGATTTCGCGACGATTTTGCCTTGTTTCTTACAAAGTAGTTGCGGTCATTACTGAACGAAACTGGAGAGTATACACAGAGAAATAATTACTTAAAGCAAATACACTAAAATCTAAAAATATTAATACAAAACGTTGCTGTGTCAATTTTTAGAAATAGAATACAAATAATGAAAGAAAATATTAGTGGCATATCGGACAGAAGAGAAAATTAGAAAAAAGTCAGGTCTCAGTCTGGATTCTAACCAGAGTCCCCACGGTTTCCGGCCTGGTACTCTACCAACTGAGCTACCGAGACTCCCGTTCGAAAACTAACTAATTGGACATGCCTTCTTTTCTATTCTTCTCAAATTTGTTAGTTGTTAATTAAAGGAAAGATGGTTAATTTTGTTAGTGGGAATAAACTCAATATACAATGTCTTAAGAGCCCTTTTACCCCTTCACCCTTGTATCGTTCATATTTTAGGAACTTCAACAGAGATCGAGATGCGGTCTCTAACATTTTATTTTAGCCAAATTATTAGAAATATATAAGAAGTATTTTTGATGTCCGTAATAAATTATGAAAGAAAATATAAGTGGCATATCGGACAGAAGAGAAAATTAGAAAAAAAGTCAGGTCTCAGTCTGGATTCGAACCAGAGTCCCCACGGTAGAGTACCAGGCCAGAAACCGTGGGGACTCTGGTTCGAATCCAGACTGAGACCTGACTTTTTTTCTAATTTTCTCTTCTGTCCGATATGCCACTAATATTTTCTTTCATAATTTATTACGGACATCAAAAATACTTATTATATATTTCTAACAATAGGTAATATTATTGTTATTTAAATATTATTAAATTTATTATAAGTAATAAAAGTGATATTTATTAAATGTCACGTTTTAAGATTGATGACCCAATTATTTAACTAAATACACTACATCACTAATTAACATTTTATCGAACCGATCGATAAAAAAGATCTTTAAGGACAATCATTGTTCGGTACTATTTATATCTCAAAAGCACAAGGATTTTTCTTTTTCTTTCGAATGGCGATATATATTATATTATGTGAGTTCATGTGAATAACCGGGTTAATGAAGGGTCTTGAAAAGACTGAAAACGTCGAATAAAAACTCATACGGCGTGTCCAAAAGTCACCCCACTCTTAACTTTTGAACGAGCTAAGATAGCGACTTAAAATTTGGTATTCGTAAATAAGACAACTTAAACTATCTTTTTGCATATATTTGATATTTTCATTTAATGCAAAGGGGGTCGTATGATGCATTATTTTAAAGCTTATAAAATACTCTATTTGAATATATTTTTTTTATTTTTTTAGACTTTTTTTTTCGTCAAAATTCGTTTAAAAAAATCACTTTTTTAAGAAATAATTAATTTCATGATGCGAAAACGTAGATTATACTTTTAAACTAATTTTAATTTACCTAAAAAATCGAATTTTTTAGCAAAAAAAAAATTGAAAAATCAAGACCTCAAAAAAAAGATTAAAAAATGAACGAATTCTATACATTTCGAGTTGATGTATCACACGACCCCTCTTTCTATTTTAAAAAAAGTTTCCCCATGCCTCTGTGCCCACATCTTAATAGTGAGGTTATATTACATCAGAGCTAAAGGTTTACATATCTAATAAATACTTAAGAACTAAAATAAATTTGATATAGTTGGAAATAAAAGTGATAAAAGACAAAAAAAAAATTCGGTGCACCACACATTTAAAATTTACTACTCTATAAACCGAAATATTATATTATTATGCAGGGTGTCTTAACGAAACCGACTCTGTCGATATATAGTTAACTATCCACTTTAGAGAAAAACTTTAAAGGGAAAAGTTTTTCTCTAAAGTGGATAGTACTATATATCCACCGAGTCGGCTTTGTTGAGACACCCTGTATATTAAAATTAATCAAAATTATAACAATAAAACATTCTATTTGATAAAAATGTATAGTTAATAGCACTTAATAATTGTTGACAATAATTAATTAACAAACAGTCCTTTTTAGTTCTTCGGCTATACGTTTGTTTCGCCTCTGCATTTGTTTCTAAGCCTACTAATTACTAAATAATTACTTGTTTTAAAACAATAATAATGAATTCAAATACAATTATTTCAATAAAATTAATAAATATTGCTTCCTTATGTTCATTCAATTATCCCACTTTAGATTGTCCATAAAAAATGTAATTATGCACTAGCATCCTTATTACACAGTTTTCTTTAGGTAATTTTCTTTGAGTAAATAGTTTTGTATGCCTATACAGGGTGATTCAGAAATAAAGTACAACATTTTAAGGAGTGAGTCTAGGTCCAAAAATATGAAAAAAAGTTCCTATAAAGGTTTATCCAGAAATAAGTCCTAAGGGAGCTACGACCCTTCTGAAAAGTTTTTATTTAATATCTCTGGAACCCTATGAACTACAGTAACGCATTTTTGCACATGCCTTAAAATTAATAAAGGATATCATTTGTGTAATTTTATTTGGTAATTTTAAACAGGGAAGTGCAAAATGAGGGGGCAATATCACTGTTTTGTCCCAAACTTTTTATCTGTAGATTTTTTGACATTTTCTTAATAAACTTATAATCTTTAATTAAAAAAATACATAAAAAGGTAATTTATGCACCGTAGGGCTAACCGTTTTCGAGAAAATTGCAATTAAAGAGGCAATTTCACGTTCTGTGCATCAAAAATAGGAAGTAAAAAAATTGCCAATAAAAAATTTTAATACTGCAGAGCGATTCTACTATGAAACCCCTATAACTGTGAATGTAATTGAACCCTTCCCCTTTTAATTTTACAATTTATTTTAAAATTCTGGTAACGATAGCCGGTAATTAGATTGCAGGTTATCTGTAGATACCGGAAATATATTTTCCTACGACCTAGTTAGTAGTTAGTGCCTATTTCCCACCCGTTGCCTATGACAACGGTTGGGAAGTGACGATAAGCTGGCACATAACCTCAAATGACAAAATTTTTGCGTTTTTTTAATGTTTAGGTGTTATTTCGTAGGAAAAATATTATACGCACCTCGATGCAAGCCATTTTCAGTGCACATCGAGTGCTTTTTTTACTTAGCTAAGCCTCGTAAAACAGCACTCTCGTGCACTAGAAACTAGGTTCGCGTACTCGGTGCGTAATATACTATTTCCTACGATCTAGTTAGCATATAGTGCTCATTTTCTACCCGTTGCCATGACCGATCGGGCTGATTTTATATATCTGCTGTCAGAGAATAAGTAAATGCCAAACACATAACCTCAAATTTAAAAATTAATTTGTAGTCAATTTTTAAGTTTTTTTTTTGTTTAGGTGTTAGGTCGTAGGAAAAATAGTATACGCAAGGGCGTAGATTTTTTTCTTCTATGGGGTGGGGGTAATACCCAGGGCCGGCCTTTCAAGCCTCAAATTTGGCGCCTCTAGCAAAAGAAAAAACACCCTAAAATAAAGCTTTGTGCGCCTACAAAAAAAGAATGCCCCCCCCCCCCCCCCCCCAAAAAAAAATACCACAAGAAAAAAAGCGTTGTCCCTGACGGTTTCTACGAAACGTGGCGACCCTACAAAAAAAATGACGGCGCCCAAAAATATACCCTAAGACAAAAGCTTTGTCCCTGACGGTTTCTACCAAACTTGGCGCCCAAAAAAATACCAACAAGAAAAAAAACTGTGTCCCTGACGGTTTCTACCAAACTTGGCGCCCTGCAAACAAAATTGGCGCCTATGGGGGGGTAATTACCCCCATTACCCCCCTCCCCTCATCTACGCCCTTGGGTTTATGTACCATTTATACCCGCCCAGACCCGTCATTTTCAGCAGGGTGGTGCTATAGTGGTAAAAGTGCTGTATAAGTCTTTGGGGAAGGGGGGGGGTTACAGCAGCTGAAATCTCAAAATTAATCTGCCCAAGGGGGCCCCCATTTTGGGGAGGTGCCACTAACAATAAAGAACTTAAAACGCTCGAAAAAAAATAGATTTGGCAACCGTATTTCTGTATTTATGATAATGTTATGTAATTTTTTAACAAAAGGCATTCTAAATTTAATCTTGTTCATTTCATTACAGTCTGCCGAATGAAGTGGATCGTTCCGTGTTTTTTCTTGTGTTTTTAGTTCTGAACGTTATTAGTGTATGTTTTGTGTTTTTACACTAACTATATATGGCTTGTCGGACTACTTAGGAATAATTTTTCAACCGCGAGTGTAAGTAATTATGATTACACTGGTCTACAAAAAAAAAATCTTCTCCAAGGACTAAACCTATCATGCCTTAAGTATTTTTACGACAGCCTTAAGTATTTTACGACAGCTGAAATATCGAAATTAAGCTGCAGCTGAGCATGCCCAAGTGGGCCCCCATTTTGAGCGGTATCATTGCACAAAACTTTCTAAAGTTTATTATAATTAAATCGGCAACGATATTCCTGACTCATATGATAATGTTATGTAATTTTTTAACAAGTGCCATTGTAAACTAAATATTTTAGTCATTTCATTACAGTCTGCCGAATAAAGTGGATCGTTTTTGTTTGTTTTTTGTTCTAAACAGTATTAGTGTATGTTTTGTGTGTTTTTTTTATAATACTAGGGTGTATTTAGGAATAATTTTTAAACCGCGAGTAAATGTAAGTAATTTTAAAACGATTTTGAACAATTTTTAATTACACAGCCACACAAAAAAAAATGTCAAGTGTTTTTTTGGAGACCACTGTATTACCGTGTATTTTATGGAGCTGAACCCGAATTTGAGGTCAAAATAGCAACTCATCCGATTAGTTTTGGAGATAAACTCAAAAAATGTTGGGAAACGTTCAAGTATACCATTAACATGGGAGTAACACTCCAAAATGACCCCCCCCCCTAGGAGCGTACGTAATACTTGAACGTTCCCTTATGCTCGTTTTACTCGAAAATAAGGTTTTTTAAGGTTATCTCCAAAACTAATTGGATGAGGTGCCTCAAAATACATAGGAATAAAATAGTCTCCAAAAAAAAAATCCGAACCTTTTTTTTGTGTGGCTGTGTTATTTTGGATTAGAATTTTCATTATTATTAAATTTTATTTTTTATTTTTGGGGTTTAATTGTGGACTTGTGAATAAATAAAACAGTTACTTTTTGAAATATTTTTGATATAGTATTTTTTATAAAAGGAACGTTCAAGTATTACGTAACTAAATTCATACACTTCATACCCCGGTTCTCGCGTTATTATACGTTATAGAGATTTCATATTTTGGCTAGGGGTGTAGCCAAAATATGAAATCTCTACTGCCTTACATAACGCGAGAACCGGTGTATGAAGTGTATGATTTTGGTACAATTTGCGTTACGTAATATTTAAACGTTACCAAAGTGCACTATTATGTGCACTTTGGCTTAGTTTACACCATGGGTTCTATATTTTAAGTCCAGGTACTTTTTGTCTACCTATCTCTGTTTATAGCATTTTGTAAACAGAGATAGGTAGATAAAAAGTACCTGGACTTAAAATATAGTACCCATGGTGTAAACTAAGCCTTTAACGGCGGCTATATTTAAAAGTTTATTTTTAAATTAATTTTTTTACGAGATGACACTACTGGCGGATCCGTGCACTATAGAATTCTATCAGTCTCATATATATTTGCGGCAAATAATAGATTTCTATAGCTCACGGAGTCCACCTCATACATTTTTTGTGAACTTTTAAATATGGCCGCTGTTAAACTCTTATATTAAATACGGATTAGTTTCATATTACTCTTTTTCGAAAAAGTAAAAAAAAAATAAAAACCTATAAAAACGAATTTTTGTTATTCGACCAATATTAAGCCCGATTTTTATCAAAAAAATACCATCCGAGAACTCGTTATGTCCTACAGCCGCCAGTCCGATGCTGATTTAACGTCCAAAAACGTATTAGTAACTTATTAAGTTATTTTATTTAAAATGTTATTTAACTTTGATCTCGGTTATTTTGAGGTAATTTTTTTAAACTAAATCTTTTTATTTTAGATTTTAAGCTTTCACGGCCATTAAGATATAAAGAACTTTCACTTTCGGGTTTAGACCGTGTTAATGGATTTTCACTTTCCGACGTTTCGTCTCTTACTACTAGAGACATCTTCAGGGATTAATCTGAAACTAAGTTTCGAATCAACTTGTGTCACTATTTATGACGAGTTGTGGTTATTCACCCGTGACGAGGTTTTTCCTATCAAAGACTTCCATATTGCAGGTAAGTGGTAACCAGTGTCCCGATTGATATTGTTAGGATGCTTGATGATTTCTATCGATTCCCGTATCTTCCTTGGCATTTTTCTGTTTTCTGTTAATATTTGTTTTGTTTCAGACAAATTGATTTTATGACCTGTTTCATGTACATGTTCGGCTACTGCCGATAAGGAAATTTGTTTCTTTCTTATATTGCGCTCATGCTCTTGAAGTCTTGTAGAAATTTTTCTCTTAGTTTCACCTATGTAAACCGTACCACAGGAGCAGGGTATTTTATATACGCCTTCTGAACTCAGGGGTATTTTGTCTTTTGTTGAAGTCAAACATTGACCTAATTTTTGGTTGGACCGAACAGAACACTCCTGTTAGTTTTTCACCGGGTGATTTGCGTAAGGGATGTCCGCTATCTTAAATTTTAGGGGTGAGTGCGGTTATCTCGCTAAATATGCATCTTACGATAAAAATGCATATAACTAATTTTGTTAAGTAGAAAATTTCCAACAATTTTTGTTTAGATATTTTTTTATTGTATTAATAACAATCGAGTTATAAATATTTAAAAATGGCCATGTTGGGGGTGAAATTGTTTTTTTCGATTTTTCAACCAAATTATTCATGAAGCTGAAGTTTGCAACGTTTTTTTGCATCGAAAATTCAAATAGTATATTAAAGCACTTATTTCATAACACGTTTTTAGAGCACTAGTACTTTAGAAAACTCGCAGTAAGCGGCTTGTTTTCTAAACTTATACTCGTGCGATAAAAACGTATGTCATGAAACTAGTACTTTAATATACTATTTGTATTTTCGTTGCAAAAAAACGTTGCAAACTTAAGCTTCATAATTATTCATCGAAAAATAAAAGTGGTTATGAGCAAACTTGTAGCTCTTGTCTTATATGTTATGCTTTTTCATAAGTATTTTGTTACGGTTACAGTGGGCGGTTGCGCCCTCTGTAAACGTACCAATGTACCTAAAATTAATAGTATATGAAACTTAAAGAGAATTTCGAGAGCTACAAGTTTGCTCATATCGTCCGATGAATAATTTGGCTGAAAATTGGAAAAAACCAATTCCACCTCCAACATGACTATTTTTAAATTAACCATTGTTATTAATATATTAAAAAAATGATCCCAATAAAAATTGTTGGAAATTTCCTCCTTAACAAAATTGGTTATATGCATTTTTATCGCTAGATGCATATTAAGCAACTCACCCCTAAAATTCAAGATATCGGATAACCCTTACGCAAATGATCCAGTGAAAAACAGATGTGTTCTGTTACCATCCACTACTAACCTTTAAAATATCAGCCTGTGTACATTTATTGCAATTTAAATTTATTATTTGACTGGACTATAGGTAATTAACACTAATATGTTATAGGATATAGGCAAGATATATGTGAGTTTGTTTTTAACTGCAATGAAAACAACGGAAGTGGAAGTAGTGCTAATAGAAGAGTTGTGCCCAAAGGGACAGTTAATATAAGGAACAAAAGCAAAATAGTTTGGAATCTAAAACCACCAAGAGTATAGAGCCTAATATAATAATATTTTTTACAGGTACCATCAACTGAGGTGACTTCGGACGTAGTAGGTGATTTCGGACATTTTTTCGCAAAATCTTCTGAACCAAAGCACGTGTGTAAAAGTTGTGCGTTTGTGCGTAAAAGTTGTGGAAATGAACCCCCCCACAACTTGAGCACACAACCCCACAACTTTTACACACGTGCTTTGGTTCAGAAGTTTTTGAGAAAAGGTGTCCGAAGTCATCCTACCCCGTCAGAAGTCACCTCGGTGTTATAAATATTTTTTTACAGTTTAATCAAAAAAGAACATTGTTCTTATTAATGTGTTGTTTGTGTTCTTATTTTGCACACATATATTTTTTTATATATATTTTTTTTCAGGTATTATTTTTTATTTGAGGTATTTTATTTCTTTCCGGTACTATTATTTTCTTTTATGCATTATATCACTGGGTTTAAATTATTATGTTCTATGTTTTATAGAAACCCCATAATGAAGAACTATATTTATTATATACTCTATTGTGTTGTTTGTGTTCTTATTTTACACACATATATTTTTTTTATGTATATTTTTTTTAGGTATTATTTTTTATTTCAGGCATTATATCACTGGGTTAAAATGATAAGGTTCTATGTTCTATAGAAACCCCATAATGAAGAACTATATTATACAATGTTGGTTTTATTATTTTCTTTTTTTCAGATAATGCTATATAATATATAGCCTATATTGTGCATTAGGTATTTTTTGAAAAAAAAAAGTGTTCTTAGGTTAAATATTCTAAACATTTATTTTTTTTTCAGGTATTAATTACATTATAATGTAATATTAGTTTTTATTTGAAAGTTTACTAGGTATATTAATATTTTTTAATTGTTATATTTATGTATATTTTTTTTAGGATATAAGTGTTTTTTATTTATAATGTTATTATTTTATTTTCGTTGGTTATATTTTTTTCAGGTATTTATTTTTTTTACAGGTACAAATACAATTTTTATCTACAATCAGATTAAAATTATAGGATAGTTACATATTGTTTTATGCAAAAATACGCTAGGTATATTAACTGTAGATTTTTGGAAGTTTATAGGCCTATAAACATAAACATTAAGGATAATATCCTTAATATAATAACATGGTATGTTTTTTAAGGTAGCATGGGGCGTGTAGAATAACCTGGGGTAGACTAATACTAATATGTAAATATTATTTATTTCAGATATATCAGAAAGAAGGATTTAATTAAAGTTTTAATTTTTATGTATAATGTGTTATTTTATTTTTTAGATCTTTGAAGGACAACTTTTACAGACAGACAGTGTAATCAGAACTTGTAAGGTTCCTTAAGGTAAAATTGACAGCTAGTAACAGTAAGTTTTTTTAAGCTTAAGGTTTTTTCTTTCCATTCAAGCCAAGCCAATTTCCCCCACCCGGGAAACGAACCCGGGTTGTTCGCATAGTTTCCCCTAGGTTTAATTTAGTATATAGTTAAATAGCCAAAATCCCTTAAGGGGGAATGGATAGGCAGGGTTACACGAACAGGTAGTCAATATCAGCAAAAATTCCCTCAAGGGGGAAGGGATAGGTAGGGTTACACGCACAGGTTGTCAATATCCGCAAAAATTCCCTCAAGGGGGAAAGGATAACCGCGAACAAAAGACAAAGGAACAGACGGACATTTGAGGTGTTCTCTCTGGATGGTCGACTTTTTCCCATACACGCCAGGTATCTCGAAAGAGAGAGTAGTACCAACTCTGACATCGGTGAGACCGAACTTACAAAGTGGGCAGTTGTCATACAAGGGTTAGGTATATATAGTGTATGTTAAATTGTCTCCTGACGAGATTATACTCCACGTGTATAGGCCTACTGAGGGATCCTCAGAGGGGAACTGAGGTTTTCTCACTGGGGAACGGCACGTTAACCGTAACGCACCTAGTGCTTTACCTCCTGGGTGGTGTGGAAAAGAGCACAACTATTCTAGTTAGGGGTGGTAAGTGTAAAGAGTAAAAAAATGTCTATATGTCTGTCCATCTTTTTGTCTTATGGTATGTAAACCTTATAATTATAAGTTAACTTTTGAACGTAATATCGGTTTTCAAAAATTCTTTCGCTAAGCAGATTGAATTTCTTTATAAATAATAGTATATTTCCAACCTAATAAGAAAATTAAACATCATTATATCACCATAGAGTCCCTTTTCAAATTAAACATCAACATTTTTAGGATTGGCAATGCATTTTACCGGGAAAACGCCATGATTGAAACTCTCCTGCATAATACCATTTATGATTAAGCTTTCCTCTAGAGGAAACAAACAACATTTCATTTTATGATATTGAACTTTGTGGAATGCAATAGTTAATTATATTGACTCACCATATAGTCCGAAAAACGTATTGCAAATTAAATAAAGTGATTATTTTTCTTAAGCAAGGGACTTCCCTTATAGAAATTTACGTTAAAACCACTTTACCTAACGTTAGGAGAATGTTTTGTCTTATCGTTAGGGATCTATTACTAAAACAACGTTTATCTAACGTCATAAACCCACTATACTTATACTTTTAGACTTTTCAACCAAATATTTTTTTTCAGTTTAGTCGGCGAGCTGGTGACTATTTATTCTTTTTTAATTTTTTTTTATATATTTGGGCCTACGCGTTTATTATACAGTTAATGTCGCGATAACCCGAATGTTCGATACTCCGAATGAGGCAGTAATCCGAACAATGAAATTCGGACTTCAAAGTACATGCATGTATGTTTCACTGTTCGGTTTACCGCATAATTCAGATTATCGAAAATTTACTTAATTTTGGTATCAAATTACAGGTACACTTGGAATTAAAAAAAAGTACTACATCACTGGACCTGGAGGTACACCAAATTTTTAAAATTTTGGGTGTTTCAAGTGCTTTACTGACCATGAAATTTTTAGGGTTATGTACATTGTCAGTGGATTTAAAAACGGTATAAAACCCATTCATTTCTCGTAAAATATATTCCTATTTGTACAATTTATAGAAATATATAGAACTAAAAAATAATAACAGAAATAAAAATATATAATTAATAAAATAACGAAAAGCAATAAGGTACCTTATTTAATAGCAGTTAAAACTTTAAAGGACCACAAATCTTCATTCCTATATATTTTAGCTCTGAATCTCTAATTTCTCAACCATTTTCCTTATTAGCCCCAAAATATATTGTAAAGTTGATTATTGTTGCTGGCTTAAGTGTAGCATGTTGACTCATTTGACACAACTATGTGTCGAACAAGATGACTATTACATTTAGTTTTATATATCTCTGACTTAGTTAGGTCCTGAATTGACTTTAGTGGTGAGTTAGATTTAAATGGGTGTAGTACTTTTTAAAGATCGTAACTGTACGAGACAGGCAACGCTTGCTTTCATCCAGCGCCGTTCCCTGCATTAGATGGCTCATACCTTTTTTATGCACGCGCAATGTACGAGCTCTATTAACCCAAGATATGAAGCAAGTATTTTCGCAGGAACTAGGTAATGATAAACGTTATATTAATATTAGACCTAAATGTTAGGTTAACAACGTTAGGAATCGGTATATTACAAATTATACATTACAAGTACGTCGGGATAACGTTCTTCTAATGTAAAATTTCTACTAGGGATATTTACAAAGACACAAGGGCGTAGAGCTTTTTCTTCTATGGGGGGGGGGGGGGGTAATATTCAGGGCCGGCCGTTCAAGCCTCAAATTTGGCGCCCCTAGCAAAAGAAAAAACACCCTAAAATAAAGCTTTGTGCGCCTACAAAAAAAATTGCCCCCCAAAAAATGCCATCAAGAAAAAAAAGCTTTGTCCCTGACGGTTTGACCCCCATTACCCCCCCTCAAATACGCCTTTGAGTATACGCACCTCGACGCAAGCCATTTTCAGTGCACTTCGAATGCACTCTCGTGCACTGAAAACTAGGTTATCATACTCGGTGCGTAATATGTACTTACCTACACAATTACAGTGTAAAGAACTATTATGTAAAATAAGTGATTAAATGATTTGTGTCCCCTTAAGCGGATATTAGAAAGTTGCATAATTTTTATTGGGATGCTTCAATTTAATTTAACTGCAATGAAAAAAGCAATCTGTCAACTTTCTCTACGCATAAAACCGAAACACTTGTTGCTGAAAAAATCTTACTTGTTTTTGCACTTTCCATCTTAAATTCAGTGCAAAATTTACAAGGATGGTTCGGGACATACTTTTCCGCAGAACAGGACCATATTAAATTATATTTAGGTCCTTGATAAGCCTAACTGTTCGATGATTAAACTAAACTAAACTAAACTACCAACTTTTTTTCCAGAAAAGCAATTGAGCTTATGCTCAATTTTACCCAACTTTTTGACTAAAGAGTTAACCAGTTTTCAAGTTTTCCTTCAAATTACAAAATTTTACGATATGATCCCAATCCCCCCGATACATTTTTTTTTATATTCTTATAATTATTAAATATAAATTGTTTTATATTGTTGTAATATTTAATAAAAAAATAATCTCTATGGTTTTTTAAATGACCTACTCACGATGTATGTATATTGTTACATTTTAGGGAAAGTGTGCTAAAATTTATATTACAAGAAAAACACGTTTTATTTAAAATTTATTCTAGTTACAAACTATGATATATTTTTAATTGTATGTAATAGCAATAATAATTCTAATTGTTTGACTTTTATGTAAAACTATTTTTAATAAAAAAGTACAAAACAAGTTTTTTTTTTAAACTAATTAATGTATTTTTGATGATCATAACCAGATTTCTTTTTATATACTTAATGTTAGTTATAATAACTAGATTTCTTTTTATACAATGGCTCAACAAAAACGCCAGGGGGCTAAAACCAAGGCCAGGGGGCTTAGCCCCTCGCTTTCCTAGTTACGGCCCTGGATTTATTAAAAGTAAACAGAAGTTAATATTTTTCAATTTTACTTAGATATTACTTTTTCTTCAAGTGTACTAAAATGTTCATCTTTTATAACTGAACACACTAGTTAGAAGTGATCTATGTTTTTTTACAGTAAAAAAATGAGTTCATTGTTGTACGCCGTAAAAAAAAGTTAGCTGCAAACCACCACTGGCGGCAGAACTCTTTGACTTTGATGACAGCCATACTTCAAACTTGTTTGTTTATTATGTAAACAGGTGGTTGACTCGAGATTCTGTGCAAAAACCTTGTGTGAAATTGATCAAAAATAATTGAAAAAGAATATATGGTTTAAACACCTACAAATCTCTCCGAAATTGCAAATGCTACATTAGACAAGTTACCATCGAAATCGCGAAAAGTGTACGGCTTAGCCTACGAAAAAAATTTAAAATTGGATTACTCAAGTTTAAGTTTATTTCAAAAGGGTTTTATTGGCCTATTTTAATAAACAAAACATACTTTATTACTGAATAAATTAAATTTAAAAATTAATATTTAAAAAAATATATAGTAAAAAAAGCTTTACTTTTCCTCTTGGTAAAACAATGTACTATTTTTAATTTAAGTTATTGCAAAATAAATAAAATACGGTACTGCATTGCGTATAAAATGCAAGTAAATGCAAGATATTATCATTAAAGGAATCGTATTTTTCAAATTGTACAAATGTTTGTATAATTAGACTTTTTTCAGCAACAAAATGAGATTATTATCAATTTTATATGTCTAAGGCAATAGAAAATATTGTTAAATGTTAAATATCATTAAATACATTTGCTATTAATGTTACACTTAGAAACTGTTTTAGTAATTATTACGAAAAATTCGAGAAATTTCTATGTTAATTTGCAATAAATGTACACGGGCTGATATTTTAAAGGGTAGTAACAGAACACTCCTGTTAGTTTTTCACCGGGTGATTTTCGTAAGGGTGTCCGCTATCTTGAATTTTAGGGGTGAGTGTGGTTTGGACTTTTTCTCGCTAAATATGCATCTTATGATAAAAATGCATGTAACCAATTTTCTTAAGGAGAAATTTTCCAAAAATATTTGTTTGAATCATTTTTTTAATATATTAATAACAATCGAGTTATAAATATTCAAAAATCGCCATGTTACGGGTGAAATATGTTTTTTTGATTTTTCAGCCAAATTATTCATCAGAGGATGGATGGTTATGAGTAAACTTGTAGCTCTTGAAATTCTCTATAAGTTTTAGTTATTATGCATTTTCCAAAAGTATTTTGTTACGGTTACAGTAGTAGTTGCGCCCTTTGTAACCGTACCAAAGTACCTATGAAAATTTATAATATAGGGAACTTACAGAGAATTTCAAAAGCTACAATTTTGCTTATAAACACTTTTATCCTGCGATAAATAATTTGACTGAAAAATGGAAATAAACAATTTCACCTTTAACATGGCTAGGAAGTTCCCAGTGGGAACATCCCGGTGTCCTCAAGTTGTTGAAAAAGTCCTAGTCGATTTTTTCGTTATTTTTTTGGTATCTCTTCGCGTTTTCAAGATATGAGCAGAAATGTGTGTGATCTTTTTAAGCAGGGTAATTAAGAAAAATTCCTTTCTTTTTTTTAATTTTAAATCTCGCGGTTAATTTAAAGTTTACGCATGCGCATTCCGTGGACCGCTGCTAGATCTTCATGACATGATCTCGTAATGACTTCACAATGAGGGTCATCTGTATGCGTTCATGAACTCTGAATAGCAAATGTTGTCCGGGTATCTAATACAAGTATCACAAATACTTTATACTAGAATATTTTTTCCCTGTGTGTATAATAGAAAATATTGTTAAATGTTAAATATCATTAAATGCACCGACTATTAATATTGTAAAGAGAAAGTACATTTATTTAGTGCCCTTTTAATTTATTATGCAACGAGTTAATTACTCTTTTCGTCCTCTGCGCACTTAATTGAATATGACAAATATTTTATCTGGCAATCGAAATGTCGGATATGCGACCAATTAATATTAAAAAAATATTTATCTGGGTCATACATACACGCAGGTAAAATAAATGACGAAGAAAAATATTTAAAATTTTATTTTATTAAAAAAAGTTTTCCTGACTGGGCCCAGCTGGGGTTTGAACTCGAGATCTTGCAATCTGCACTCAGTAGCTCAACTACCCGAGCTATCGATAATTTCCAAGGGTCTACAACAAATCAAAAATGGCTTTTATTCACAATCATACAGTAAAATGTCATTTCTATTTACTTTTTAACATGTTAGATAAATTACCCTTTTTCTAACCAAGGGCAGAAAAGAGCTCCTTTCTAACCTGTTTTAGCTTTAGATTTTACCTCATAGATGGCGCGCTGTAATTATTTTAAAATAAAGCTTATAGAAACTATAAATGTATAGTTTCTATTATTATCAATGGAGAATGTGTCACCTAACTGCTATTTTATGGTAATTATTGGTAAACATTTATTCTTTATTCAATTCATTATTCTGTGAAAAACGTGCCAAATTGTCAAAATTTAAGTAGGTCTCTTAGGTAGAAATGTCTGCATATTTCTCACTGCTTGGGTAAACATCTTCAGGTAGGTATACCAATTATATTACAAATAATTATTTAAATTATAATACAAATAATTTAAATTAATTAATTCAGTTAATTAATTGAATAATTAAATGCATAAACAATTTATTAATATTTACAATGTAAGAGATTTTTCGAGCTCTTGGGCAGAAAAATTATGCAAAAAATTAACAATAATAATAAATTTAACGCTATTCCCACTAATTTATTATTATAATAAATTATTTTTAAAAGGTGAGAACACGTATTTTTGTAAAATTTTTGTACCGTTTAGACGTGCTAAGATATATTACTGATTTATTTAAATTAGACAAAAGCATTTTATTTATTGGAGGCAAAATATTCTTTTATTGCTTATTTTGGATCTTTATTTTTTATTTTTATTTATTTATTTATATAGTATAGACAAAGTCATGAAGAGCCCCAAATAAGCCATATGCTTGTGCTAGGGGCTCTCCACTATTTTTTTTATAAAAAATTCATTTTCCAAAAAATGTCATAAATTCACTTCAAATTTTTCAACATTTCTTCTTCAGCTTATCATTCTACTCGAGTTCCTTAGTTCTTTTATACATTTGTGCTGTTTGTTAGATTCCTTTTACAATAATAAAAAATAATACATACAGTGTGGTTCAAAAGCCATCCCCCTCTTAACTTTTGTACGAGTTGAGATATCGACTTCAAATTTTGAACACGTAAATAAGATAACTTACGCTATATTTTGGCATATGCTAGAGGAAATGAAAACGTTTTAAACAAAAAAAACGACTTTTTACGAGTCCATATATTAGATATTTAACTTTCAAAACGTGGTCAACTTTTTATACAGATTTATTATAATTTTTTTTTGCGATTTTATATAAAATCGAAGAAATTAATTGGGTAATTTACCTGGATCGTTTATTAAGCAAGTTTTATTTTTGGACATGGCAACAAAAGCAAATTAAGAAAATGGATTTTTAGGGAATAACTGACCGGAAGAAGAATCATGTAAACGAGATTTTTTTTGGTTTTGTAAACGTAATATATTTTTTATAATTAAAAACCCAAAATAAAACATGATATTCCATTCATTTTTTATTATTCTTATGTTATACATATTGTACTCTTTTAATTTTACAGAAGAACTGCAAAAAATGTTTCAAGTTCAATGGAGCTCTCTACAACTAGAATTATGAAACAGAAGACGTCTACCCTATCTCTATCTCATTCGTGCTACACTTTCCAGCCAACCAAATAAATACTGTATTTGTTTTTTATACAACAAATACAGTATTTATTTGGTTGGCCGGAAAGTGTAGCAGTGAGCGGTACGAACGAACATAGCTAATGTGAATCTGTAGAATAAGATAATTCTACTAAAATTTAGATGGCGCCAGTAATTTCTTTAATAAGAATAATTTAGTTACACTTTTCGCCCGGCCAAGTAAATATTGTATTTTTTCAACAAAGAACAAATACAGAATTTGTTTGGTTGGGTGGAAGTGGGAGTGTATGTATGTCTTCCATCCTTTTTGGGTAGAACTTTTGTCCCTGTCTAATCTAACGGGAGAAATCGCCATTGGTATTATTGCGCCCATTAAAATTCAGGGTACTTAAAATTTTTATCGTTTTAACCCAATTCTTTCTTAAGTCAATCTGATAGTGTATTTACTTAAAGAAGTATGTAAATTTGAACAAAACGCTAAATTTTTTAAATCTTGGTGTGCCTTAAGGTTAGAAATTGCTATTAGCACTATTGTTCATTACTATTAGGTTTTTAAGTACTCCGTATAGATATGTACATGGCATCTTTCATTAAAGTTTCGTTAAAACTCGATACAAGAAATTTTATTGTTTAAACCAAGCGGTTTTAAGAGATCTATGTTTTAAACTGTTGGTAACTTAAATCAAGCAAAATATTTGATTTAAGTACTTTTAAGTAAAACATCCTTGCGGAAATACAAACATTTTGAATTAGGTATGTACTTGTTTTAGTAATCATGCCGTGATTGGCTTGAGGTGCCGCCATGTATCTTGTAAGGCAATCACGGCATCGCATTCTTATGTTTTATGTTCTTATGCAAGCTTATGGATAGGCCTTAAAAGCGAAGTGCATTCAATAAAAAACGAAGAACTTGCACAATTTATCAACTTGTTTAAATACATCAAAGGGGAGTGCCTTAGTAAATATTTTCAATTAATTGTATTTACTTTCACTGTTTAATATATTCGGCAAAAAAATCGAAATATCGTTCAAAAAGTGCGGCCGAAAATTAAGCACATAGTTATATATGCGAACCTTTTTAAATGACAATAGCCACTTTACGAAACCAGAGTTGTACATACTTTCATTGCTTTATGCGTCCAGTTTTTTTCTTTCTTTCCGTTGGACATCGGATTAAAACAACAGACGATTTAAGAGGTCAATTTTACTTTCTAGATTCGTTGTTCTGCAATTATCGATTGATTATTTTCAAACTAGATCAATTATACCGTGTTTGTAGTCTTTTGGCATCAAATAAAGGGGATGATTCTACATTACAAAACATAAAACACCAGCAATGGAACATAGGTCCGGAAACGACCCCTAGGAGAGTTACGACCCGTTAAAATTTTACTAAAAATAAGGTTTTTGATTAATAATTCTGGTAACCTTTAAGCTAAATCCACGAGCTTTGGCATGTATACGTATTAATAAGGAAAATTGGTTTATGTTAATTTATTTTTTTGAATCTATACAGAGGCGTGCCAAAACGAACAAAGCCTAACAAATGTTTGCCCCAAACTTTTTTTGTGTATATTTTTTGGATTTTTTGTAAAAAAAATGGATCCCTTAGGAAACGTTCAAGTATTACGTAATGTTTCCCATTCAATATATCCATCTTCAAAGGGACGTAGCTCCCTTAGGGCTTATTTTCGGACATATGTTCTTTTGTTGGTTTTTCATGTTTTGTGATGTTTTATTTAATGCGAAAGGACTGAAAACACCATTTGGACAATATTTTTAAAATAAGTAGGATCATTGTTTTCTTTTCATACCAAAAATAAAATTGACAGTCAACTTCCCTGCAGACGTCCTTACACAGTGAATCCAGAAGGGTTGAAATTACCCTTTACTTCAGAGATTTCCAAATGATTTTTTCTACATGATGCAATGTCATAAAAAGCAAAAAATCTTCTAAAATAGATATCTTAATTAATGTCAGCTTGCTTTTTGACATAGGTTTCTCCCTAGCTTTAATAAATGCAATTAGTTCTGTACTTAATCAACGCCCTGTATAAATTAAAATGTGGAATTGCGCAACGAAACGCGTAACACTTTTATGAATGAATGAACAAAATGTCATAATAATGCCACTTACACAATTGATACAGATTGACCACCAGATGTTGAAATAGGTTCCTTTATTTTGCAGAGATTTTAGCGGTTCTTCTTGGGGTCACTCCATTTCCCAGCGGTTTTGAGGGACCCTCGTTCAAGGGACAATTTAAAAGTATATTACTGAGGTGAAAAATGTTTAATTTCCTAAGGGTTAGGTTAGCTGTCCAAGGAGCGTTAGCCCCGCGGTTTTCTAATTCCGGAAGGAAAAATTTAATTTTCCGCCGAGGTTTGTATACTATTTTATTCACAATTTTACCTATTTTATTAACAATTGTATATTGTATATTCCACGACAAAACTGACACCATCTTTAAATTTATAAACACTGGTGAAGTAAGTTACACATTTTTGCTATATCAATATATGTATAGAAGGCGATCTCCACGAAAATAAAATAAAAAATAACTTTTATTTAATATTAACAATTTTAAAACATATAAATATATTGAATAAAAATATTCATTCGACATAACTATATATCCCAAGTAGCCCCCAATAAACTTCCATCCAAACCAGAGATCCAAACTTCTTTGGAAGCCTAAAGTTTGATGTGGACTTAATTATAAAGGGGATTCACAGTAGATCTCATTGGTCTCAGTGATTTGAAAGGCACTACGTTGCCTCACAACCCCACTTGTATTGTATTTTATTGTATTGTAACTCTGGCAGCTGTGACCATAAATAACAAGGAAACTAATAAAGAAGAAGAAGAAGAAGAAGAAAAAGAAAAAGAAGAAGAAGAGAAACACCAAGTTAATAATTTTGTTATACGACACAGTGTCACTAGTTTAGAAGTTGGTCATAGCTATAGAGAGGGCAGAAGGAAGATTCCGCTGGATGGAGTGACCCTACAATTCTTCTGATTGACTATATTGGCTGTGCATAATCGGAATTGAACTGACAATGCTATTTTACTTTCAAAATGTACAAATGTGGGTCATATTTATGATTGCATATTCTTACATGCAGCAAAGTTGAAAGTTAAGCACACAGGTGGTTTTAGTCAAACAGGTTGTTTTGAAAATATTACATATCTAATTATTCATGTGGAAAACTATCTGTGCATATTTTCATATTAAATTTTCAGCTGCAGCATCACTGAGAAAAAAATTCTAATATCATTATATGATTTCTAGAAAATATATCGACAAGCGGTTTCTTCATGTTATTTCTTATCATCAGATTAGTTTTTGCGGGTAAAGGATAAGGGTTAAAGGGGTAAGAATGGTGTAAAATTCCTACCTTTAGCGGTTTTTGGTTATAATTAGGTTAATTATTATTGAATTTTATGAATTTAGAAAAATGGAAAAAAAATATGCAGTGGCAAACCATGCACATATAGAAAGGTGGAGTAGAAAAAACATAGCTGTGTTCTTTTCATTGCTGCCGCTAAAGAAGAAAATTTTTGATGATTTTGGTTCCAGTTATTAAGCGCTTTAAAATAAAAAAAAGATCGAATAAATCTATTAAATAGTTTTGGAGTTATAAGTATTTAAAAATGTGTATTTTTTTAGGTGGGCCGATATTTTTAAGCTCAAGTGTAGTCCAAACAAAAAACTGTGGTTCTTTAAAAAAAATACTTCTTTTAAAAAAGAAAAAGATGAATATTATTATCATTTAGAGATACACAGAGCTTCTGGTTAAGAATAATTCATGACAGATTATTTACAGTTTATAAAAAGACAACTTTTAAAGGAAAAGATTAATTCAATTTTTAAGTGTAATAAAAAATAATCTGTATGTAAAACCAGTTATATCACAAGTTTTAAGAAAGTGCAAAACCTGTGTAGGAGGCATTTTAAGTTAATTAAGAAAATTTCTTGATTTATTTTCATTATTAGTCCTAGAGGCCGAGGGAAGCCAGGTTCTTTAAATAGAATAGTAATTTGTCACAGAAAATTAGTGCAATGGAACAAGGATCTCTTTGAGGTAAAATAATTGATTTCTTGGTCATTTTTGCTCTCAAAGAAAATGAAATTAATTTTAGAAAAAATCCTCGCACTTTGCCCAAAGAATCGGAGCGTTTTTTAAGGAAATTTACTAAGGGTGCCAAAAACTTCATAACTCGTAAATGATTTAATATAGAAAAACTTTGTTTGCAAACAATTGGCTTATATAATAATGTACTCTAATTCCAAATTTGGAGAAATTATCTTTATTTGTTAAAAAGTTATACGCAATAAACCTGCCCCCGTAACTAGTAGTTCCGGATACTAGGGGTCCACGTTTTTTTACTATCTTATTGATAAATAAAGATAACCTCTTCAAATATTTACCTTATTATATTAGTTAATTGTTCGCAAAAACAAAAATGTTCTATATTCGGTCATTTATGAGCTATGCAGTTTTTGGCACTCTTAGTACATTTCCTTAAAGAACGCTCTGCAAAGAGTTGGCCACCCTCGATGGACCCAAAGTATTTTCTCGGGACGAAGATGGCTTTTGTTTTTCTTTCGGTACATGGGCATAAAATTGGCAAAAATCAGGACACATAATTGTTGAATAACCCCTAAAATTAGTCTAATAAGCATGCAAAGTTAATAAAATATAATTTTCTACGTATATAAACGAGTCAAATATCGAGTTAATTAAAATTTAAAAATACTAATTTTGTACCATGTTATTTTGAAACAATATATTATGTAGCCTAGCGTGGAGGTGATACATGGTATTTAAGAAGTAAAAGGGCAGAACCAACCGAGCAGGCAATGAAAATGCCACATAAAAATCTACCTGAGAGAAATGCTTTTAAGGATTCTAGTCTGGGTAAATGTTTACTTTTCTGCCTCACAAAATATTAACTTACTAAAACGTTTTTTGAATTGATATTCCAAATAATTTTTATCTTTTACCACCAAATGCCAACAATTAAAAAAACAGGGATTTTTCTGATCGAAAATATAAATAAAAATTTCTTTATATTATTTAAAAAAAATGCAACCCTTAAAACCCGCAGATCATTTTAACGGCCAAAAAAATCTAAATTCACGCTTTTTAAAAACGCTTTCTAAAAACTTTTTAAAAACGATTTTCAAAGTAGTTTCCACACATTTAAACGAATAATTAGTAATTACCAGTAGCCGGCGTATTTCCAGTTGTAGTCCAGTCTTCAGGTCAATAAAAAAAGCTTTATTTGGAAATAATTCAGGGAGTTTTGATTTTCGGTTCATCGGGTAGGGTTAATGGCCGCAAATAAAAAAAACAATTTTGCGACGTTAAACTCGATTTGGAACTGTAATTTTTTAACGTGTTTTTCAAATATCTCTTAAACGTTACACGTTTTAGATATTTAATGTTTTTTTCGAAAACCCAAAATTGTTCTTTATGGTCGGTTAGGCATGTCCCTTAAAACATTTTGGGTGAAAATTAAAAAAATCTATCTGGCATTTTCTTTTTAATTTACGTAAAATATTTTTTTTTTAATAATTCACACATTTGTGCCCCATTATTAGCTATAAGTCATACAAAAAAATACATGACACAAAAAATTTTGGAGATTTGGTTCCCTTTATTTTTATATCAAAAGTTTTTTGTCCTAGGATGCACCGATCTTGAAATATTTTAAAAGTCTGTTTTTAGTGAAAAATAAGTTAAAAAAATTACAGTTCCAAATCGAGTTTAATGCCGCAAAATTATTTATTTGCGGCCTTAAACCCTACCCAATAAACCAAAATCTAAACTCCCTGAATTATTTCCAGGTAAAGCCTCTTTTATTAACTTTAAGACTGGACTATAACTGAAATTACGCCGGGTACTGGTAATTACCAATTAATAATATCATTCCTAATTAATACATGGCACAAACTTCCGTATTATTGATTTTATTTGGTTTAAAGATATTAAATATTTAAATAAAATAAATTTACTGATAAAATTATTGCTTTCAGATAACATTAGCTCGCCTCGTCAACTTACATTTTTATTTTCGTTTTTTTTTTATTTAGATTTAAATGACTATTATTAGAATAATTGCGAATTTATAAATAAGTGTTTTTTGTTATTTAATTCTAAATAATCATTTTGTGAAGAGGAAATAATTAACTGTAAGCTAAATAAGAAATACCTGAACAGTTAAAAAGGAAAATGGTTTAAACTCTTTTTTAAAAACAAAATAAAACGAAAAAGAAAAAAAAATAGAAAAATTATTGAAAAAAAATTGTTTTTTATCCCATTTGACCCCCTTATTGTCCCCCAATTTGTACCAAAATCAAATTTAGCCGAGAACTTTAGCTAAGGAACCTATGTTCTAAATTTAAAGTCTTTAGCACAAAGCGTTCTCGAGTTCTACAAATTTTCCCGAAAATTTTTGCCTATAAAATAAAAAAAAAGAACGTAAAAAGACGTCTAGACGTTTGTTTTTATATTATTCACAGCGCATGCGCTAGAATAATATACGGTAGTTTCGAAATTTCAAAAAAAATCAAAAAACGTCCTAGGCAAAAAATTCTTGGATATAAATTTGTTTCATGAAAAATAAGCAACTTTTTGTTTTGAAATGTCCGTCTGTCCGTCTGTCTCTGTCCGTTTTTGTTTACACGATAACTCAAGAACGAATAATCCGATCGACTTGAAATTTTCAGGAAAAATTAAGTTCTACTAGGGAAAGATCCCTATTGTTTTTAAAAGTAATCCCCCTTAAACAAAAAAGGACCAATTCTACCAAAAAAGAATATAAAAAATAGAATAATTTAGATTTTTTTTATTTATTATTTTTTTGAAAAGTTTTTTAAAATTTTTTTTTCAATAATTTTTCGTTTTTCAAAACCAGTCTTTTTTTTTAATGTAATTTTCTTTGTTATTGTTTTTTGAAAATTATTTTTTTATTTGGGAAATGCAATATAACATATAACATTTACTGTGAATAATATATCTATAGAATGCGTAGAATTACATATCTTTAGGGCTTGTTAGTTTTTTTTTGCGCATGTTTTTCACCCAATAATATATTCCATTCCCGAATTAAAAACTGATCATTTTATTCAATATTCTAATTTATGCTTGCTAAAAAGTAAAAATAAGACTCTAGCAGCAGCAACAGCAACAAGAATGGTTATTATGAAGTAATCTGGAATAGTTAATTCAGCCTACCATCGCCCATAAAATGCCAATTACTAATAACTATTATTACTAGAATATTATTGAGGACAGATATACGTAAAATAGAGTCTAAGACGCTAGTCCGTGTAGTATACATAACTGTACCTGGCCAAAGAAGAAAAAGAGAGCAAAAACGGCCGACCGTGCATAGCTCAAGAAGCTATGAAAGAAATCTCCAGTGGATATCGCTGGGAGTCTGCTAACTAAGCCACACAAACTTCCGAGATTTTAAATCTATAACAATAAAGTGAAGGTGTTTCCACTTAGTTTCTCGCGAACATGTGCTGATAAGTTAAAGGTTTTAATTATGTATTTCTTATTTTATGCGTTCTTTTTTTAAGTAGCTTGTCAAAAAAGAACCTCCAAATAAAACTGAACCCTTACAAGGTGATTTAACTTTCAGTACACACAATATCTCAGCAACGGTTGAAGCAATCATGACATATCATCACTCGAAGTGCAAAAGTTCTTATGACATGACATTTTAAATTGTGTAAAAGTAAAATTTATACAATTTTACACATTTTAACACGTTTCTGTGTCAATGCGGGTCTACACGATCGACCGTGTAAAATGTTTTTCATCAGTGTATGAATGAGAGTCGGTTGTATGTGCTTGGTATAATACCAAACTTAACCTCAAACATCTTGTATGGCTGACGTGATGGACGTGTATCTCCAGGCCAGCCAGTCTATTAATGTCCTTATTATGGCTGTCAATGCAACGGAAAGCACTTGAAATATGTCAAATATCTCGACTCTTCGCAGTAACCCACCGTGTCATACCCACAAGCCAATTAACAGTGTCATTCAATATTTTAGCGTATAAACTCTGCGCTGGATCTATCTCAGTAAAAAATTGGATCAAGGCAGCTATGATTAGTGGTTTAAAAAATGAATTTTAGTTATATTTTTTTCTATTTTGCGACGCTGCAAGCGGCTCGTTTTCTAAACTTGTACTCTTCCGCTAAAAACGTATGTTATGAAACTAGTACTTTAATATACTATTATTGCGCATTGTGCTTTTGATAATTTTTAATATTGACTGTCATTTTACGCGTCACAAATAATTATAAGAAACTATTTGAAATCTTATATTAAATCGTTTAAGAGTTATTAGGATTTTAGTGAACACAATTTGTGAACTAAAATTGCCATAAGTTTTAGACTTGGATAGAAAGAATTTGAGTTTTACTGAGATATTCTTTAGAATGTTTAAGTTATTAGCTTAAAAGCTAATAATTTCTATGAGAAAAAAACATTGAACATTGCTAATTATTGCCAAATTGTTTCTTGTGTGAAAAATATAAGTTTTTATACTTTGATGAGGAAAAGGTCTGTGGGTTTGGCATAGTTACTATATATTTCATAATAATTCCTATATGCTTAGGGATATATACTAATTTAAATTTTAATATTTTAATTCCAGATCTTATCTCCCCCATCGGTCATGTTCTCTTTCTAAGAAACTCCCTTTTCATGTTTAGACGAGCCAGAAATTGAATCTTGTCCTTCAGAAAGACCCTTTCTGCTTATTATTACATTGTCTTGACTTATAAAAGAGTCCTATCTACAATTGGCAATAATTTCATAATATGTATTACAATACATTTCAACTGTTATTGCATTAAAATTAATTATTATTACTGGGCACAAAATGGTTTAAAAAAATGTTTTCATTTTGTTGTGGTTTAAAACCTCTTTGAGTCTAAAGCCCAGTTTATCAGTGTACAGTTAAAACTTTATCTGAAAGATAAAGTCTCAGTTAAGAGCAAATTCTGGATTTTGGTTGGAGTTGCTATGGTTATTACGCGTCAGCTAAATTTAGTTGCACATTGATAAACCCAGTCTAACTCTGCACTACAAAGTATGTTTGTACCTCTACTTATCTGTATGTGTATCTGTCTGTCTATAGAAAGATTTGCACTTAATTTAGACATTAGGATTTACATAAATTCATAAATATCACCTTTTATTTACCGTAATAAATATGCAAAATTATTTAAAAATAAAAATAAAAAATACAAATATCATAAATAATGAGAATTCATAATAAATATTTAAAAAATAGTATGCGTTATAAACAAAGTCATTGACTTTAGAAAAACATTATGCCCTGAGAAAGTGTTACCCTACTAAATACTAAACGATTTTTTATATATGGAACCCCAAGCAGCTTTAGATATTTTAATACTGTAGCAATTTTTATTTAAAAATATAAATTGCTACAGTAATACATTTTTTTGTTTTTGTTATTGTACCAACTTGTATTCAAAAACTAAAGGTTATTAGGGTTCTTTATACAAGGTGTTTGCAGTCTTTTGACATTAAATAAAGGGATTGATTCTACATTACAACAAGGAATATATGTCCTGAAATAGGCCCTAAGGGAGCTACGGCCCTTCGCATATGGACATTGTCGATTTGACTTTTAGTATATTTTTCCACTCACCTTAATAATGCATCTTCCAACCGCCTCGTTCTCCGGCACCGTCACGTTGTAGAAGCTCTGGTCGAAAATTGGCTCATTGTCATTCACGTCATGTATAGTCACTAGCACTGTTGCCGAAGATGACAATGGCGGGAACCCACTGTCAGTTGCCACCACAGTCAATTTTGGTTCTGGATCAGTTTCACAATCCACATGCGCCCTGGTCGTTAACAAACCACTTTTTGAATCGATTTGGAACCACCCAGAATGGGTATTTGGAGTGCTGATCAAGGAGTAGGTTATTATACTATTGTTTCCTTCGTCTTTATCGTATGCTAGAACCTGGAGGACTGAGGTTCCAGGATCTGACACCTCCATAACGTTCGCATGATACACTTGTTGCTCGAATTCTGGCGCATTATCATTTATGTCTGTCACTTGCAGGTTTATAGTTCTTGAAGCATGTAAAGGAGGTGTACCTGTATCTGTCGCTACTACATTCAAAGTATAGTTTGGTTGCGACTCTCTATCCAACGGTAGAGATACTATAACCAAATAAATAATATTATCTCTAGTTGTTAAACCAAAATGGCCTCCCCCACCGTTTAGCGACACGTTAATGTTTGAGTATTCAGTTTTTGAGTCTGGATCGTGCACAGAGATCCTGGCAACAAATTCTCCAGGTTGGGCAGCTTCACTTATCTTTGGTGTGGCATCCTCACTCAGGAATATCACGTGAATGGTGGGTTGATTGTCGTTTACGTCAGTTACTTTAATAGAAACAAATGCTGTGGTTTCTAGAGGTTGGAGTCCGTGATCTCTGGCTACTATGACCAGTTCGTGTAACTCTTTAGTTTCAAAATCTAAGGGTTTGTTCACAACTATCAAACCTGAGGTGGGGTCCATCCTGAAGATGTTATCTTTATCGCTCTGCCTCCTGTTGATCGAATATTGTACTTGCCCGTTTTCACCTGAGTCGTTGTCGCTTGCGAACACTTGCAGCACACTGGTTCCTATAGTTGCGTTTTCTGGTACTGTTGCGTAGTATCTACTCTGATTGAATATTGGTTGGTTGTCGTTTACATCTTGGATGGTTATATTCACCGTCATTTCACCTCTTAGAGGAGGATTCCCGCCATCTAGAGCCTCTATTACCAAGCTGTACGCGTCTATAGTTTCCCTGTCTAAAAATCCGTTGATTTGCAGATCGAGGTAGAGCACTCCATCTCTCTCCCGATGAGAGGAAAGCCTAAATGCGTTATTCACGTTCCCGGAGATAATATTATACTTTTGAGTATTGTAAAGATCGAGATCTAGATCCCGAGCGGGGTGTAACGTCCTCTTAACGTCCCGCGGCGTATTCTCTGGAAACTCTATGCTCATCACACTAGTCGGGAAAGTAGGAGCGTTATCATTTTCATCCAGAACTTTGACGACCACCCGCACGTTGTCGCCACTCATGGGGATGGCCACGAGAGAGTAACTAGCACGTGTTTCTCTGTCCAAAGGCACTTTGGTTCTTATTTCTCCTGTTGTTTGTTCGATCGAGAGGTCTGAGTCCACGGACACGCCGACTGGGATGATGAGGTAGGGTGGTCCGCTGTTGGGGGAGGCACCGTCTCCGATGAAGCCGATCCGGGTGCCCACCGGGGCGCTCTCGGAGACCTCCAGGTCCCGCACGTACTCTGCGCCTGCCGCTACCAGAAGCAACAGGTTGGACAGCCAGAGGATTGCCATGATGTGGCCCATAGTGGTCATCGCTCACACATCCTGGAGATAGGAAACAAAATAATATTAATAATATGGTCAAAAACATTGCTAAGGACCACTTGGACCAACAATGGTTAAACTTTAAACCTGGATTAAATTGACGTCGACCAATCGGGACAAAGAATTTTTAACTTAAACTTAAGTTTAGTCAAGATAATCCCAGTTTTAAGACTGGTGTAAGTGGCCCTAAACAATTTACTACACACTGATAAAGAATGAAGTTTTTATATCTGCAAGTATTCCAAGAACTTAAATGTTTTACGTAAATAAAATTAAAAACATATCTTAGGGGCTGTCCATATATTACGTAACGCAAATTGTACCAAAATTCATACACTTCATACCCCGGTTCTTGCGTTATTAAAGGCTGTAGAGATTTTATATTTTGGCTATCCCCCCAAATAGGGTTACTTAGACCAGTAGGTTAAAATTTAAATTAGGTAAAAGTGATCAAGTAATAAAGTTTCTTTTAATGAGTTTGAAAACATGTTAAAAAATTGCGTCCGTCTGTCTGTCTGTCTAGGTGTAAACTCTCTAACTCCATTTCTACATGAGATATCGACTTGCGGTTTTTTGCATATTGTTTCTTATCGTATTCCGAAGAGCTGATAAGATTTTGGGGGTAAACGATTGGGGGTAAGGGGGTAAAAATAGGGTAAGACTCCTATCTTTAGCGTTTTTTGTTTATAATTAAGGCAATTATTATTGTATTTGGTTAATTTATATAAAAGATAATTTTAAATTGGTCAAAAAATGTTATAAACAACGTTTTCCTAAAACGCATTGTTTTCGAGATATTGGCGTTTAAAGCAGTAAAAGGTTTTTTTAGCATATCTCACATATTTAAAACCCGATTTCAAAAAATTATATTTTAAATAAAAGCTCTTTTTAAGCCCTATTAAAAATGTACAGTTTTTTGCTAGAATATAATATTTTAAAGATACAGAATTTAAAATCAAACAAAACACCTAGTTTGAAATTTGCAAACTAGATGGCTCTAGTGTACAATAGTGCCGATGTTTTGACAGGGTGCTTGCAACGTTTCATCTAGTTAAAATACTAAAATAATGAAAATAGTACTGCAAATAATTTCTTGGAAATAAGTTCTAATTGAACTTGAAACAAATTATTTACTTAAACAATAAGAATTTATGAAAATTAAATTGCGCTTATGCCCTTTTATTGTATTCTCTAACAGAGTTATCTTCATTTACAAGACATGCTTTAAATGAAGTATTTTCCAAATACCATTAGATAAGTACTTTAATAATTGCTTCATTTCGCAAAATTATTTACTAGTGTACTATTTATAGCATTTATAAATTTTAAATTACTTCCTACAGAGAGACTATGCACCATTTCCCAAGACTTATCCACTTCACTGCAGATGAAAAGTAATAAACTGAAAATGGTATTATAACTCTAAGATTTTGACTATTATGAACAAGAATAGTATATTCTATAACTAGTATGGAATAGACAATATTCCGAGCGAGCGGAAAGTTTGTCATACGAGCCGGCAGGCGCGGATTGACTATTCCATACGTGTTGTAGACTATACTTTTTCTTCGACTGCAAATATGAAACACTGTATGGCTTTAAACTGCGGATAAGGTTAAAAACAATGTTTTTTTGCGACTCGACATTGTAAATGCAACAAAACACATATTTTTAAACAAAGCAATTAATGTTATTTAATAATTTTATCAAATTAGTAGTTAAAAAAGATTTTTATTTGATTTTAGCACATATTTAAAAATTATAATGCAAAAATTGAAGGTTATGTCAGATTGTTGTGACATATATCAGGTTTAAATATTTGACAATAGATGGAGCAGTTTTAATTTTTTGAACCAAATAGATAAAAAACTGGTCAAATATTAAGAAAAACTAATAAACTTTATGTAATTTTAACGAAAAACTTTAAATTGCATTAAATTAATAAATATTTCATGGTAAAATATATATTTTTTTTTGCTAATTTTGCTACAGTTTTCTTTACTTTTATAAACAAGAGATGGCACTACATGTTCTCATTCTAACACTTGATACGGAATATTCATACCATATCTAGAACTAGAATGGGTTCATTCTGTGTTTGAAAAGTGTGTGTATTTGCATACGTTCTAAAGCAGTCATAAATAAAAATATTTTTTTCGTAATGTATCTTAAAATGCATAAACACATCAAACTTGTTTTCAAATTATATAAGAAAGTTATCTATCTCTCATTAAAATCAAATGAAAAAAAAAAAGTTTTTTTCGCCATAACTTTCTTCTCTCCCGAGGTCGCTTGAAAGTAAAATATCAACAAATCTGAACGCTTAAATAATTTAAAAAAATAATGCGTCTTGTAATTTATTTATTTAATTTAATTTATTCAAATTAATTTAATTTCCATACGCATTCTATCATCGGGAGGAGCAAAAAACTATATTAATTGGCTTAAATTTTGTTTCGGAGATCTGTGACAATATTTCAAAACCCACATACAACGACACAGTCGATCAAATTATTTTTGTTTCGCTTTTTTCGCTGCTTTTAATTAATTTCATCGAAAATATTTTTCGTTTAATAGGGTTATTGACGGGTTTACCACTTACTGGCCTAAAATGGTATTTTTTAAATCTTAAAATTATTAATATCTTAAAACTAAAAAAAAGACATTTAAAATCCACAGATAACATTTTTCAAAAAAATACCTAACTACTAAAAAGCCGAAATTCAAGCTTCTTAAACACATTAATGCTTTAAACAAGCTATTACAGAAAAAAAGGATTTCTTGGACACGTGTCTTTAGTCCCTAGTTCAATGCCATATTCTCTTGTCTCAATGGTTCTTTGAACAAAAGTCAATATCCTGATCAGCTGAAGAGCGCAGATCTTCATTCAAAAACCCGTGCTCTTCATTCAAGGATATTCACTGGTTCAAAAAAATGCTAGCCTTGAAACAAGAGAACATGGCTTTGAACATAACGAAATACACGAGTTCTTGGTTCAAGGAATCCTTTTTTCTATGTATGCAGAGCTCTGGTAAAAATTATCATAGACCTATTCTAGAAAATTGATTGATTGTTAACGGGCTTGAAGGACCATGCACTTTTAAAACTTTAATTAAATGACTTTACTATAGTTATTTCTTTCATAATTTTGGTTCCAAATTACTGTACGCTATAAATCAATTGATCGTCTATAAAAAGGCTCTCAATCAACAAGCATTTTTTTATTGATTATTTTCCCAATAAATATGTTTTTATTTGCAGCAGTTCTCGAATAATATTGCCTAACTAATTGGTTTAGTTACCAAAATTATCTTAAAGGCCTAAATATTATTCTTATCCGGTTCGAAGGCCCATGTACCTTTATAAATTTGATAAAATGGCTTGTTTAGAGTTATTTATTTTATAACTTATTCCTGTACGCTATAAATCGATTGATCGTCTGTAAAAAGGCTCTCAATCCACAGGCAATTTTTTATTAATTATTTTCCCAATAAATATGTTTTTATTTGCAGCAGTTCTCGGATAAAATTGCCTAACTAATTGGTTTAATTACCAAAATTATCTTAAAGGCCTGAACATTATTTTTATCCGGTTCGAAGGCCCATGCACCTTTATAAATTTGATAAAATGGCTTGTTTAGAGTTATTTATTTTATAACGTTATTCCAAATGACCCCACTGTACGCTATAAATCGACTGATCGTCTATAAAAAGGCTCTCAATCAACAGGCAATTTTTTATTAATTATTTTCCCAATAAATATGTTTTTATTTGCAGCAGTTCTTGGCTGAAATCGCCTAAGTAACTGGTTTAATTACTTAATATTATCCCTAAAAGGCCGGCAAATGCTTCAAGTATTTCAAAGAAAAATATATTCTCAAACCGGTAGTAATTTGATGTGTTAGTTTTTCTAATTGTTTCTGTGAAGCTGTGAAAATTGTTTATTTCAAGGCATTTCTCGTGGAAACCGGAAAAACGGTAACTTCATTCCGAAGGCCAAAATTATTAGACTTCAAAGAATTACCGACTAGAAAAATTCTACAAAAAATATTAATTATTTTATATTTTACTCATTTTATTTTATTCTTATAAATCGAGAAAAAATTAATAGCAGCTGTGGAAATTGGAAGAATTAGTTGCAGAATTTAAGGGAATTACTAGGTAATTATTTAGTGGGAAATTAAAACGTACACCCAGAGAAAAAATTACTAAAAACAAGTATGTAAGTATGTAAGTTCAAGTGGTTCAATAGTTTGTACATTCGCGCGGCCGCAAGCATGTTAACTACTTATTCAACACTGAGAAAAAAATCTAAAAATATTAATAAAAAACGTTTATCCAATACATACAGATAATGAGACAATTACCAGCTTTATTTTAAATAGATAAACTCAATAATAACCCCCAAGTGGCTTTTACTTTATTGAGTGGATAATTATTTATTTTACCCACTCAACTGTCAGTTGTCAAATTATTTTCTTGTAAATGTCATTAAAATTTTTAATAAAAATATGAATTTCTAAGCTATTTATTGGATAAAACCTTGTATGTCATGGGTAAACCGATATTGCCCTCTCGAAAATTAACCTGCTTGGCTGACGCCTCGCAGGTTAATTTTCTCATGGGCAATATCTTACTTTATCCACTAGTACCATAAATAACTATTATTGTAAAACATTATAAAGTTATATTAAATACAATATTAAAATTATAGATATAAATGTTGTATCGTATACTATAAAATAATTTTTTTCATACCATATTTATACTAAACAACTTCATAGTATTTAATTTTACAATAATATTGTTGTTACTACAGTATTTTATGAAGGACGATTAATAAAAATGGCGAACATCAGCTGATTCTAATAAATTTTGAAAGTAGGCATTTTGGGCTGAAATTTCTATGTGCATAAGTATACCTAACGATAACCATGTACATGTAAATTTAATTAAATGTAATATAAAGTTTTTATGTACATACATGTAATATGTAAATTTCAAATAAAACGCGTACAATTTGTTGTTGTAAATGGAACAACGCACTCGTTTGTAAATACCGAACGCGTTTACTTGTTTGTTGTTGTAATCTATGCAATGCATAGTGGTTGGCGCATATACAACTATTTATTGTTGTATTCTATAACCTAATTACGATATTGATTACTATAGTATTCTATAAGTCTAGATTTTTTCTCTGTGTGTAAAACTATTACGGTTCCAAGTTGCAACTTGCAGCCCTGTAGCCGTAAACAAAATAAAAGAATTACGGAATTTAGTAGACGAATTAGAGAAATAAGTTGAGGAATTCTGTACAGGGGAAGTCAGGAAAAAATATTTATATGTATTTTTTTATGTATTTCAATACATATATTTATTTTATTACTACGGAATGTAAAGCATTTTAATATCTTCACGGTTTGTAAGTTCAAAATGATTTATAGAAATAATTTATTTTTTACGGTGTAGTTAAATTGGTACGATTAAGTTATTATTTAAATGCATTCCTTTTTATTACTATTAACTTGATAATATCAACTGTTATTTGAATATACTTATTTTTAACCAATTAGAATTATTGTGGTGGTTTTGGTAAAGGGGGTTGCATAGAATACTAAATATTTTCAAAAGGTCACTATCTGATCATCGATGTCTCCATTTTAAACTCGTTAAAGGGTTTCAAAGACTGTCACAGAATTTATTAAATAACAAGACAGTAACATTGTCTAGTTTTATTTGAAAATTTTGAATTTAAGCCAACTACAATCTATTATATCAAAATAATGCCATAATAAGGAACAAAAATAAAAATACTAAGCTTGCTTCAACTTTTAGAAACGTGATTAAAAACTCAAAGGTTACTCTTGCGCTACCGAAAGAAAAATGCTATAACTCTTGAACGGTTTCATACAAATACTTTGAAGTCTTTACATTCATCCGCTTAAAAGTTACTAATTATAAATTATTTAAATTACTGTTCTACGCGACCGTTGATGTCTCCGATAGAAAAAAAGGTAAAACTCTTGAACGGTTTAACATAAATACTTTAAATTTTGCATATAGCCACTGCGCAAGCTAAGCAATATTTGTGATAAATTTTAATTTAAGTTTAGTTTAAAAACGTGTTAAGGAATAAGTGCTTTAATATACTATTTGAATTTTCGATGCAAAAAAAACGTTGCAAACTTCAGCTTCATGACATTTTCAATAATTATAATATTATTTCTACCAAGCGAAAGTTGGGTGAATTTTTTTGTCTGTGTAGTGTATCTACCTTAATTAAGCCTCCATTCCTCCATCCCATCGCTTTTCAAAATCATTCGAGTGTTATAAACCCCACAAAATACTTAAATCTTCTTAGAGACTTTTTTCAACGGTCGCGCAAGACAGTAACTTTTCTGTCTCTCCAACGATTCTAGAAATTCCATCGGATTTTACTTAATACTTTAAGATATACCCGAGGATATACCGTAATAATAACTTATTATTTCAGATTTAACACACCAAATAAAAGTAAATTGTTTACCTAGATAAATAACACATCTGCTAACTTTTATAAGACAAAATTACCAAACGCGTATAACCATTTAACGTTTTGACACAAATTCTGCAAATTTTGTAGACATTTCATTCGTTTGCTAATTAATATCAGTACCAAATTTCAAGTTTTTAGGCCAAATTTAAAAGTTATACGCACATAGAACTTTCCGATTAATATACAATACATTTATTACATTCAGTTTAAGCTATTCTCATAGTTATACACAATAATTCTGGGGCCACGGGGTAAGAATGGTCTTTAAAATGTGCCTTTGTCATATGTGATACTTAATTTTTCAAATAAATGAGATTTTGATTAAATGAAAATTCTTTAGACTTTTTAGTGTTCACATATGTCAAATAAACTTTTTAAAGCCTTTTTTACCCCTTGGCCTACTGAATAATTATGTAAAACTGTGAAAATAGACTAATCTAAATGTGATAAATGTAATGTGACATTGTTTTTGACTCGGTAAGTTTTAAATATATATTTATCCAATACATACAAATAATAAGACAATTACCAGCTTTATTTTAAATAGATAAACTCAATAATAACCCCCGAGTGGCTTTTAATTTATTGAGTGGATAATTATTGATTTTACCCACTCAATTGTCACTTGTCAAATTATTTTCTTGTATATGTCATTAAAATTTTTAATAAAAATATGAATTTCTAAGCTATTTATTGGATAAAACCTTGTATGGCACTCATGGGTAAACCGATATTGCCCTCTCGAAAATTAACCTGCTTGGCTGATGCCTCAGGTTAATTTTCTCATGGGCAATATCTTACTTTACCCACTAGTACCATAAATAACTATTTCGGGGACCCCATTTCACCATCTTTTCGCGGCTTCTAGCATCCAAAGGAACCCGATCCAGGATCTGGCGATTAGTAAATAGCTTAATTTGTATGTACATTAAGACATATATAAAATACAGCCGGGAAAAAATAAAATAAAAATGGTCACCAGCTCTTAGACTACATGTACCATTAGAAGATGATAGGAACTGTTAAAAAGCAGAACAAAAGTTCTACTAGCGTGCCTGAAAACATCTGACGGCCAGTGTCTAAATATGTTTGTAATGGTTCTTCAATTTACCGGATTCTTTTGAAGGTGCCGTTCACAGAAATTGTTTCTCTCGCCACACTAAAACTGTTGGTATCATGCAACACAGGCATTTTTTGGGTCATTTCAGGGCATTAAAACAAGACAAAGTTTTAGAAATCTAAACAGGCAAGCAAAATGCAAAATTGCCATAACTCGTGAACGCTTTTATAAAAATACTTGAAATTTTGTGAGCTCTTAGCCTATACAGGGTGATCAATAACTGGTATGCCAAAATTTAAGAGGTGATTCTACATACAAAAATATCAAAAAAAGTTCCTATAAAGGTTGGTCCGGAAACAAGCCTTAAGGGAGATATACCACCCTTTAAAATTGTACTAAAAATAAAGTTTTTAGTTAATAACTGTGGTACCCTTTAAGCTAGAGCGACGAGGTTTTTCGTGTATACTAGTATTAATAAGGGCAATTATTTTAAGTTAATTTACTTTTTTGAATCTATCCAGAGGCGTGCCTCGATGGACAAAATATGTGAGGCTTAACACATTTTTGCCCTAAACTCTTTTAAGTGCATTTTATTGGATTTTTTGAAAAAAAATATAGATTCCTTAAGTAAAAGTACATAAAAAAGTCATATAGTGTAATACTGGAGGAGCAACCGTAAAAAAAGAAATGCAATTAAGAGGAAGTAACATGTTGTGCCACCAAAAATATTACTTTTTAAAAGGCTATTACTCCTTTAATATTAAATTTAGGTTTTTCGGTGAAGAATACTTTTTTGCTTACTTTTAAATCGCACTGCATCATTAAAATTTTATTTCTGCTTGTTTTGTTCCCCATGCAATATGTCTATCTTCGATGGGCTGTAGCTCCCGTAGGGCAAAGTTTGGCATGCTAGTTACTCTGTATACATATACATATACATATACATATACATATACATATACATATACATATACTAAGAACTATTTTTGAGAAAACTCTTATTTAGTTATTACTTCAAGAAATTAAACTTACAATACAAGTAAGTTCATAATTACAATCAAAACATTCTTGACTTAGATTAACTTTTAACCAGCGATTAGGATTGGTTTGGTTGTGGTGCAAGTCCCTCCAAACTAGGTGTATTAAATTTGCCCATGGAATTTTATTTACCAAACTTGCTGACTTTAAATGATTAAATATAAAAAATTCGTTACAGTATAAAAAAAATCTATCCACAAACTGTGTATTAAAGCTTTCAAGTTTAAGCTTTCAGTAGTTATTGTACTAGTCTTAAAGATGGCGTGGTCCATTTAATATATGCATAATTATGCCAAATTCCTTTCAAAAAGGTAAACAGTGACTTAAGCAATCATCTCTATACAACCATTTTACAAGGATCAGATTTTGACAGCTAGGTTATTTTTGCAGGTGGTAACACCTGTTATTGAAATCGAACCAAAAAGCAAGATATTTTTTGTTTGTATTTTTGGATTTATAATGTTAGAAAACGTCGAGAAAATGTGAAAAAGCTGAAAGTGTGTCAGTCTGTTTGTATGTAAGCCTTATTACTTTTGAACGGTATGTTCGATTAAAAAAATTCTTTTACCAAACTATTCGGGACTTTTGCAGTTTGTGTCACCTCAAATATTTCCAAAATTGGGACATGTCAAAAAGGGAAAATGAAAAAAAAAAAACTGTTATTTTTGCTGATAACTCGCTTATTAATAATCTTGACAGTTTAAAACCATTTTAAGTCTTCTAGAAAAACAGTTTTTAGTTATTTTAGTGTCAGGACTATTGTTTTTTAAGATATGGGCATTTAGAAATATTGCAACCCATCTAGACAGGGCTTTTAATTAATAGATTTTAAATCTCTTTGATTATTTAAATCAAAAATCGTTGTGTTAATATCTGGATAGGAAGAAGGAACTGTATTTAGTTTTCCAGCCTCATCTGAGACAGCCATACCTGCAGAAAAGTAACATTTGCACTACACTACACTGTGTGTAATCCAAGAAGGCTTATAAACCACTAGTAGCAACTTCTAAAAGTAAACACTGCATTCGCGCACTCAGTCACAGTTTTGCACTGAAATTAACTATCCTTCGGTCGCGAAATCACTCTAAAAACAGTCCTCTAGGTCACAGAAGAGGTATAAAGGTAGTATTCGAGGGTAAGAAGGTAGTTTTAGAGGTTAAAAGTCGAAAATCCGAAGAGAAATGTTGAAACCCGTCGGTCACGATGGAGTTCCGCGCCGCCTCGGTTCTTAAGATGAACTGGAAGAGCTAGTGCGACCGGTGCCTGCGCTCCCCACATTCCAAGAGGTCCTCCGCGCCCCACCTGTCCCCCTCTGGTCTCTAGCTATCGTACAGGTACGGCGGTAAGTTTGAAACGTTCGCCTCATTGTCCAAACTCCAGCAGATACAAACCATTGTCTTGTCTGTTCGCGGGGTTTTCTCTCGGACGTACGCAAAATTATTTATTCATATGGGTCTCACCAGCCCCCCTTTCGACTTCTAATCCTCTTTCGGGCTACCGAAGCCGGCTCACTGTCATCCCTCAATATCGATGGTTTACTTCTTATAACACTGTTATAACACTGTAAAACATGGGTTTCAATTGACCTATATGTAAACTTTAATCATTATTATATATAAAAGGAGTGATTTACATATAAATTTATGTAATATTACATACAAAATGTATTTACACCTTTTAAAACACCTTAAAATGGAGTCTTTCTACCTTCAAATTATAAAAATAATCTTGTATAAACACTTTTTTTTATATAGAAAGAAAGAAAAAAGATATTATTGTGAAATTTTGTAGGTATGTTTATTTATATTCAAAGAATACAAAAAAAATTATTTAAAGTGCCATTTCATGGCCATATTTTTTTTCAAAAATTCTCAAACACTTTGAAACAAAAACGTCCCCTATTTTGTTTTTTTTTTTGGCCAAAAAAAAATCTTTTAGTTCGGAATATAGCGACTTTAATACTGTATAATATCCCGTTTGTTTTGTTTTTCAGTCTATCCAAACGGCCGGAAACATGGCGACCACCGTTTTTTGATTTTTTTTTTTCAAAAAAACGGTATGGCTAAAAAATGGCAATTTAAAAATCATTTTTTTTTTTGCAAGGGGGTGCAAATTTTAATAACTTCTATTACACCATAATTTGCAAAATTAAAAATAAAAATCGACCTATCCGAGGGTTTTTGTGTTTTACTTGTAACTAAAAAGTTAATCGGGTGATTCCAGACTTAATGCACGCACTGTATAATAAATGTGTTTTTTACAAATAATTACATGAAAAAATATTAATACATAAAATTATGAAAATAATTCATATAAAATTTAATAATACATCCATAAATACGTAATATTACTGTACTATTTTACACAAAATTATTAACGATTTTTTTTTAATTGGGAAATTATTTATTTTTGCCAGTGTATATATGATTATAATAAATCTCGCACTTATGCCTTTTTGCGTCGGGTTTAAATATATATAACTTGACTTATTTCAGATATTTTTGCATATTTTAAGCCTAATCCCAAAACTAAAATGAATGATTTCGTTTAAGACTTAAGCGTCTTATAAAAATTAAATCTTCAATATTCATTTTTATAACATTGGTACCCACCAATTGGAAAAAATAACCCACCAATTTGCACCTACATATATATGTATGTAAAAATGGGAATTATTTCAATAAAAATCTTTCTTAAAATCGAAATAAAATTTAAAAGTACAAGTTTTAATATTTGCTTATAAACATTCCTCCCCAGATCAGAATTAATTTGGATGTGTCCAAAAAGAAACAAAATCTTTTATGTACTTTACAATTTAACTACACTGTAAAAAATAAAAGAAAATAATGTTTTTTACTTTTGTCGACGTTTTAGGTATATGCAAAAAAATATCATTTCCGTGAAGAAAAATTTTCTGTCTGTGACAGATACATATCGTGTGTCCTTCTGACCAGAACTTTTTTTACCATGATGATGATAGCACACTGAGATTACATAATAGTTAATAGTTATTTATGGTACTAGTGGGTAAAGTAAGATATTGCCCATGAGAAAATTAACCTGCGAGGCGTCAGCCAAGCAGGTTAATTTTCGAGAGGGCAATATCGGTTTACTTATGAGTGCCATACAAGGTTTTATCCAATAAATAGCTTAGGAATTCATATTTTTATTAAAAATTTTAATGCCATTTACAAGAAAATAATTTGACAAGTGACAGTTGAGTGGGTAAAATAAATAATTATCCACTCAATAAAGTAAAAGCCACGCGGGGGTTATTATTGAGTTTATCTATTTAAAATAAAGCTGGTAATTGTCTCATTATCTGTATGTATTGGATAAACGGTATTTTTACATTGTTTTTACATTATTTTTTTACCGTGTACTTCGAGCTAAATTTTCAAATTTAGAATTTAGGTTCCTTTCTCAAAGTCCTCAGCTAAGTGTGTATTTGGTAAAAATTATGGTAGGGTCAATTCAAGCAAAAACAATTTTTTTAAATATTTTTTTATTTTTTTATGTGCCCTGTAAAAAAATGCTTATGATTCTGCATGTAAATATGATTTTATGCAAAAACATGTAAAATATATTGGATTTTACATGTAATTTTACATTTTACATGTAATGTTCATATAAAACTGTAAAAGTACATATAAAATTGCATGGTAAAACTATAAAATTACATGTAAAATCATAAAATTATATATAAAATTGTAAAATTACATGTAAAATTGTAAAATTACATGTATTTGCATTAAATGCAAATTATGTGTAATTATGTACATATTTATTTTTTACAGAATGAACTATAGTGGAAAGTATTTTTTACAGTGCAGTGTGCAGTGATACAAATTAAATTTGAACCGAAACCAAAAGATAGCCGTGAAATATTAAAATTATTTTGGGCGATCATTCAACGACTATTGACACTAAACAAGGTGCCCAAATTAAACTTAAGATAAAAACAAAACTTTTTTATTTTTCTTTAGTTTTTTATACTCTTTACAGCACTCTTATTGAAAAAGAATTATATAAATTTTTGCAAAAAAAAAAATCAAAAACTTATTTTTTTCCAATTTTTTTTAAAGATGTTATGGATTTTTGAATGTTGGAATAAAATTTAAGTAACAATCATTTTACTAGTATCTTAAAAATACATGAAAAATATATACCAGGAGGACTATCTAAGAAGAATCACCTATTTTGTGGTGTTCTCAAAATGAAATTTATTTCACGCATACTAGATGAAGCTATTTATATATACAATGTATCGGTATCCGATTGGTAATGGCGTATACAAAAACGCAGTTCGTGTTTCGTGTCCCAAGCTGGGTAGCATCGATTATTGCAGGGTAAGAACGTAATAAATAAATAATAAATAATAAGGTAGGTACAAACATTCACTTTCTCGGCTCATATTGTGTTTTACTCAATAAAGAAGCGAAAAGGCAATTTTTTGAGATTGTTCTTTATTATTATTGCCAGAGTACTGGCAATATTTGGGATATGTGTTCCTAATATTGTCAGTAATCTTTTTTAAAAAGCAATAATAATTTTTTGAAGCTCCTGCACTTTGTTTATTTTATACCCATTAGAATAGAGATATGTTTTTTGTTAATATAGTAAAGTTTTAAGTGATTACAAATAACCCACATAATCAAAAACGCTATAGGGGGCGCCACTTTTTTATAAAATATAAAAAATCAAGTACGCGCACGGGATCAATGCAATTACACAGGCCAGCAAGGATTTTTATTTTCTGGCTTAGTTAAGACCTCCTGACTGCAAAACAAGCTTTTTTTTGTTTCCATCACTTATAATTTTTTTTTAGCTATTAGCCATGCTCATTCTTTAACATGAAGTGTAGAATTTTTAAGTTATGGACATTGGTCTACATTAACATAATCAAAAGAAGCCATTTGACAGATTTTTAAAAAGATCGAAACAAAAATAAAAAATTTGGACCTTTAGCGCGAAAATTTTTTTTTTGAAAAATTTACTTTATTCGAAATCAGCGGTATTAAAAATAGTCGTAACTAAATTACCCAAAATCAACTTTCAAAAGTTAAAAATTTGTGGCCTGTGTTATATTTCGGGAAGTATATCGAAAAAATACACAATACCATCCACTGTGAAGAGTATTTATCGAAATGCGAAGCAATACATATCGACTTGTTTTATTTTTAAACCGTTTTATATTATGTTGGTAATCTGATTTTTTTCTGCCATTTATAATGCTAATGTTAAGCTCTTCAGGGATTATATTACTCAAATTTATTGAAGTAATATACAAAATATACTAAACGACAGTATAACTCAGAATTAATACATCTCTACGAAAAAATCAGACAAAATATAACGAGAAAATTTAGAAATAAACAAAAAAGTCGTGAAGGTATGTAAGTTACATGTTTGTTTGTTTGTTTAACCTCGTACTATTCTACTTAATTAAGCATCCCCTAAGTCCGAGACTTGTGTGGGCTAGTAGTAGAGGGAACCACCGGCTTATACTGACTTTCGAACCAGCTCACGCTAGAAGGCTTGCTATGTACACGCGCTAGCCACTACGCTATGCCTCCCATTAAGTCAGGTGATAGTATATTGCGTTTTTGTCCAAGCAGCTTGTCGCTTTACGTCCTATGGCCCAAAGAAAAATATTTTTCCGAAACAATTACTATTTTTTAAAAAACATTATAGACTTTTCTTCAGTCACATCATGTCTTCCATTTTATGTCTTCCATTTTATAAATCTTTGTTTTGAAGAAAATGCGTAGGAATACTATTTCTTAACCCTTACCCTCCCGAGACTAAACTAATGACAATTTTTTCTATTTAATTGTGTTTTTTTTATATTTGCTATGCCTAAAAAGAAGAAAAAAAGAATTAAAATAATACCAATTTTTTTTTTAGTTGTTTTAGTTGTTTTAGTGCCCACGAGTACTCACAAGAATCCGAAAAAGTTACATTAAGACTCACGTCCTAAGAATATAATTTGTTCAAATAATCAAAAACATAAAAAAACGCACATGCTTCGTTTTAATGTACTTCAAGTCATTAAGTTACATTGTATTACAAAAACTATACTTAAAAAAATGACATGCAACATTTTGACTTATTCAATAATGATACCTACATGTTTTGTGTAAAACACGCAACATTATAGCTTTTAAATTTACCAGTTATACAAAATAAAATACTTATTATTAAAAAAAAAACTATCATATATTTAAATATTTCCTTATGATGAAGCAAATTTTGATCATTTTGGACCCCCACCTTGTAACGCTTATACCTATACCATTAACATGGACGTAACACTCCAAAATGACCCTCACCCCCCCTATGAGCGTTACGTAATACTTGAACTTTCCCTAACTTCTACTTGTGAAATAGTAATATTACTGATTATTTTTTAACGTTTTTATCAACCAATTATTTAACAATCTGTCCAATCATATTATAGTTATATTGGGAATTTTTTACTGTAAAAAATTCTAGTGAGAATCGCTGTAGTATTTTGTTTTTCAGTATTTCTCTTTTACAACAAGATTTCATACCTAAAACTAATTAATAATTAAATATGAATATATTACTATTTATAATTATTGTTATTACTTTATTATTTAACAAAAAATACCACAAAATATTCTTTTTATAAAATGTAATGACAGTTTTTATAGGTTAACTTTTATGAACATGCTTGCAAGCTTAGCGCAGTACCGCGCTAGTCAGTACTGCAGTAAGTAACTAAACTATTGACAGAACCATAACTTGCAATTTAAAAATGGATAAAAAAGGTTTTAGTTTAGCAATTGAGATTGGAATCAAAGAATATGCCTGTAAAATTATTAAGAATAAAACAATTTATATCATTTTGCGATGAAAATATTATAAATCTTGCTGTCAAAGGAAATAATTACTCCAGGCGGTCGTAATTATTTCCAGACAGCAAATTTTCATGAAAACAGCGATTTTTTCCCACATAATTCTCAATCTCTTGTGTAATTATATATGAAAAAACATGTTTGCATTTACAGCCTTAGATAGACATTATTTTTATGGCTAAAAAACTGTTTACGATCACTGTACACAGGATTCTGTATCTATATTTTAAGTAAGATCCCTAGTAAAAGAGGACGAAAGTGTAAATTAAATTTTAATTTTAGCTTACAGCGTAGCTCACACCGTGAGCAATTTAGCAGGCAGAATTTATGAAAAGCCAAATAAAATTTATGAAAATCTATCACGGTTCGCCGTTACTCACTTTTGGTTTGGACTTTGGAAACCATCAGTATCTTGTACAGTTTGTGTATCTAAATGTTGATTTAACACCAAAAATCAAATAATCTGTATGGCGAAACGGTTTTTAATCTCAAAAAATGGTCACGTGACCTCCGTAACTTTTTAATAAATACGTTAATTTGAAAAAAAAACAAATAATTAAAATATAAATTTTTTTTTTAATATTTTAATTTTTTTCAATTTTTGGAATTTATTTTTCTTTTTTGATTTTGAATTTTTTCATAATTTTATATTTAATAAGTAAGAGAATATAACTTTTGTTTAAATTGACCTATTTATTTAAAAGTTATGGAGGTCACGTGACTCTTTTTTGCGATTAAAAAACGTTCTGCCTGATAAGTGAACAAATTCTAGAAGAAAACTGTGTGTTTTCCTAAGTCGAACTAAAAGTGAGTACCTAACGGCGAACCGTGTTATTGCATAGACCAACTCATTTTGTTTTTTTTTTCTGTGTAGAATTGTTTACGTCAATAACAAAATTTACGATATGATTAGGTCGATATTTTCCTAATTAAGGTGTTTATTTTTTTCGAATATTTTTTTGAAAAATTATAATTGGTAAGTTTCTGATAAGCACTATCATTTGTTTTAAAACTAATTGGTTTGAATAAGTACCTGGAGGTACTAAAAAAAGTACCTTCGGAAATGTACTGTAATGTTTACGTTTGTATAAGTATAATTGTTTTTTCTCTTGTTTTAAGATTTGGACAAGGTAAGGGCCACTTGCACCAATTTTATTTTGATCAAGGTTTAATTAATCTACGTTTAAAAAATAATCTCTGGTTAAATATGTTTGAATTGCACCAATGAAAGTTAAACAAAGTTTAGTTAAACCGAGCACACATCTCTAATTTTAGTGTTATTTGAATGTAGCTAACTTCACATTATTTTGACGTTTGACGTTTATATCATTTGGTTTATTATATTTTCAAAAAAAGCTGTTAGTTATTGACAGTAACTTATTGTGTTATGTGTTATTGTGTTCTGTAAGCTGAAAAGTAGCAATGGATATGCCTAAAGAAAAAGATGAAAACAAAAAAAAACGTTCGCCCAATTATACTATAAATGATAAAGCTTTATTAATTAAAATTGTGGCACAATACAATAGTGTTATCGAAAACAAAAAAACGGACGCAATGGAGATTTCTCCCGTTAGATTAGACAGGGACAAAAGTTCTACCCAAAAAGGATAGAAGACATACATACACTCCCACTTCCACCCCACCAAACAAATTCTGTATTTGTTCTTTGTTGAACAAATACAATATTTACTTGTCCGGGCGAAAAGTGTAAAGAAATTACTGGCGCCATCTAAATTTTAGTAGAATTATCTTATTCTACAGATTCACATTAGCTATGTTCGTTCGTGCCGCTCACTGCTACACCTTCCGGCCAACCAAATAAATACTGTATTTGTTGTGTGAAAAACAAATACAGTATTTATTTGGTTGGCTGGAAAGTGTAGCATAAATGAGATAGAGATAGGGTAGACGTCTTTTGTTTCATAATTCTAGTTGTAGAGAGCTCCATTGGGATATTCCAGTTGTTCTTCAATACGTACAAGAATATTGGCCACTGTTTCTTTATATAACCTAAATTTTTGAAAAAATGTTAGATCATCCATACTTTCAAAATATTTTTGTCGCTCATGATAGGTACGGAAACCATCATCCAATATTTCCAATTCCAACAAGTCTTCATCTAATAAATCGGCTTCTGCCATCATTGCAGGTAATTTCATAAAATCAAAGAAAAACACTCACGGGTACGAAATGACAGATAAAAACCTAAAGTTAGGTTATGTTTTGATATAACCCAGGTTTAAGTGGCATAAACCATCAAACTCGAATGATTACATTTATTCTGAGATTAAGACAAATAAACTTGGTTTAAAAAATGGTGCAACAGCGAAACGTCAATTAACTCTTAAACCATTAACTTAATCCGAGTTTAAGCTTAAATCATGTTTGGTGCAAGTGGCTCTAAATGAGTGATATATTTTTATTAATTTTAAATAAAGCACATAATTAAAATAGTATATTAAAGTACTAGTTTCATAACATACGTTTTTAGCGCACGAGTACAAGTTTAGAAAACGAGCCGCTTGCGGTGAGTTTTCTAAAGTATTAGTGAGCTAAAAACTTGTTATGAAACGAGTCCTTTATACAATTTTTTCTATTTTGCTCTAAAATTTTAAAAAACTTACATTTAAATTGATGACTGATTTAGGGATTTTTGTTTCGAATTGGCATTACAGTTTTCGCAATGTTTAAAATACTAAGAACGAATATTATTTTGATATATTTTATAGTCATTTCTTCTCTTTTCCACTGCAAGTAACCAAGCCACAATTTTAACACGGTATAACATAACCTAAACACAAAATTTTGTAGAAAATTAAACTTTAAACCGACGTTCACAATTGCACGGCAAACGTCAAGAGGTAGATTTTTGTCTGTTGCCAACCCAAAAGAAAAAAAAAGTAGAAACCCCTTATGGGCCTATAAGAACACGCAAAATGCGTGTGATTATGAGCTTATAAAAGACGCAAAATAAAAAAAATACGTAAAATTTCCTTTTAAACTGTATACACGGTGTTTGCAGTCTTTTGGTACAGATGATTCTACATCACAAAACATAAAAAACAAGCATAGGAAAAAATCCTAAGAGAGTTACGTCCCTTTAAAATTGTTAAAAATAAGGTTTTTAGTTAATAATTCTGGTACCCTTTGAGCTAGAGCGACGAGGTTTTGCATGTATATTAGTTTTAATAAGGGCAATTAGTTTATGTTATTTAATTTTTTTAATCTATCCAGAGGCGTGTCTAGACGGAAAAATTTATGAGGCTTAACACATTTTTGCCCCAAACTTCTTTATGTGTGTTTTTTTTGGACTTTTTGTAAAAAATATGTATTCCTTGAGTAAAAATACAAAAAAAATGTCATATAGTGTAAAACTGTAGGAGCAACCGTTTTCAAAAAAAGCAATTAAGGGGAAGTAACATTTTGTGTCACCAAAAATTTTACTTTTAAAAGGCAATAACTCCTTTAATATTAAATTTAGGTGTTTTGATAAAGAATACGTTTTTTTAAAGAAGAATCTCCCTGCAACATTACCATTTTATTGGTGCTTTTTTTGTTTCCCTTTCAAGATATCCATCTTCGAAGAGCCGTAGCTCCCTTAGCTCTTATTTTCGGACATATGTTCCGTTGTTAGTATTCCATGTTTTGTGATGTGGAATTATCCCATTTATTATGTACAAAAAGAAGGCAAACACCTTGTATTACACTTTAAATTTGACCTCTGTGAGCCGAAAAATTACATCGGCATTAATATTACAAGAGTGCCGATATATTGAAGTCATCACCCAGAAGTCAACATTTTTGACCATGTTAGTAAAAACATTGGGTCCATCTGTCTGTATATTTGTAAACTCGATAACTCCATTTCTAGAAAAGATATCGACAAGCAGTTTTTTGCATATTATTTCTTATCGTATTTCGAAGAGCTGATTAGATTTTGGGGGTAAACGATTAGAGGTAAGGGGGTAAGAATAGGGTATTCCTATATTCCTATATTTTTTTGTATAATTGAGTTAATTATAATTATAATAATAATCATTGGATTTTATTAATTTAGTGCTTAAATGAGATTTTTTTAAACTAGTCAAAAAATTTATAGACAATTTTTTTTTCTAAAACACATTGTTTTCGAGATATTGGCGTTTAAAGACGTAATTTTTTTTTAGCATAAATCACTCATTTATTGCTCAATTAAAAATAAAATACTCACAGACCATCAAAAAAGTTTAAGGTACCGTTTTTCTTTTCCAAATGTATTTTTTTTTAATTTAATATTTTAGCATTACAATGTTCTGAAAATTACAAGGATCATTCCAGAGTAAAAAGGGTAGTGTCCGGTTTTGACGTTGGAGGTTACAAGTATCCATTTTACTCAGTATTACAAGGGCGATATGCCAGTTGGGTGCATTGCGGAGGCTCCCTAATTGCTCCAAATGTGGTGGTCACAGCTGCCCACTGTTATAAACAGTACCTACTTCAAAATAAAATGTACGTAATTTTTTACAACAAAAAAACATATTTTATTAATATTTTTTCAAAAAAAAAAAAATTAAGCGAGGTATTAATAAATAATGGTTTATAGTAGTTATAGTATAAACTTATAATAACTTTTTACCCTCTCTGGCCCATTTTCCCACTCAAACTTTCGTAAAAATTTGTATCTTCTTTTTTTGAACCACGTAGAAGTTTATGAGAATGGAGTTTCAATTTTTTTTTTCAGTTTTACAAGAAATATTACAAAATTAGAACAAGTATTTATAGTAAAACTTGGTGTGTACGATATGTGCATTAAAAATGAACCAACTAAAAAAGATTTTAAAGTAAGAAAAGTCCGGGTACATGAGTCATATTTGGACCACTTACCCTATGATGATATAGCACTACTATTTTTGGAAGGAGACACTAGTTCATACCAACCTATTTGTTTACCATCACCTAGTAAGTACGTTTTTTGTTTTTCATAAAAAAAAGGGCCTAAATCATCTTATTTTTCCTAAATCTTCGAAAAAAATCAAAATAAACAACAACAAAATTGTGTCTGTCTGTCGGTACTTTGTTATAAAGTGGTTTATTTTGGTTTACATAAACATTGTTTTAAAATGCATGGTTTCGGACTCCGAAACTCCGAAATTCGGAGGAACGGCCATTCGCCCTGTAAGTGTCACTTGCACCAATGATGGTTTAACTTAAAACTTGGATTAAATTGACGGCCGACCAATCAGAACGCAGCATTTTTAACTTAAACTTGGTTTAGCTGAGATAATCCCAGACCAAAAGTTCGTGCAAGTGACCCTAAAGTACATGCCTGCAGCAAAATAATAAACACTTTTATTAAAAAAATATTATTAATAGCAATTTTAATTATGTATATTATTAATTGAAATGTTATTTTTTTCTTAGAAGATTATGTAAGACCAAAAGACGCAGAAGTTATAGGTCATGGTGCTACTAGTTACAACGGTAGAACCTCCTGCCATTTACGAGAAGCCAAACTTTTGATTCACAATGACACTGTCTGTCATAATATGATTAAAAGCACGGACAATGATGACACCCTAATGCACGGGAATTTTTGTGCAGGGTATTTAACTGGTGGAATAGATGCTTGTCAGGTATGGGTTACACAAACTAGCAGGGTTTCAAAAAACATATTTTTGGTCCACTCTAATTTTATGAAAAAAAAAAACATTTTTCACCCACCCTAATGCTTTTTAATTTTTTCAGATGATTTTTTTATTTTTTTTTTGGGTACAAACAATTTTTGTCTAAACGTTAGGTAATTTATTTAGCTTTTAGTCCTTAAAATAGTCCTGTAAAAATGGCCGTAACATAAACGGAATCACTCCTAATAAAGTATATACGAATTTTAGGGAGATAGTGGAGGTCCTTTATTTACAACAACGGATGATGGTAGATATGTCTTATTAGGTAATAAAAATCAAAAATCATACTGAAAATATTAATGTCTTAAGACAGTTTTGACAGGTTGCAACTCCCCCTTCTAGCAAAGATATTTATATTCTTGAAATGTGCAAAATATTCAAACGAGGGCGATAAAACACTTTTCTCTCGAGTAATGCACACTATTTTTTCTACAAAAGTCAAAACACAATTGGGAAAGTAAAAGTCGTAGAAAAATACTCGTACGAGAAAGACGGGCCTTATGAAACTAGTTTTCTATTTTTTTAGGACTCGTATCATTTGGATTTCATTGTGCGGAGAAAGATAGATTGGGTTTATATACAGAAATGACACAATATGAAGACTGGATATATAGCGTTATGAAAGAAGAGGGATATTAAGATTGCGATAGCCTGAAATGAAAATGTTTTTTAAATAAACATTTTTTTATCCATAAAATGTTTTATTAAAAAAGTTCTAAATTTTATTACATCCATTTACCTATATATTTTTTAGAATGTAATTCATTCGTAGCAAATAAAAAAAATCCCAAAATATATTGCTTAAAAAATATTAGAGGAAAAAATAGACAAAAAATTATTTTACGAAAATTCTACCAAGAACAAAACTTTTCTTCAAAAAAAAATGTTTTTTTTATTCAAACTTCGTGGTTTAAGCTCAAATTTAATATACTTGCGCCATCTAGTACTCGGGATCTCACTTAAAATCCATATAAAATTGTAAACAGCAACCTTTACAGTTTACCAGACATAATAGGATCTTCCATCTATTGTTTTAAGTAAGAAGTACTGTCTAAAATTTTACACACATCTGCGATGACTTAACAAATACTTTTTGTTTCTACAGTTTTCTATAATATAATAACAGTGCCATCTATTGAGTATTTTAGATATCATGATTAAATTTTTTCAGATACCTTGCTTATTTTAGTCATGGGTGTTAGGGATCGTGCAGAAATTACTTAACGTAAAGGGGCTGTTCACTAATTAAATCAGCAATTTTTTTCTAAAAAGTCCAAACTCCTGCACAGAGAGCTGCAATTAGGCGCTTGTCGAAAGACCGAGTTGCATTTGGGACGTAGACGCTAATTATCTTTATCCCCCCTTCCTTACGTTATTTTTGAAGAATCCTTTATTTACTTGGAAATTTTGATTTTAATATTCCAGTCAGGTTAATAAACAATTTAAATAATTATTTAAACATGTTGCTCCCGTCAACAATACATGTACAGTGCGATTATAAAGTGCTAAACAGTTTGAAAAGAAAATACTCTTCGTTTGAAGTCACGCCTCTGTTAGAGTTGTGCGCGACAAGCCCATGTGATTTCTACGTACAACAGCTCGGTGGCCAGTAAAACGCACACAGCTTTCTTGCATTTTACTCATCGCTAATGCCAGTTTTGCATTAAAAAGTGTTTGTCACTTTATAATCGCACGGTATATTAGATTAGGTAATAAGTAGCTACTTATATGTGGAGGACCTAGCTAGGTGGAAGAGATAATAATAATTATTATTTAAATAAATACCTGCCTAGGTAGGTACTAGAATTGTTTTTATTAAAAAGTTTATAATATTCGTGTATTATTTTTTAAAAGACAGATATATTTCAAATTAGGCTCTTTTAATCTAAAATGGATTTTAATGGAAAAAGGATACTAGTTACTGGAGCAGCAGGAGGTAAGTATAGGGGCGGATTTATTTCATTTTAAGGGGGGGCATCCATAAAAAGTCCAAACTGTTAGAGTAGAAAAATTATTAACTTACTCATGGGCGGATTTAGGGGGGGGGGCATGACATATCACAAGACCTAGGGTGCCATTTGAAATATAGTTCCCCATTGCCCCCTTGGCGCCACCTTACCGAATAAAAAATAAAAAAATATAGTAAATAATAATTTTTATTGTGATTTACACATTCCAAATTTAAAGTTTATATCTAAATTTGTTCAAAAGTTACGGGGGTGTAGCATTTAGAAGAATATCCCTGTATATCTTTGGTTTAGGAGTATTTGTATATTATCAAAACCAACATTTATATGTTGTTTTATTTTTGGAAAACATTTTGGAATTATTTAATACCACATCCAATATTGGCTCAGTGGCTAAATCTTAAATTATTTTTAGGAATTGGCAGTGGTATAGTAAAAAAACTTGCAGAATTAAAGGCAACAGTTATTGCCTTGGACGTTTTTCAAATTCAACTGGGTAAGATTACACGAAAAAAAAAGCTAAACCGGATTGAAGATTAATAATCTTGAATTAGCGCTATGCTAGTATCCCCATCCCGAAACTCTAGTTATACTTCTTTTCAGGAAAATCTTATTCTTGTACGCTGACAAAAGTTATATTTTCTTCAAGACTTAACTAGTATTGAACTGAAGAATATAACTATGCTTTAAATAATTCTAGATAAGTCCTGTTCTGAGTATTACTTATATATTATAATTAGATTAGCAAATTATTGCATCTAGTATAAAATCTTTTCTATATTGATGTGACCAGACATACACATTTTTGCTTGTATCTTGAAAACGCGAAGAGATATAAAAAAAATTAAGAAAAAATTAGTTCACGTGCCAAACCTGGTTTCTATATCTCAAAGGGTTTCTGAGTTATTAAATAAAAAATAAAATTTTTAGCCACTTTCAAAGGGGCTTAGCTCCCGTATGACGCATTTTTGGACATGTTTATAGGAACTTTTTGGCATATTTTATGATGTAGAATCACCCCCTAAAATTTCGGACCTTATTTCAAATACACCTTATATTGGCATATGCCACGAATATATTTTTGGTACTTTATAATTTCAGATAAACTAAAATCCGAAGTACCAAGCATAGAAATATTAACAGTGGATTTAAGCAAATGGGAAGACACTAAAACTGCTGTAAAATCGGCATATCCGATAGATTTTCTAGTTAACTGTGCTGGAATAGCAATAGTTGAACCCTTTTTGCAAGTCTCCGAGGAAAACTATGATAAGTAAGAAATAAATTAATCTATAGATACAGGGTGATCTTAAAAATTTGTAACAAAATTTAAAAGTGTGGTTATACCCATACTCAGTTAGCATAAGAGCATATCCACAGTCTCGCATAAGAACGTAATACATAAGAATGCGATGCTGTGATTGGCTTGGTGCGCCGCCATGTATCTTGTAAGCCAATCACGGCATCGCATTCTTATGTTTTACGTTCTTATGCAAGCTTCTGAATAAGCCTTAATTTATACTCAAGATAGTTTCAAATTAAAATCTTCAATCAGTCAAAAACGAGAAATAAAAAGAAATAATTGCTGTTATTTATTTTATATTTCCTAGCCGTTAAAAGTGTTCAAGAGCTATTATTTTTTTTTTCTGTTTTGTGACTCTTATAAGCTCATAATCACACTCATTTTGCGTGTTCTTATAGGCTTATAAGAACAAGCTCCTAATTGCAGCACTCCGTGCCGGAGTTTGTTTTGGTTTTTAATTGTTTGGTGTTTTTTTTTTAATGAGGGGGCCTTGATTTGTGTTAACGTTGGTTTGGCGTCTGTTTGGTGTTTTTTTTTTTTGTAAAAAAATGTTTTTTATTTAAAATAATATATTGAAAACCGATCAGCTCAGTTTATCAAAACGCGGCATAGAGAGCTTCATATAAGCTCTCCTCTATAAAAGGTTTATACTTTTTTTTTCTTTTGGGTTGGGAATACAGGACAAAAGACTTGCGCTTGGTGTTTTCCGTGCAAATGACAACACCGCTTTTAAGTTTAGTTTTCTACGAAATTGTGTTTTGAGTTAATTTTTACCGTGTTATAATTGTGGCTTGGTTACTTGCATTGAAAAGGAGAAGAGTTGACTATAAATGATATCAAAATATCGTTTGTTCTATAAATTTTAACAATAGCGAAAATTGTAATGCCAACTCAAAACAAAAATACCTAAATCGGTTATCAGTTTAAATGTAAGTTTTTTTTAAATTTTAAAGCAAAATAGAAAAATAGTATAGGTAAAAACTTGTATTCGTACGCTAAAAACGGGTGTTATGAAACTCGTACTTTAGTATACTATTAAGATATGTCACTCGCAAAAAAATTGATTTTATTTAATCTATTTTTGAATCGCCCTATATACCGATTTTTAAAATTCCGCAAATTTTTTATAATCACTGAAAAAAACAAAAAAACTATTTTTCTTTCTTTTTATTTTCTTTCTTTTTTTTTCTTTCTTTTTTATTTTGATTTTAATTTCAGATCTTTTAATATTAACATGAAATCTTTATTCAACGTTACTCAAACCGTGATTGAAAACTTGCTTGAACGCAACACTTCAGGAAGTATTGTAAACATTTCTTCTCAAGCTTCAAAAGCTGCACTGTTGGATCACTCCGTATATTGCGCTACAAAATCAGCTGTTGATGGATTTATCAGGGCTCTAGCCCTCGAATTCGGCCCTAGAAACATAAGGGTTAATTCTGTTAACCCTACTGTTGTTATGACTCCTTTGGGGAAGAAAGTTTGGTCAGAATCTGGACTAGCTGATTCTATGATGGCTAAAATTCCTTTAAACAGGTAAAAATAAGATCATTTTATTTAAAATAGGTAAAAACTCAATTCTTCAACTTCAACTTTTCATTTAACAAGCTTCCTTTGTTTATTGTGCCTTTTTTGGTATTTTTTGGTCGAAAATAACAAGTAGGTCCATTTTAACTAATTTTGGGACACTAATTATAAAACTGGCCAGTTATTTTAAAACAATTGTGTCGGCTAGTATTTAAAGCAAAATTATGTTTCTTTTAGATTTGCCGAAATAGAAGACGTTGCAAATGCAGTTGTATTTTTATTAAGTGAAAATGCTTCTATGATAACTGGATCATGTTTAGCCGTAGATGGCGGATTTTTAGCCTGCTAAAGCTAACTACTGGGATTAAAATAAAAAAACACAATGTTTTAAAAGAAATTTTTTATTAGTGCAATAATCTTAACATTTGTGTAAAACGAATAAAGTTAAAAATAAAATTTATGTTTATTTATGTTTATGTTTATGTCAAAACAGGGCCCCAGCTTAAACAAAGATGACTCTTCATCTGATCGGATAAAGGTGGAATATATTGACGTGGTATTAAAAAGGTAGAAAGGTTGAATAAATCCACGAAGACCTTATATCTGTCACTAAAAAATAAAAAATAAAAAGATTTAGTAATAATTATAATTAATATAATTATCTTAACACATTTTACAATAAAAAAATAACTGTATCATTGATATCAAATATCATTGATTTTTGAAATTAAATTTAAAAAAAATGATAAATAAATATGTTTTTTAACTCCTTTATACTTACCTTAATGTAGACCTCAAGTATTGGTACCCTGAGGAACCTCCGGTTCCCAACTGTGAAGAACCTATCATTCTTTGAACCATCAGGACATGATTATCTAAAAACACAGTAAAATTAAATATACCCGAAGATAACTAATAATAATAGACGAAACATCACATAAAATAAGTATTATTTTGCCTGAAGACGACTAAAAGTATTAGGCGAAACGTTGGATAAAAATTATAAAGTACTTACATCTCCATTTTGTAATTAAAGAATCCATATCCATCAAAAGTGTCAAAATCTGGTGGGGTTGACTGAACCTGGGTTCGTCTCTGTAAAAAGTGATCATGATAGCTCCTTGGAAAGCCTTATGGGAAAATCTTCTTTCGCCTCTGGCTACCAAAGCTGAATGCACATCAGGCTTAAAAATTGACTCGTAAACCTCCCTTCGTTTGTCTAAGTCGTTCAGGCGGTAGGTTCTTACGTTTTCTGCTGGTGCTTTCTAAATAACAAAATAAATTATAAACAAAACCACTTTTTTGCTTTTCGCTAAAATATTTCTCGCAAAATTTTTATCCTGACAAAATTACTTACTTCGGCAATTTTTTTTTGTTCGTCCAAAAGAACTTCTACAGCTTTTTCATACTTTCCCCAAAAATCAAAACCATTTAACTCCAGGCCAGGCGTTCGCTCTAACCATCGCTGAACCAAATCTGCCAAAGACGGCTCTGATTCGGATGTTTCGATTTTTTTAATAGCTTCCTAAAAAATGTAAAATAAAAAAAATCGTAACTATCGAAGGTTCAAGTATTACGTAACGCTCCTAGGGGGGTGTGGGTCATTTTGGAGTGTTACGCCCATGTTAATAGTATAGGAAAATAGCGTTACAGAGGGGGGGGGGGGTGTCCAAAATGATTAAAATTTGCGTTACGTAATACTTGAACGTTCCCTAACAAAAAAGTTAAAAAAATATTGTTTTGATTTTGTTTATTTTTTTATTATTTTTGTACTTACGGGGTCATTCCCAAAGACTTTGGTATAATTTTGATTATATTTAACCCTGTTTTCCGGCCTAACACCTAGTTTATTTTCCAGTAGCCTAAATTGCAAACTTTGGAACCCCGAGGCTGGTAATAGATAATTTCGAAATTCCATAAAATCTAAGGGGGTCATGGTTTCCAGAATCATTACTTGATCTACCAAAACCTAAAAATAATAATTAACCTTTATACCGGGTGGTCCGAAAAAGGTTAAACATTAGTTTAAAAATTTAACCAAAGAACATTGGTAAACTGTACAGTTTTGGGCTGCTGGTCTTCGCCAGTACCAAGGGTCAACGCTGTTCGTTGATTGAAAAAACATTTTCAGTCTTAACTCACTTTAAAGTTATTACATTGATGTGTATTTGTGCCCCATCTATTTCTAGACATAGACAACTACTTAAGTATATATATACTTCTCCTAGTCTGAATATTTTGAATGGTAACAGTCTACCAATATTACGATTATTAAAATATTTAATCAGTATTTTTATGAAATATTTAAATAATATTTTTATGAAATATTTAATAATTTTTTTAAATATTTAATAATTTTTTAAAATATTTAATAATTTTTTGAAATATTTTATTAATTTTTTTTATGAAATATGTATTTAATTGATTAATATTTTTATGAAAGATTTAATTAATATTTTGATGAAATATTTAATTAATATTTTTATGAAATATTGTATTAATATTTTTTATGAAATATGTATTTAATTAATATTTTTATGAAATTTTTAATTAATATTTTTATGAAATTTTTAATTAATATTTTTATGAAAGATTTATTAATATTTTATTAATAATTTTATACTTTTGAAAAAAATTTAAAAAAAATCCCTTTCCCGTATAAAAATACCTTTAATATTAATACTATTCTGTTAAGTCTCTTTAAAATTTCTAAAGTTTGAGATTCTTCCAAAATGTCACTGAAAATTCCTCGTATCGAATCCATTTCGTATATTATTTGTTTAAACCATAGTTCATAAGCTAGAATAAAAAGAAAATTATTTGAAAAAAAGGCTGTCACAAAAAAAAAACAAAAAAAAAACATTGATTATAATCCATGATTCTGTAATAAATCAATAAAAAAATAAATAAATAAGTAAGTAACTAATAAATTAAAAAAATATTTATTAGATATTTTAAAATATTTTTTTTTTTGAATTATTATTAAGTATTTTAAAATAAAAAATTTTGTATTTTAAAAAATTATTACCTTGATGTGTGATAATAAAAAGATGTTCATCATGAACAGTATGTCCGTTTTTCTCGCTTAGTAATCTTTGAGCGCCTATTACTTTATCCAACATTAAATATTCTCCATATAACATTCCTGCTTCTTCTCCCAGTTGGTCTCCACATTGAGCAGGATCACTAAATTCAAAATTATAATACATCACAAAGTTAAAAAACAGCTGAATAAGTATTTTCTCAAAAAAAAAAATTAAAAATATAATTTTTGTTACTTTATTTTCTATGGATATCGCTTTTTACATTTTGGGCGAGGGGCCATAGAAAAAATATTTTTTTCGTGTTTTTTTTTCCTTTTAGTTAGTTTTTACTTTTTTCTTTCATTAAAATTATAATACTACTACTATAAAAAAAACATGTTGCTAGGTGTATAAAGTTTACATTCACTTGGCTTTTAAATTATATTCGTTTGGATTAATAATTGTTTTGTGATGTAGAATCATCTCCTTTAAAATATGCTATAAGACTGCAAACATCGTGTTTGTAAAATGGTTAAAACTCATTTTTCTGGCAGGGCCTCTACACGGAAAGAAATTAGTGGGCTCTGCGCTATACATTATAAGATATTTGGTAACAGTGGCAAATTATAGTGATTTAAGCTATAGATTATAAGGGACACAATAACTAATAATGTTTAAAATAAATTGGAAACGATTATATATATTACAGACACGATTATATTTATTACAGGCACTATTATAAATTTACAGAAATTTTATTATATTATAAAAATTATTAGCACGGACAATAATTAAATCTATTTAAGCTATAAATGCCATACTATTTGTTATATTTTATTATTCACTAAACAATTAAAGTATTTCATATAAATTTTTACACTGACCATAATTGTAAGAGAAAGCCTTGTATTTATATAATAAGCGATTATAATTTGCTTGGTATGTGTGTTATAGCGCTCCTAGCTATAATTTTTTTTTTCCGTGTAGTCGCCGAGAAAAAGTCCAAACCTAGCCATTTAAAAATTTTGCAATTGGTATCCGTTTCTGCTGGATTTTTTTGAAAAGTAAAATAGGTACTTACCACGTTAATTTTACAGGACAAGACATTTTCAAAATGTTGTTTGTTTCACTTTGCGGGTTTGACTAAATCCAACGCTGGTGATTGGATCAGAAATTTGATCAAGCTTGCTTAATTCGAGAGGGAAAGATAGTCTTTTGTAACACCCGGATTATTTTACACTATAGTCTGTATTACGTACGTATTTACTAAAAACTACTTAAATAGAAAATTCAATAAAATTGGATAGTTTGATATTATTTCTACCCTAAGAAGGTAAAAGAGAATATGGGTATTTCTGTACGAATCCATACCACCTTGGTGATTGAATGTCACGGATTTTCGTTAAACTTTTTTTTATATTAGCACCACTCTAATACTAAAAGCCTTATGCAAAAAAAATAATTTAAAAAACTTTTTGGCTGAGATATGATTTTTTTAAAATTTTGTAATTTTCTAATTTTTGACGATAAAGAAAACAGCTTTATTTTCAATTTATTACTATAAGTCTGACAATTTTAATCCAAATTTGATGAAATTTGGTGCACCCATGTAAACTCAGATGACAATCTTGAATTTTTTATAATTTTTTTTAATAGTGGGTTTCTGCTCTTCTTCTTCTTCTTCAAAAATATTTTTTTACGTTTTTTTATAACTATGTTTAACCCGATTTTTCGTAAAGTGCCCCCCCTACGATTTTTCTCAAATTTTGGTCAAATGTACTTCTAAGTGTCCTTTTTTCAATGACGTAAAATTTATTCTGGGCAAATTAGGTTTACTATATATTTTAGCCATTTTAAATTTTTACGACAATGAGGAATTGTCCAGCACAATAGCTGTTTTACAAAAGAAGGCACATATTATTTTTATATGTTTTTAATAGTTTAGGTCAAATGCTTCATTTTAAGACAAAAACAAAATAATTAATTGTTGGTTTTTTTCAAAAAAGGCGTAAGTCCACAATTTTATTACTTTTTTATTTCTATATATTTTGTATGCGTTTTTTTCTGGTATAAACGTTAGCTTACGTTAATTACTAAGTCTTTAACATCAAAAACTATTTTTATTTTTTTTTAACACAATATGTTTTTTGGTTTTGTTTTTGATCTTAAAAATGCCTGAAAGTTGGTAAACTGTCAGAGTAAGAAACTTTTTTTTTGTTATAAATCTTTTTTTAATTCGCAGCTCAGAGAAAAGTTTTCCATGCCGGGGATAAATCCTTAATAAAAATTAATTTAAAAAATATTAATTTATTTAACATACTAATTCTTTATTTACAATTTATTTATGTCTTATTATTTAACTTTAATACAAAGCTTATCAAAATCTTTTAAATTTTTGTGAAGCGCATCCATCGCTAAAATATAATGAACTATTTTTGTATTTGCTTGTATTCCAAAGTTACATTGTTCGGTTAGAACTGTTAAGTTAAAAGTGACAATTTTGTTAACAGTTTGTCTTTTGTTTTACTTCGGCGTTCCCTTTTGGAAAATTGTATAGCGGTTGTGCTTGAAAAAACAAAAACAAAATTTTGTTATGGAAAATTGTCAGATAACTGACAGAACCAAATTAAAACTAATTTTACCTATTACTTTTACCTTTTTGTGTTAAAATATGTTTAGAAGCGAAAAAAAAATAGCGTATGATCCAAGGACGAGGAATATATCTCAATCTCTGCATGCGACCGAGCAACATTATTTCTCGTCCTTGGATCGCAATTTTTTTTTTCTCTTATAAACATATTTTTAACAAGAAATAAATAATAATGTCATATTAAAAAAATGGCAGGCCAGCATCTTGTCTTAACTGGCAGTTGTTTTACGATTGACAGGCCGCGGCATGCCGGTTGCCTACACTGTGCGCGCGAAAAAATGTACTTTCCCGCACGCTGCCATGGTAACCTGCGGGAAAGTAAAAAGCTAAGAAATAGGATATTTTGCGGTCAGAAAACTTCATTTGTTTATGTAGAAATGTTAACTTTTCTATTAGATCGTAGAAAAACTTTTTTTGATCTGCGTTATTATGGTATGGTATTTTTTAATTGTAAATCAGTTAGCCTTGGATTGGTTTATGCATGTAATATGTCAAAATACATAGATAATTGAATTTATCTGATTTATTGTGATTTTTGTTGTTGAAAACTATAATAATATAAATAGTACATGTAGCTATTTATATTTCAATGAGCACGAAAATGTTTATTCCTTTTTAGAGAACCCAACAGTTATAAATATATATGAGAATCAAATAGTAGGCTTAGTTAGGTTAAACAAAAAAGATGGTACATATTATTTAAATAAAAAAAATTCAAAAGATTTTAATAAAAAAAGAACTTTGTATAATAAATTAAAGTTAAATAATAAGACATAAATAAATTGTAAATAAAGAATTAGTATGTTAAATAAATTAATATTTTTTAAATTAATTTTTTTTAAGGATTTATCCCCGGCATAGAAAACTTTTCTTTGAGCTGGGAATTAAAAAAAAGATTTATAACAAAAAAAAAGTGTCTTACTCTGACAGTTTACCAACTTTCAGGCATGTTTAAGATCAAAAACAAAACAAAAAAAAATATTGTGTTTCAAAAAAAATAAAAATACGTTTTGGTGTTAAAGACTTAGTATTTAACGTAAGCTAACGTTTACACCAGAAAAAAACGCCTACATAATACATAGAAAAAGAAAGTAATAAAATTATGGACTTACGCCTTTTTTGAAAAAAAAACAACAATTAATTATTTTGTTTCTGTCTTAAAATTAAGCATTTGACCTAAACTATTAAAAACATATAAAAAATAATATGTGCCTTTTTTTGTAAAACAGCTATTTCCAGCACAGTTCCTCATTGTCGTAAAAATTTAAAATGGCTAAAATATATAGTAAACCTAATTTGCCCAGAATAAATTTTACGTCATTGAAAAAAGGACACTTAGAAGTACATTTGACCAAAATTTTAGAAAAATCGTAGGGGGGGCACTTTACGAAAAATCGGGTTAAACATAGTTATAAAAAAACGTAAAAAAATATTTTTGAAGAAGAAGAAGAAGAGCAGAAACCCACTATTAAAAAAAATTATAAAAAATTTAAGATTGTCATCTAAGTTTACATGGGTGCACCAAATTTCATCAAATTTGGATTAAAATTGTCAGACTTATAGTAATAAATTGAAAATAAAGCTGTTTTCTTTATCGTCAAAAATTGAAAAATTAGAAAATTTAAAAAAAATCATATCTCAGCCAAAATTTTTTTTTTAATTCTTTTTTTTGCATAAGGCTTTTAGTATTAGAGTGGTGATAATATAAAAAAAGTTTAACGAAAATCCGTGACATTCAATCACCAAGGTGGTATGGATTCGTACAGAAATACCCATATATGAAATATATTTTTTCTTCAAGCGTAGTAAAATGTTCATATTTTATAACTGATCACACTAGTAAGAAGTGATCTATTTTTTTACAGTAAAAAAATGAGTTCATTGTTGTACGCCGTAAAAAAAGTTAGTTAGCAAAACCACCACTGGCGGCAGCACTCTTTGACTTTGATGACAGCCATACTTCAAACTTGTTTGTTTATTATGTAAACAGGTGGTTGACTCGAGATTCTGTGCAAAAACCTTGTGTGAAATTGATTAAAAATGATTGAAGAAGAATATATGGTTTATACACCTACAAATCTCCCCGAAATTGCAAATGCTACATTAGACAAGTTACCATCGAAATCGCGTAAAGTGTACGATTTACCCTACGAAAAAAATTTAAAATGAGCTAAGGAAGATTTAAATTTATTTCGAAAGGGTTTTATTGGCCTATTTTAATAAAAAAAACATACATAAACCGTAAATTCTACAGACTAGTAAAAAAAAGCTTCACTTTTCCTCTTCGACCTAGTTAGTAGTTTACACCCATTGCCATGATAGCTGTCGAAGTGCTGTTTACCCACAGACTGACAGAAAATTTTGAAAATCCTGAAAAGGCAAAGTTTTTGGGCGTATATTGAATATATGGCAAAGAAATTAAATGTTGTTTGTTTTTAACCTCGTACTATTCTACTTAATTAAGCATCCCCTAAGTCCAGGACTTGTGTGGGCTAGTAGTAGAGGGAACCACCGGCTTTAATTGACTTTCGAACCAATATATCTAGGGAGTACGCCTTCGCCAAATTTCAATTATTAATTAACTGAAAAAGGCAATCGGCGCCAGTGAGGTTTGAACTCACGATCATTAGATCAGTGTTAGGCTATATCGATGCCATTGACCACTGAGCTAAATCTCCCAATAAAAATGTGTATTTAATTAGGCAGCTTTCTGGTACAGTAGGCTTGAATATACTCTTAAGAGCATACCATGCGCTCTTCTCAGCTCAGATGGCATATGGTCTGATAAGCTGGGGTCATGCCTCTTGTATGTCAAGAATTTTTGGACTTCAAAGAAAAGTCATGCGCATCATAGGTAAGATAGGCTATCAGGATGATGTCAGAAGCAAATTTATTGAATATAAAGTTTTAACCTTGCCATCACTATATATTTTACATTGCTTAATTTATATACATGAAAATATTCACTTATACAACATAAATAGTTCTTATCATAATTACGGCACTACCACTCAAAATAAAATAAGAATTGAATTTCTGAGGCTTCGCTCCAGTAGAAATGGCACAAACTACTATGGCATTGCCTATTACAATCATTTACCAAAAAATATTAAAGATTTGCCTTTGAACCCATTTAAAACCTATATCAAAAAATGGCTACTTTCTCAAGCCTTTTACAGCGCAGAGGAGTTTCTGCATAAGGTTGTGCCTCAAGAACTAGGGGAATTGTGAGGCTTTTGTATATTTTTTTTTTTTTATTTTTTAAATTATTTATTTATTTATTCACACACTGACTTGTGTAAACAATTTTGTAATTGTGCTAGCACCAATAAAGATTATTATTATTATTATTATTATTATTATAGCGGTAAGAAAGTGACAATCAGCTGATTTTACATATCTGCTGTCAGAGAATATGTAAACGTCAAACACATAACCTCAAATTGACAAATTAATTTTATTTTTTTTTTGCGTTGTTTGGATGTTTATTTTTAGGTCGTAGGAAAAATAGTATACGCACCTCGACACAAACCGAGACGCAAACCTATTTCAGTGCGCTTCGAGTGCTTTTTTTTACTCTGTTCCGCCTCGTAAAAAATAAGCACTCCCGTGCACTGAAAACTAAGTTCACGTACTCGGTGCGTAATATACTATTCTTTTACTCTTAAACTTTAAGAAAAAATAACACAGGCCAACATACTTTAGAACCGTAAGATGCTCTCTGAGAAATTTCATAAGAATATTGAGATGCTGAATCCAAATAAATTGGCCAAATTTTTTCATCAGGCCAAAATTTTAAAAACCCACTTTTTTGGTAATTTTCGGATCCTAGAGAGCCTTAATGTGACATTTTTTTCTTGACAAAAAACTTCATATTAAAGCACTCTTTTGGATCCAAGTGACGAGCTAGGCCTATACGGCCAAAAAAATTAAAATCAGCACGAAAAAATCTACAAAAACAAGTCTTTACAGCCTATACCTACATTAACACCTTAACTCAAGATGTGTCCTTGACAAACAGGATCCCAAATACCTATGTTTTATGTTGTGTGGTATCAAAATTATTGTCGTGACTATAATTCTACAATAGAACTATGATATCATCTTATTTGTCAACGTTTTTTATACATATTTCAGAAAAATTAAATATATACATTTATTTTTATTTTACTAATACCTTGTTCCTTTTTATCTTCTTAGTACAAAATTAACTTATATTCTTATCAAATTTTGGACCTAATTTATACGATATACGAATATTTCGACAATCTTGTTATTTAAGATTAATTCACACATAAATTAATGCAATTTGTGTTAAAAACAGATAAGAAAAAATTAAATAATCAGCATACAGAAAAGTTAAGACATTAAACGATTTATTAAGCATTTTTCGTTTATTTTAACAATAATGTTATAGAAAATTGTGTACAATGTACATGTCATGTCGAAATCCGAATTACACAAAAATAGATAAGCGTTTACTAAGGATTTATTCACTAGATTTAATTGTATTTATACATACACGGTGTTTACATTTTTTTGGCATAAAGGGGATAATTCTACATTACTAAAGATGAAAAACCAATATAGGAACATATGTCCGGAAATAAGCCCTAAGGGAGCTACGGCCCTTCGAAGATGGGGAACAAAAAAAGCACCAATAAAATTATAATGCTACAGAGCCATTCTTCACTTAAAACCAAGCAAAAAAGTATAATAGAGAATAATTTTTCACCTTCAACTAAATTTAATATTAAAGTAGTAATAGACTTTTAAAAAGAAACATTTTTAGTGGCACAAATCGACACTCCCATGCAACAAGGATGTAACTCAAGACCTATTTTGAGTTATACTCATAGGTAAACGCCTTGAAAAAAGACACACCTGGTGGTACTACTCAGATTTCTCCACAGCCCATTTTAACCAAAAATTTACCTAAAAACACTAAAGTAAGAAATTCTAATTTTGAATATTATCAGAAACAAACAATAAATAAACAATAAATACTTATAGGGTTAAATAGAGAATGTTATAAGCTTTTAAATGATGTATCACATGGCTTTCTTTTCCACTTCAATCATTTCCCCACCCTTAAATAAGAAAAAAACATATTTTAGAAATTTAGCTGTGAAAAATGACAATATATGAGTTACGGCTTTGTTGCTTGGGGGTATCTAAATAGTTACTTCCTAATAATTGCATTTTCATTTAAAAACGGTTGCTCCTACACTACTAGACATTTTTTATGTATTTTACTCAAGGAATCTACATTTTTTAGAAAAAATCCAAAAAAATACACATAAAAAAGTTTGGGGCAAAAATGTGCTAAGCCTCACATATTTTGTCCGTCTAAAAAATAAATTAACATATACTTATTGTCCTTAATAATACTAGTATACATGCAAAAACCTCATCGCTCTAGCTCAAAGGGTACCAGAGTTATTAATTAAAACCCTTATTTTAGTACAATTTTAAAAGGTCGTAAGTCTCTTAGGATTCGTTTCCTGACCTATGTTTTGTGATGTAGAATCATCCCCCTTATTTAATGACAAAAGACTGTAAACACGGTGTATGTGCTATCTCGAAATTAAGCCAATTAAGTACACGGCAACTTGTTAATTTTATATAGTTTCGAGATACAACAGTTTAGAATGAGGTATCGATATCTAAAGCCTACTGCACATGTGAAGAGTATACTATAAAATGCTAATCTTCGTTACTTGTTTTAATTTATTTTTTCTAAAATAAAAAAACACACAAAAAATTATCTTACCAGTTTACCTTTTTCCAAAAGGTTTAAAATCAGTTAGTAAAGAAATTTTTAATCAATATGTCGTGTATTTAATTTACTTATTTATTTATTGTTAATTATTCTAAAAATGTTTCAATTATTATTTTATATTCTTTTATTTATTTTATGCAGTTTTAATATTTGTGTGTGTTTTGATGATGCGTGGCTTAAATATAAGCAAAAAAATAGCAATAGGCATAGAGAAGGTAAGTTATAAAAAAAACAATTAATTAATTACCAATTTTTAACTCGGCTACGAGTCGTTCAGGCAAATGCAATCGAGTGCGAAAAAGACCCTCTTTCCGCACTTGTTAGAAAAATAGCTATTTCGGACGACCTAGTTAGTAGTAAGTGCCTATTTCCCACCCGTTGACTATGCCAACGGTTGGAAAGTGATAATCATCTGATTTTACATATCTGCTGTCAGAAAATTAAACGTCAAACACATAACCTCAAATTGACTAATTTTAAGATAATTTTTACGTTTTTTTGATGTTTAGCTTTAGGTGTTAGGTCATAGGAAAAATAGCATACGCACCTCGACGCAAACCATTTCAGTGCACATCTAGTGCTTTTTTTTTTTAAATGCACTCCCTTGTAAAAACTAGGTTCGCGTACTCGGTGCGTAATATACTATTACATAAGAAGGGAGCGAGGTACCTACTTTGGAACTCAGCTAACTTTTTTATAGTCATGTTAGTTTCCAGCGCCCAGAACTACGTAAGATAAATATTTAATCTGGTTATCACTATGGTCTGTTTCACTATACAAGAAAGTAAATTAAAAATCGCACAGTAAATATTTTTACAACAGGTTTTTGTATAGAATATAGTTATGTTTTATAAAATAAACTACGCAGTATATTCGCATATCCAATATTCGAATCTGATTTGAAAATATTCACTGTGCGCTTTTTAATTTACTCTCTTGCTTGATGAAACAGACCATAGTTAATCTTTTTTTTTGTGGGCCGTTGAAATAGTTTTAATTTTAAATACCTACTTGATTTATTTTCAGAATTGGTAGTAACAAATTTGTCAAATGTTGAAAATTTTAAATTTGAGGAAGATATAAAAAGTTGGCAATCGATTACAGTCGGACCAAAAAGTATAGCTATTGGTGTCAACCAAAAGAAACTATCAATTTTGGAATTTTCTTTAAAATCTAATGAATATTTAGTAAATTCCAATAATATAGGTAAGCAATAAAAATAATTAAGAAAACTGTTTGTTATAAAAGTTTACGGCAGTAGAAATAATATTGTATGTTACATGTGTGGAAAGTGGCTTTAGTGACACTTTTAGCACGAGTTTTAATACTTAATGTTATTGTTATTTTATTTATAAAAACTAATATATTTTTTTAATTAAACATTTTCTTCTATTATATGTATTTTTAGATTTTAAAAATGATATAATTGATTACAAATTATTTCAAAATCTTAATCACGATGATTTAGAAGCTATATTGGTCGTTGCAACTAAAAATTCAAGTAACTTGGAATGGTATAAAGTACAAAATGTAACTTTGGTAGGTATTAAAATTTTGAAATTATTATTTTTTTTAAAGTAAATGTCCAGGTTATTTTAAGACGTTCGTGATTTAAAAAATATTTATTTTATAGGAAAAAATTTGGGAATGGCCTATAGCAAAAACTATAAATCATATAGATGTTTTAAAAATGGACCAAAAACATTATTTAGTAATATCGGATAACACATCGTTGGATTTGTATCAATTTAAAATAAAAAAATCAAAATCTTATTGGTAAATATTATTTAATTTTAAGTTAAGGGGATGTCTATAAAGTATGTAAAGCCTAAGGGGGTGCGAAGGTGACGTGACTTATGATAATAAATAATAATAGTTAACAAAACAGTCCGATTAATTTGAAATTTGGTCGGCATCTTGAAATTTCGACTGCGCCATATAGTTTCTTAATTCTACTATGTAAATAATTTTACTTTTTTAGGTTAAAACAATCAATCCAAATATCAAAACCAATTCACTCGTTTGCATTTAACAATTTTGAAGAAGAAAATTATTTAAGTTTTCCCCAGGAAAATATTTTATCCATTTATAAATTCGAAAATAACCATTTTAATTATTTTAAAAATATTAGTAGTTTCGATATCGATAAAGTCGTATCTTTTGAAATTGGTTTTAAGTCTTTTATTGCGATTAATGGAGCAGAATCTTCAATTTATCAGTTTAGAAGGGAAGGTTTAATTCGAGAAAATGTACACCATTCAAATTTGGATGCAATTAATTTCTGGCTTCCTGTTACCATTGATATCTATAGGTAAGTAAAACTGACTATTTTGTAGCCCATAGTAATAAAGTACGAAAAAATAATATAAAATGGAGTCTTACATTTATTGTATATATGTATACAGGGTGATACAGAAAAAGGTTCCGAAATTTTAAGGAGTGAGTCTCCATTAAAAAATATGAAAGAGTTCCTTAAAAGATTGGTCCTGAAATGAGCCTTAAGGGAGCTAGGTTCATTTGAAAAGTAGATTTTTTAATTAATATCTCTGGAACCCTATAAACTACAATAACAAAATTTTGCCCATGCACAATATTGTTAAACGTTATCATTTTATGTGATTTTTTCGCTAATTTCAACCAAGGACGTGCAAAATGGGGGGACAATGTCACTTTTTTGCCCCAAAATTTTTCATCTGTAGATTTTTCTTTATTTTATCAATAAAATATGATTCTTTAATCAAAAATACATAAAAAATGTACTTTTTCTACTACTGCTTTAGAATATGAGCAAATACACAAACTTTTCAAACACAGAATGAATCCATTCTAGCTCTAGGTACGGTATGAATATTCCGCATCAAGTGTTAGAATGAGCACATGTAGTGCCATCTCTTGTTTATAAAAGTAAAGAAAACTGTAGCAAAATTAACAAAAAAATATATATATTTTACCATAAAATATTGAATAATTTAATGCAATTTTAAGTTTTGAGTTAAAATGTCATAAAGATTATTAGCTTTTCTTAATATTTAACCAGTTTTTTATTAATTTAGTTCAAAAAATTAAAACTGCTCCATCTATTGTTAAATATTTAAACCTGATATATGTCACAAAAACCTGACATAACCTACAATTTTTGCATTATATTTTGTAAATATGTGCTAAAATAAAAATCTGTTTTAAGTACGGATTTGATAAAATTGTTAAATAACATTAACTGCTTTATTTAAAAATATGTGTTTTGTTGCATTTACAATGTCGAGTCACAAAAAACATTGTTTTTAACCTTGTCCGCAGCTTAAAGCCATACAGTGTTTCATATTTGCAGTCGAAGAAAAAGTATAGTCTACAACACGTATGTACTAGTCATTCCGCGCTCGCGGGACCGTCATACCCGCCTGCCGGCTCGTATGACAAACTTTCCGCTCGAGCGGAATATTGTCTTTTCCATACTAGTTATAGAATATACTATTTTATGTAACACGGTAGGGCCAGCTCTTAGGAGGGTAGTACCTTCCTTAGGGCTCATTTCCGGACCAACCTTTACAGGATTCTTTTCGTATTTTTGGACCTAGAATCATGTCTTAAAATGTTGTAACTTATTTCTAAATCACCGTGTATATTATTAATTTTTAGGGAAGACATTATTCTTCTGGCACAAAGGTCCTTAGAAATAGGCACACATAAATCCTTGGTGATGGAACTAATCACCTATAATGGCATCAATTTTGAAGAGCATGAAGATATTTCTTGCTCATATTTTGGTGAAGAAAGTACAAATTTGGATTGTTTAAATGAATACTCTTTTAAAACAGGTAACAAAATAACTTTTTCTTTGGTTGATTTTTAGAAATATAAAAATATTAAATTATTGAATATTTAAATTTTCCTAAAAAAAAATACCTAATAATTTTTTTTTTGTCTTTTTTGTATATGTTATCTTTATTTTATTAAAAAAAATATATTTTTAGGAATACAGGGTGGAGCTTTTATAACCATAGAAGATAAAGTATCTCTCCTTTTACCAAAAACGAACAATCATTCCGTATTACTAGATTTTCATTTGGAAATGAAAATGGTCAATAATCCATACATCAGTGATTTAAATTATTTGGAAAAAAGAAAAGAAGAATTAGAAGTAAGAATAAAAAACATTTCTTAAAAAATCGCATTTTGTTTATTATTTTTATTATTTTACAGAATAAAAAAAAATCAAAATCTTACTGAACATCTTTATAAAAGTAACATTTTTTTTGCTACATCTTTAAAAGCAAATTGACAGCTAGCCAAATATAAAAATTGTTACTTCTCTCCCCGGCCTCCCCTATATTAAAATTTAAAAAAGTGAAATAAAGTGATACATATTATCAACGTTTTTAGGTATTACTAGACTCAATCAAAAAGTACCAGAAATCACAAAAATCCCTCAGGCGTAAAAGGGACACAATAACTCCAGATAGCTTTGATATAAACGAAATAAATGAATTAAGCAGAAAAATAAATCTAGTACAGGAAAAAATGACCGAAATTTTAAAAATTGAGAATCTGACTCATTTTGAGTCTGTAGTTTTGAATGGGCTGGTCGAAATAAACGATGGAAGTTTTGAGTCTGTCCAAGTGGACACTATTAAGGGAGAAACTGCTACCAGTCTTATTCAAAATATAGTGAAGTAAGCATTTTTTTTTTTTGAAAAAAAAAACAACTGTTTGAAATAAAACAAAAAAACAGTTTAAAAAAAACGACTATTTGAAAAAAAAAACTTTTTGATTTATTTAACATTCTTTTATTAGAAGTATTTAAATTTTTCTTATTATACTATTCACAGCGCTTAGCTCTAGAATAGTATTTTACAGTACTTTCGAATTTCTCAAAATCGCCAGAAAACGCCCTAGGGAACGTTCAAGTATTACGTAACGCAAATTTTGATTATTTTGGACTGTCCCATGTTACGATTTTTGTATGCACGATAACTCAAAAACGAATAAACTGATCGACTTTTCAGGAAAAATCAAGCTCTATGAGGGAAAGATTCTTATAGTCTTAAAAAAAAATATGGGTGATCAAAGTTTTAAAAAAATCGAAAAAAGCTGATTTTTTTTTTTGTTTTTCGCAAAAAAGAAAATGAAAAAAATGTTTGAAATTTGAATTTGAAGTTTTTTTTTAAAGTATTTGGGAAAATGCAATATACCATTTACTGTGAATAGTATATAATGGAATGCGTAGCATTACATATCTTCACGGCTTGTTTTTTTATATTTTTATTATTTTTTTTGTAACTTGTAGCCGGAAAAATATGACTAAAATTACCAGCCACAAGATATTTACTGATATGTCTATCGAAAATCTAAATTTTAAAAAAATTAATGATATAAATGCAGAAGATCTTTTGTGGAAATCTGAAACAGTGGAACTTAATGGTAGTGTAACTTTTCATCAAGAAACTCAAGTTAATACAATGGAAATAACTCAAGGCACACTTAATGATAACTTTATTGAAGAAGGAATTGTTGACATTCATAAAAATTACAAAGGTAAGGATAGTCAAGTCATCGATAACACCTAAATAAATAAATTTGTACACTGAAAAATCTAAAAATAGTCAAAGAACAAAGTAAACCCAGATGAAGTAACCCTAGTAAAAACCCTATATCGTTATCTTTATTATTAACTGAGAATTTTCGGACAACAAAGCCTTACAAAATCCAAAAATTGCATTTTAACCAATCGTAACCGGGTCTGACTCACTTACACATACATATTTTATTTTTTCCCTCATGGACAAGAACTTATTTTATATTTATGCTATTTTTTACATTTTAGATGGTTTAAAATTCTCAAATATTAAAGTAAACCAAGCTTTTACAACAAACACAGCAAATAACCTAAACCTACACAATGGTCAAAATTCTGAAAATGTTGATCTAAAGGATCAGAAAACAGTTTTCATACCACAAAACGTAACAGTGAAAAACATCAATAATGAAAATTTTGATGAATTTTTGGGAAAATTGTGCCTAAGAAATATTGTATGTGTAATTCCAAACAAATTAACAGTTATTGGGGTAAGTTACAAAAAAAATGAAAAATGAAAATAGAAAAATTTTGACAGTTTTAATTTTTTTTTTAAAATGGTTACTTTTAGGAAATTACAGTACGTGGCGACGTTTTTACGAAATTTCTGAATGATTTGCAATTTCCTGAAGAGTATGTATTACAAGACCAAAACCCTCATCTAAATATAACAGGTAAGTAATGAAGGAAATTTAAGCACTTGACGTCATTATCTAGCGAAATTCAAGCCCATTTATTAAAAAATATATTTTAAAACATAAACATATTATTTATATACATATAATTGTATAATTGTACATGTACAATTTAATATTTAAAAAATGTTTTTATTTTTAGGAAAGAAAAGATTTACAGATATATTATTGGCCAATGAAATAAGATCTCGGGGACTTATAGATAATATAGATACAAAACAGTTGGTGACCCTTTCTACAGAACAAGCTTTTTCAGGAATTACAGTTTTTGATGACATTAGTATAACTGAAAAACTTACAGTAAGATTTTTTGTTTGAATTAAAAATTAAATGCCATATAAATTTACACCAAGTACGGGCACTACAAATAAAGCATTTCTTTCGGTTGTTCATTCAAAGACCCGTGCTCTTTATTTAAGTACATTGGCTTTGGTTCAAAGAAATGCTAGCCTTGAAACAAGAGAATATGGCTTTGAACATATCGAAGGAGACGTGTCCTGGGTTCAAGAAATTATTTTTTTCTGTCACTACTTGGTGTAAGTGTGCTGGAAATAAAACTATTTGTTTAATTTTTCGAAATTTTAGATTTTAGGAGATATCCTGGGCGAGCAAATAAAACAATTTGTCCCAAATCTGTCTTTGTTGGATGGTGTTACCGATATAAAATCAAACGTCAATTTTAAGGATTTACAAGTTTTAGGATACATAGTGGTCTCCAATCAATTTAATAACTTTAACTTAAAATCGGTACTAGAGGACTTGGTTTATATGGTAAGTTTTTTCACATTTTCGCAATTTTAAACCGTATACACGGTGTAATTGAAATAGGGTACGAAATTTTAAAGTGTGATTTTACATCATAAAATATGACAAAAAGTTCCTATAAACACATTTCTAAAAATGCATCGTAAGGGAGCTAAGCCCCTTAGAAAGTGGCTAAAAAAATCGGTTTTTATTTAATAACTCAGAAACCCTTTGAGATATAGTAACAAGGTTTTGCATGTAAACTAATCCCAATAAGGCCTATCTTCGTGTGTTATTTTCATGTACTTCTTTTAACCAGGGATGTGCGAAACGGGGGGCCTTTTAAGTTTTTTTTTCCAAACTTTTTCCTGTATAACTTTTTTGTGATTTTATTTTTGGAATATGATTCCTCAGGTCAAAATACATAAAAAAGGTACTTTTGTTGTAATACTGTAGGATTAACCGTTTTCGAGAAAAAATTATTTGAAGGTTTTCACGTTTCGAGGACGAAAAATTAAATACTAAAATGTTGAAAACCAAAATTTCATATATTAAAAATTAGGAAAAAAGTTTTTATACATGTAGGTCGAAAAATCGCTTTTTAAAGCTTGTATGGTCCTTTAAAAATAGGAGTCCATAGCTCCCTTAACATTGATTTTTGGTAGTACCTGTATATAAGATTTTTTCTTAGTTTTTGATGTACATTTACCATATATATCATTGAAATTCCGGTTTTCAACATTTTAGTATTTAATTTTTCTTTTTCGAACCGTAAACATGTCATATTATTACTAAAAATTAAAAAATACTGTTTAATTTTTCAGGATGAACCATCTGCTGAAATTACTGCTCTAAAAGATTTCCCACAAGGCATAAGAGTCAAAAACAACTTGCAGATCGAATCAAATTCAATAAATAAAATTCCTCTAGATAGTTTTGTTACGAAAAACACAGAACAAACCTTGGCCATTGACACTCTAAATGGCAATGTCGCTTTTGATAACTTATTTATCAACGGTTTGTATGGTGGTAAAAATGTAACCAAAATTGACCAAGAGTCGGTAAAATTAACGGGTGATCAGTTTTTGTCATCTACGTTGATTTTTAGTAACGACGTCGATGTGAAAAAATTGAGAATTGTGGATAAATTAAATGATTTCAACTACAATGAATATTTATATACCAGGTTAGCAAAAAAATTTATAATAAATAAAATAAAAAAACTTTTAACAAGAAAAATTAACCGACTTCTGTGTCTCTAAATAGTAAAAAATAAGTCCGTGCCAATGTCACCATCATCAAAAAGTTCATGAACTGGATATCCATGACTGGATATAGTCGGACATTTGGATATCCATGAGATATCTGTCAATCCAGGCTATCCACTGGACACACTCTATATCCAGAAAGTATATCCCCTGGATATATAATAGTTATTATGTTCTGTCTGTAAAGTCCATACTAATCTGGCGATTTGCATCAAATTAGCTGGCTAACTAGCAACTGAAAAATACTCTACACAAGACTTTATAGTTTTTTAAAGTCATATCGGTGGTAGGATACAATATGTAGTGCCACCTATAACATAACGCTGTCAGTTAACAAACATCAGTTAGATTGAAGATATAGCGCGAGAAAACTTTTAATTATTATAATATTTTTTAATAATATAAATAAATATGTTATTAATAATTCAAAATTTTGGTTTTAGTGACGAAGTTCAAGAAATAAACACCGCACTCGAATTTACGGAAATAAATGTTAAAAATCTAGTAGTCGAAGGAAATGTTGAAGGGAGCATAGAAGGACTATATATGGACATTATTAACAAAAATATGTTAACTATTAGTTCTCCTCAGAAAATAGATTCTGACTTTATTGTTAACAATTTATTTGTAGATGATTTAAAAACAAATCACGAATATTTTGATCAAGAAAAAATGCAGGATAGAATGTGGGAATCCTTGTTCAGAGGATCATCAATTGAAAGTATGTAGGATGTATATGAAAAGCTAGGGCAGAAAATAACTTTTTAAAATATCTAATGACTCGTCTATACAAAAAATACTTCTTTTTAAACAAAGTAACCATTTTACTTCAAAATTCCAAAACTGTATAGTATTCGTTGGAGATAAAAATTTGTAGACTAGTGTATTATTTTATATTAAAATTTGTTTTATTTTAGATTTATATGTCAATGAATCCATTCAAGTAGATGAATTAAATAACCTCAATATGGATGTTGTATTATCTAAAAAATTAGATAAAAAGAAAAACAATACTTACGATTTCCAGGTTTGTAACCTCATTTTATAGGAAACAACAAATGTTCTAAAATTTGTACACCCTTCCTCTGTTATTTGTGAGCAGTTTTCCATTCTAGGTCTGCCTACTTTTTTCCACCCAGTTTGCTTTCCCTAGCACCACAAAGTCCAAAAATATATGATAATTTACAATTAACAAATGGAATTTTGTTTTTCAGAGTGACGTATACTTTGATTCATTAGAAATCAAGCAACTAGGTGGAGTTAGCATGGAGGAAATTCTAGAAAACATCGTCTTCAAATCAGACAAATTCAACATTAAAATGAAGGGCATAAAACATTTTACATCAAAAATAAACATTGAAAAGTTAATTGAAACCGAAAGAATTAACAACGTTGAAATAAACAATATTTTGACCAAACATGGTGAACAAGTGATATCTGGTCCAATTGTTATTAATGGAGATGTTACTTTTAAAGAAGGGATAAATATATCTGATGCAATTAATAATGCTCCTGTATATTATATTGATGATAGTTTGGATATAATAAATGGAACACTAACTATTAAAGGTATGGAGCTATAATCAAGAAGTTTTTTTTCTCTTTAAATAGGGAACAAGAAACAAAGAGCAAAAATGGACCAAGAACCAAAAATATCCAGAAAAAGTGACGCTATAATAATACTTTAAAACTTTTTTTTAGGAGATGTAGTTTTTGATAGGCTTACCCATATTAACAATTTGTTTATATCAGACTATGTAAACGATAAAAATGTTGAAGAAATATTGGAGAATATTGTATTTTCCAATAGTGATATTGTATTGAATGAGAAAACTACTTTTGAAAATTCTGTAGGTATACAAAAAAAAACAATATGTATATTACGCAAAAATATCCTCAGTGATTATTTTTTTTTTCAAATGATGGTTTATATGATCCCTTTTAGGATAACATTAATTAGTAAGTATTTATTTTTTTCCGGTATTTTTTTAGGTTATTATAAATGGAAAAGTTACTGTAAATAACAAAGTCAATGATTTGGATATGGATATTTTATCCAGAATAGTTTTAAAAAACGCAAATAGTCCAATTGAAGGTACACTTCTTTTCACAAAACCGGTGTATATTCATGAATTTTTGGTTGTTGATACTAATGTCAATACAAGAACTTTATTTGGCATTGATTTAAATGAATGGAAGGAAAATTCAGTTTTCATTAACAAAGGTCTTCTTAAAGGTATATATTTTTCTACAAGTTTAGTTTAGTTTAGTTTAGTTTATTGTTTATACTCGTTCGGGGATTTTTTTTCGATTTTTGTTCAAAACTAAACTGCCCTATAATGAACTAATATTTAAGGGGACTTGAGTAGCATGAAAGTAAAAAATTCTCCTCAAAAGAATCTACATAACTGTTAAAATAACTTAGGAACTGATTTTAGGTGACTTTAAATTTAAAAATATCGTTATTAGTAACCACCTTAAGACTGATTTTATCAACAAGATAAATATGTCTACAATTATACCTCTAAGAACAGAGCAAACTATTGATAAATTAACAATTTCTGAAGTCAGGACAGTTACTGATATTAACTTGGGCCAAACACTCAATGACTTAAATTTGGCTGCTGAAGTCCAAAATACTTTTGTGGTAAGTAGATTATGGAATGAAAACTTCACAAAAGATATATTTAAATACTTTTTTAGAATGGTTTAAATCAACATATAAACTCAGAAATAATATTTACCAATAACGTTTTGGTCACAAATTCTCTCAAATCCTCAAAAATAAACAACATTGATGCTTCTTTAATAGTTACCACAAAAACTGATCAAAATTTATCAGCAATATACGATTTTAATGAAAAAAATACCCTCAAAGGGAATCTCTTTACCACAGGACTTCTAAATGGAATAAATCTAACTAAATGGACAAAAGAAGGAGTTATGATATCCTCAAAAACTACTCAAAATATAAAAAAGGAGTGGGATGTGAAAAATGATATTATTTTTGAGGATAATGTTAAGGGATCTGGTTTGATAAATAATGTCGATTTGAATGGTTTGGTCACAGAATTAAAGAATAAAAGAAGCTACCAGACTCAACTTCAAACTGCTTTATTGGTAAGTATATTTTGGTAAAAACATACAACCATCACTTCAAATTTTGTTATTCTCAATTTTTTTTTACTGAAGAAACTTTTCTTCGCTAGAATTCGAAAGAAATTATTTTTATCAAAGCGTTATCTGGTCTTGTCTTTAAATAATGTTAAGTTTCTCCAACATAGAAAATGAGAGAACAAAAATACTGGCACTTACTTGAATAATGCTTTTCCCGTTTTTTAGACCGATTATGTCAATATGTGTACAGATTTGGAAAATTTATACACAGCTTCAAAGAATTTCATTTTTAAATTTAAATATTTTGAAGAACTCCAAGAACTCATGTTTGCGAAACCCATCAATTTAGTTTACCATTTTAAGGTAAGTAACTCTTTAATTTCTGGTTTCTGCACTAATCACAGCCTAAAAAATTACGCTTATTTTAACACATCTACAGAACTACAATTTTATTAATTTATGGCTCAATACTAAGATTACTATGTCAGAGTCCTTATTGAGATCTATATAGATAATTCTTATTTTATTTTTAGTTTATGGCTAATCATTATCTTCTAATAAATGAAGAAAACGATTGTACATCTCACTTGTTCATTTACAATAGTTCTTCTTTTATACCTCTGAGTGCTTTTAACTCCGGACACCTTTCCCAAGTCGTTCAGATTGTGGATGAAGAAAATTTATACATCGTATCCAGAGATGAACCATCTTCAGACTGTGAAGTAAATGGGTCCAATATTTGGGTATTTCATAGTGAAAATTTGGAGGTAATTTACCAGAGCAAACGTGTTTTGTTTTGTCAGAGATTTCCCAAAATCAGCAGCTAATGATTCATGTTTTCTGTTCTTTTTTTAGTTGTTATATAACATTGAACCTCAAATGCTGCTACAAGAATCTTTAGTTCCCAGAACTTTTTACGGGCTAAACAAAAATGTAGTAACCGAATTTAAGTTATCGCCAAAAACTGCTAAAAGTATTGTGTATTATAGGAAATGGAACATAAAAGAAGGTAACTTGATAATTATATCTGCAGATATACATATCATGAAGACACTTAACCAAAATGAAACATGGTATTTAATAAAATTATGTTATACTTTTAGATAATTTAGATTTTGTTCCAAGAGGTCTACCATTGGGACTATCCATAAAAAATGGGGAAAAATTATACAGATTGTCCCGAGATGAATCCTTTAGGGAAAATATTATGGATTTGGAGACTGAAACTACAGTTATAGGCAATTTAACAGAGGAAAGAAATTCTTTCCTCCCTGGGAAACATGGGGAAATGGTTATTCTTAATACTGGTCCAGATTCTTTGAGGAAAATATTTGTAGCAGTTGTGCATAAGGAAGTTACTAGTATTGGATCACTCGACTATATAAAGGTAAGTACAAAAGTATATTTTTTTCACTACTAGCTTTAAAACTTAACATTATTTATCATGTTTTCAGACTGCGAAATCAATTTTCTTCCTCATAGCAATAATAATTTTTTCTCTCCTAGTAGGAGTAAATTTTATAAACAATTGATGTCTGCCAGTTGATTTTCCTTGAAGTGCAAAGACACGTCATTACTTATAATTTTTAATGGACAAAATGTAACAATATTTTGCCATTGGATACAAAATGAGCATGGAAAATATTATAAATGAATTAATTATAATAGAATATACCGATGTTTTCACACATTTTAAAAATATCAAAATGCCACCCACTAGAACTGTCAACTTTCAGTGGATAAATCAATTTATTCATTTGTTTTCATAAATGGCTATTTTTGCCCCCTAGATTTTTTCTGGTTACGGCCCTGTTGGAACCCTTAACATTTTCCTCTTTTTCCAGGTTTTTAGCGACGTAGTCACAGGAAAAATACTCCAAACTATTAATACATTCAACCCATCATCTTTAACTTCCATTGATTTTAATAATGGAGAAACATTTTTATTGTTTTTGGAAAACTTGGAAAAATTACAAGTCTATGAATATAAAGGTGGGTACATTAAAAATAACATGTAGTTCACTTTTATTAAAACTTTTAATAATTAAAATACATTTTATTTATTTATTAGGCAATATATTACAAAGTTCGTTTTCAGCTTAAAAAATTATGTAACGTAAAATGTAGTCGGGTTAAGAGTAAAATATGGTCTGTTTAAAAGTAATTGACAATTTAAATTTTTTATGGGCCTGTGTTATTATTATGAAATATTTTAGATTTATTGATTTTCGATTTTTTTTAGGAATTGAAGGTTTTAGACACAAATCCACCACCCAAATTTCAGGAGAAAAATTGTTTGTTATGTCCTTGGGAAAAGAAGAAACAGACAAAAAAATCATGGGAGTTGTAAATCAAAATAAATTAAGCCTTATTAAAACTGTCATGTCTGGTACAAAAATTAAAGCAGATTTACATTGTAGAGTCTAAAAACTTGTCAAACAAAAATATATTAATATTAATATTATTATTTAATACTTAATATTATTATTAAATACTAAATATAATTTATCCAATACATGCAGATAATAAAACAATTACCAGCTTTATTTTAAATAGATTAACTCAATAGTAACCCCCGCGTGGCTTTTACTTTATTGAGTGGATAATTATTTATTTTACCCACTCAACTGTCACTTGTCAAATTATTTTGTTGTAAATGACATTAAAATTTTTAATAATAATGTGATTTCCTAAGCTATTTATTGGATAAAACCTTGTATGGCACTAATGGGTAAACCGATATTGCCCACTAGTACCATAAATAACTATTATTTAATTTTTAAAAATATATATTTTATTGTTATTTATTATTATAATTTTTTAACATTTTTAAACTATATGTTCTGAAATAAAACTATTTGTAAAATTAATAATTTGTATTTTATTTTTATTCTTTTAAAAACAAATAAATGGTAATTAGGTTTATTTACTTGAATTTACTTGACTTACTTGAGTCAAGTACTTAAATACTTAAATAATTACACCGGCATACAAAATAAAAAAAATCTCGAGTGCGGCAGACCAGACTAGTCAATTCTCACGTATTTTGGGTGGCTGAATCTGAATCCGAGATCAAAATTTAAAAATTAGAGTTCAAAATGGCGGATCCAATATGGCTGATTAGATTTTTTTAAAGTTGCTCGGATTTGCTTGAAACTTGGTACTCAGGGGTTTTTGGGGTCGCTGATTACGAATCTGGTGCCAGTTTTCCAAAAGTCAAAATAGCGGATCCAATATGGCGGATTAAACTTTCCGATAAACTTTAAAAAAATTCAGCGTATGTAAGAATTGACTAGTCTGGTATGTCGCACTCGAGATAATTTTTTTTTTTGTGTGCCGGTGTTATTTGCCAGTGTGTATAATATACACTGAGATATGATTTGATATTATCAAAAGTTTATACCTGATATTATAGCTTATACAAAATAATAGTAATTATATACCAAGGTAGAGTAGACATTTTTTATAGCCGAACGTATTAAATTCCGAGCTGCGTAGCAACGAGGGATTTAAGAGTGCGAGGCTATAATAGTCTTCTCTACCGTAGTTTATATATTAGTTCTTTCACTATTAGCAATATTTAACTAGTTTTATTCAAATAATAAAATAAATTATTAACAGAAATGATATTTCTTGAAATTGTCATAAACATCAAGTAGCCTTGATCAATGACATTTGCTCAATAAATACTTTGAACTGATGTTTAAAAAATTAGTTTTTTTTTATTTTTTTCATAATATTTAGCTAATTATAATTATTGATTGTATTAATTGGTAATAATTCTAATCAATTATATTTAATAAATAAAAAGTATTTTCTTGGGTTTAATTAGTAAAAATTACACAAACAACTGAAACATCTAACGTGACAGAAATCAATTTTTTGTAAAATTTACTCCCACTAGGAGAGAAAAAATTATTATTGTTATAGGTGAAGAAAATTGATTTCACTGTCTGAAAACATGATAAATAATGGTATGTTCTAAAGCTAGTAGTGAAAAAAGGATTTTAGTTACCACTTAACTAATAACTATAGAAAATAAACATATAATTTAAGAAAATTTTATAATAGTTACACAAATTATTATCGAGAATTATTTTCCAGTATCTATTATTAAAATATTTTCCAATACCACTAATTTTTATTTTTCTTTTCCTGTAACTGAGTCAGCATTCTATAGAATGAAAAACTTAATTGTAAAACCTAAAACATACGAGGCATTTCAGAAAAATTGATGCTATGATCTGCTTCAGATTTTAACTGTAACAAAATATTTAGGTATTTATTTCGTAAAAAAAAGATACTGTCCTAAAAAACTTATGCAACGAATAATAAACCCAAAATAAACTGAAAATGAACTGAAAAATGAACCACACATAATTATTATTTTTATATGCTTTTTAGTTAATTTTTGATTATTATTTGGTTTATTATTGATTGCAACGTTGCCAAGCGTATTTTTATAACCCTTACCCTTCCGAGACTAAACTAATGATAATTTTTATATTTGCTATGCCTAAGCTAAGCGCCAAATAAGAGGCTTTTTGGGAGCTTTTATTTAGCACTTAGCCCCTTTTTGTTTTTGTTAAATTATTTTATATTATTAATATACATTAAATAAAATTAAGTCCAGTTTGACATGTTTTTTTAATGCTTTTTTAGTTTCTCACATTTATGGTGGAAATTGTTCAAATTTAGGTTTTAGGGGCAACTTTGACGGATTTTCGGCATCTGAGAGAATCGTTTAATTATTTTGAAATTTAGCACATACTTTTGTACACTCAAAAGGAAAAAATAAGATTTCAAGGCTTTTAAAAGTACAGCCAATTTTCCACGATTTTTCACGATTTTAGGGGTCCAATTCGGACCCTTAGAGGAGTTTGATCACCCTCGTATTTTTAGGATGTTCCAGATACACCAGAATAAAAATTTTAATACATTAAAAAAATAAGGCCCACCCTAAGGGCGTACACTTAACTGTATACGTCAAACGTATAACTAGCCTGTTCCAGTTCTGACATAAATATATAACTTAAAAGCTTTAAAAATCCTAAAAATCAGCAAATTGGAATACAAGACGTACAAAAAGGTTTGTATACGTTGAACATATAAATTACCTGTTCCTAAAATTTAATAGGTAGCCGATAAAAAATACCGCATAGTATTTACCGGTATATTTTGCTTCGGATATACAATTTTTTTTCTAAATTTATAATTACCGATTTAAAACTTTTCATATTCATGAAGCAAAAACCTAGTGCACTTAGCTGAACTTTTAACTGAGATCGATGTATCATAAATCTTAGGTTTTTCTGAGTATTTAGCTCACTAACATACCATTTACTTGCCATAATATATTCTGGTAGTTTTTCAGACTAAAAAATGATAGGGTAATGTGGGGTAAAGCGATACACATATTTGTTTGTATCACTTTACCCCACACTAACATATAATTAAAAAAATATACCTGATATGTCAACTCGTTGCCAACAATACAATATAAAAGTAACTGCATAATATGGGCTAATACATAATTAAAAAGATCCAGAATTTGTTTTGTGGTTAATTGAACCTAAAATAAATTATCTTCCTGTGGTGACAGGAGTTTAAATCTGTAAACTATTTTACTGGCTGCGCCACCGATCTAGTTTCTTTAGTTCAACGGGGTTAAAAGGTTTGTTTTGACTCTTACTTTTTTAGTATTTACGTAAGAAAAAGTTTTTCTGAAGGACCAATGAAAAAAGGGAAATAAATACTAAATAAGCTTATTTATTATTATTATTCTAGAATAGTATATTTCTAACCTAATGGCATTTTATTGCGGTATTCTAAAAGTTAGCTAAGTTGGACTTTTTCATCCTACATGCCTCGAATAGTAATAGGTAACTATTTCCAGTTCGCCGTCTTCATCCAAGAAAGACGGCAGGTTAACGTTTAGTAATTTAGTTTTTACGTGAATGTTTGTTGCGACTATTGCGTAATATTATTATATAATGCTAATAAAATTTAATTTGAAGAAATGAACATAGTATAATATGCACACAAAAGCATAGAGTAAAAAAACTTAAATTGTAACATAAACTCTGAATATTATGGCAAAAAATTTTAATGAGTTTAATTTGAAACGTACAACGTGGAAGATGTTTTTTTTTTAAGTTTAAAGATAACAAGTTAGCGTTTACGCAAAGATCCTTACACAGTGAGAAGTTTTTTGAGAGTCAAGATAGCAAAACAATGTAACTCAGAAATTTGGACTTCGGGGATGGGAATTCCCAGACCACTTCGTTGTAACTCGAATTCCTAAATTACAGGAAGAAAAAATAGGGTAAAAATACATATTTGTATCGAGCTGGCCAAGATCCAAAGGAAAAGTCCACGATTCATTGAAGAAGAAGAAGAAGAAGAAGAAAGTACCTATTACTTCGAGTATTAAATCATATATACAAAAAGTCCAGCCTTTTCTTACACGCGATAATGTTGTAGGTGTTTTTTTATATATTATACACATAAAGAAACAGTAGTTTGATTTTGTAATGATAAATAAGGACGCACAGGTAGGCCGCGGTTCGTCAAGCGGTCCGTAGCGAATTTTGATGCACCGAAAAATGTGTCTCGCGTTCGACTATTAGATCATTTATACATAGATATGGCAATAATGTTGCTTTGTTTTATGTAGAACATATACAAAGCCAATTGTAAACAAACCACTATAGCGGTGAGGTTGCGAGGAGGTGAAGTATAACATATTTGTTAACAAACCACTATAGCGGTGGGTGGTGACCAGAAGCGGGAGAGTGAAATCTACCTGGATATAGCAATGAAAACATTTCGGTTTGACGTGGACTCAAGGCGCATCTAGGAGGGGATATATGATCTAATATTCGAGTACATAACTTACCATGGATATTAGAAATAGAGAAACACATATTGCAACTAGACTACATACTAATTGTCCAAATAAAGCAATTGAAAAAAATTCTTGGTTGTCCTTGCAAATTCTAGAAGAAGAAAAATATATACAAATAATAAAATACGGGGTGATTCAGAAATAAGTTACAACATTTTAAGGGGCGATTGTAGGTCCAAAAATATGGAAAAAAGTTCCTATAAAGGTTGGTCCGGAGTTACGACCCTTCTAAGGGTTGTATTTTTAATACTGAATGTTATTTGTTAATACATATTTTTTATTTATATCGCCACCATTGGTATTTAATACTTTACTTGTGATATTAAATACTACAATGTGTGTAATGTTAAGGCATGTGCAAAAACTCGTAACTGTGGTTTATAGGGTTCCAGAGATATTAAACAAAAACTACTTTTCAGAGCTCACTTCCGGACCAACCTTTATAGGAACTTTTTTTCATATTTTTTGACCTAGAATCGCCCCTTAAAATTTTGTACTTGTTTCTGAATCATCCTGTATTGTGCAATTTTATCTGAAATATGTATTTAATACAAATGTACCTTAGCAGCATTTGGTGATGTCTAATACAAGTAATAGTCAAATCCTTATATTTCTTTCTGTCACCGATAAAAGTATGAATTTTCATCAGTGTTTCACTCTCTTCTTTAGTACCAATTTTAAGCAAAGCCTCTTGCAAAAGACGGTACTGTGCTATAATATTCGTGCAAACAGCCAAAAATAAAAAATCAAAACCAATAATATAAGAAACATTTATAAAAAGATTACTAAAAATTTCTAGAAAAAGCACAATCTCAAAAATTGGCGAAAATTTCCAGTGGTCAGATACTTGCATAGGCCAAGCAAACTCAGAATTAAAAACCACTGGCCCTATTATCAGAGTTGCATTATACACTACCACTACGGACAGCATGTAGTAATTATAAGATAGTAATAGTTTACTAATTGTAGAAAGTCTAGATTCGAACTCTGGTCCTAATAAGTCGGATGGCCAAAATGTATACCATATGTGTCCCAGAATAGTTTTGAGGGTATTTCTATATTTGAAACCAACAAATAATTTTAAATAGTTCTAAAACATAACATAATATGATATTATCTGATAATATTTCCGAATGTGAACTTTAAAACGTTTTCTAAATTTGAAGTCGATGTCACACTCGTACATAAGTTAAAAGGGGGTCAGCTCTATAAACGGTTTTGTATGGTGAAATTACCTGTATCGCAGGAGATATATTAGATATACTTTTAGTTAAATCTATTACATTTTCCAGATGTTCAAAAAAATACAAAATTTGTCCTATTGTAATTATGGTAAGAACTGTTAAAACACATACAAGAATGTACATATAATAATGATCATTATTTGCCGGCCATATACCACTCATTTCGCATAAAAGTCTTGCATAAAACAATGTCCCTTTAACAACATCGTGAGCAAAAAATAATCCATTCTTCTTTTTTAATTGTATTTCTAAAAAGAATTGAAAATATGGGGTTTTAAGCAAATTATTAGTAACACTGGCCCACATAAAAAAATAAACATTAATTATTTTTAATCAGACTGTATTGTTGGGCGCTGAAAACAAATTCGACAATCATAAAGCTCACAAAGGACCTCGCCCTCTTCTTATAAAAAATTGGTTTGGACTTTTAATTAAGGTCTAATTATTTTTTTTACGGTGGATCGGTGTTCTATCAATAGGGCTCTAAGCCAAAAAAAAGGGGATTTAAAATATCTTTATTCGTTTGTTTTTTTATAGGCTTCTAAATTCAATGCATTTTTTCGCTATATTTCCATGAATTTTTTTATAAAAACTGAAGATATGGCTCTGATTTTTATAAGCAACAATAACACACATGTGAGGTTTTTAAAAATAAAAAATTCTTAGATTGAATCCGGTAACGGAGATTCTACGGGGAGTTATTGAAAGCAGAACAGCAATATTTTGAATTATTTAATGTTTATCTAATGTTATTTTTATGTTTTAAAACAAGAAGATTTTTTTTTATTTTTTGTTTTGTTTTTTTTTTTAATTTTAATTTATTATGTTGCTCTTCTAAAAATAAATAAAATACTTCAATATTTTTCTTTTCTTTTTTCGATAATCCCTGGTAAAATCTCCGTCATTGGATTATTGCATATAAAAATTAGAGCCGTATTTCAGTATTGTGACAATGTAAACTTTTGAAGAGATTAGGGCGCCGTGTAAGAATACCTTGTTCACTCTCGGGGTGTCAGTGGGTTGCTCAGAGTAAACGAAGAAGTTGATCGACCAGACTTTATTATTATACTGTTGTTTAAACGTAGTAGGTTAATTAAGGTTCTTATAACTGAAAACTGAAAGTTTAGAAATTAGTATTTTATAAGCAGAAATATTTAAATAAATATTACCTGAAAGCACCAGATAACTCAAATTTCATGAGAAATTTGCCTTAATCCTGAGGATGGTTTCAATAATTCAAGTTACACCAACATCTTAACAATTGGTGTTGTTGATCACGGTAGTCAGTAACAAGTGACCAACTGTCAAACTGTCAAGGATTTTTCCCTAAGAAAGTCCTTGAGAAATATTTAAATTATTGGCGCGAAAAAATTAAATACTATAATTTGGCGAAGGTGCCTTAACTAACCTTCTGTTGATTTTACATATTTTCTAATACAGGGTGTTCATATATTTTATTTATATTACAACTATTACTATTTCGCCTCAGTATTTATACAAAATTTTTATTAAAATATATCGCTTTGTTTGGATTAGAGCCCCATTAATAAAGATTGACTGGATTGATATCCACGGCAAAAAAAAATGAGATTAATTTTTGTTTTTAATACAACTATGGCAAAGAAATCACTATATGAAAAAAAAAACACGAGCTGATCGAGATAAACGGAAAAATATTCTGAAATCAACACATCAAATATAGCCAGCAACTAAAAGGTGCCCGTAAAATAAAAAAAAAAAACTTTTTTTCTAGAGCAGTGTTATAGTTCTCGATATCCTGATTAAAAGTGTCTACGGGCACAACTCCTAAAAATCGATAGTATCTGTGCTAGATCACATAACACTACCCAGGTAGCAAAATAACATGACATTCACGTGAAAGCCACGTTAATATGTGACATGTGATGTTAATATTGTAGTCTCATTTAACAAGAATGTAGCATGGTGGGGATGTCCTAAGTCCGCCCCTAATAACATCACACAATGACATCCCGAAAATAACGTGTTTGTGACATCATAAATCCACATTCCTGTTATATCTAATATCTTATGGATGCCGTTACTGTTACTTTAATATTTAAATAATATTCTAGGATATTAGCTTTTTCTAAATTAAAACCATTAAAAACGCTATAACCCTATAAAAAAATCGGATTTAAAATCAATCAGTAATTGAAACAATCACAGATTGAAACAGATAGATTCTAAAACGAAATTGCAGAACATATTCCTTTAATCCGTGTCTGTGGTCTTGAGAAGCCCGGCAGAGCCCCCTATTCATTGGAAATCGTATAATGTGTATACAATTTCCTTATAATAATTTACTCTATCAACATCATCTTATATTGATTTTTTTGCTTCGAACGTCGGTGAGAAGCAAAATAACATGACATTCACGTGAAAGCCACGTTAATATGTGACATGCGATATATTCACAGCGTTGTTAAATATTTGTTATTAAATAACATGTTTGTCACGTCACACGTGTTACGTTGCAAATGTGATGTTAAATACATGTTATTTTTCAATATTATGTGATGTTATGATTTAGTTTAAAAATACACCCAAAAGTGATGTTAATTTCTTGTAATATAACATCCCTTGCTACCTGGGTAGAGCACCCTTGTGCTCCAGTGTTATGTACTTTCGATCAGATTTGGCTGAAATTTGGACTTTTTATATATATTATTTCTTAACTTTCTGTTTAAACACGTCCCTGGGCTCAACTCTCAAAGTTCAATAGTTTAGTTAGTCTCGATTATTTTTTGTGGGCCTAAGTAATTGTTTATTTATATTTTTTACAATTTATTATTTTATCCAATTTATATAAAGAAACTCAGTATTAACCGGCACGTGGTTTTTCGCTTTACAGATGGGAAAATTATTTATTTTACCCACTCAATTGTCACTTGTCACTTATTTTCTTGTAAATGTCAAATTTTTAATAAAAATATGAATTTCTAAGCTATTTATTGGATAAAACTTTGTATTTTACTCATGAGTAAACTAATGTTGCCTTCCCTAAAATTAACCCACTCTGACTCCAGCCTCGTGGGTTAATTTTCTCATGGGCAATATCCTAGTTTTCTCTCTCGTTACATAAATAACTATTATTTAGCACTTACCCATCTTTTTCATATTTGGCTTGTTGAACTAAAAGTCTGAAAACTTATACTAAAAATTGGCAAATAAATTAAAATTTGATTATGGTTTTAAATAATATCTAATATGAATTTTAATTAATAGTTTTAACACCAATTGTTTATGTAATTAATTATAATTATTGGTTGTTATGTACTACATTTATAGTTTTTATTAGTATTTATAACTTATAATTTAAAATTTTCTAAATATTACTTTTTTATTAAGTCTAGACCCATGTAGTATTTAGTAGTATTTATTAAAATACTGTTTTAATTAAAAGAAAACACCCTGGGGAAAAAAATTCATGCATGAACATACGAAATTCAACCATGCATGGATTTTAATCATGCATGAATTTTGACCCGGTATGATCATGTATGATCATGTATGATCATGTATGATCATGTATGATCATGTATGATCATGTATGATCATGTATGATCATGTATGATCATGTATGATCATGTATGATCATGTATGATCATGTATGATCATGTATGATCATGTATGATCATGTATGATCATGTATGATCATGTATGATCATGTATGATCATGTATGATCATGTATGATCATGTATGATCATGTATGATCATGTATGATCATGTATGATCATGTATGATCATGTATGATCATGTATGATCATGTATGATCATGTATGATCATGTATGATCATGTATGATCCTGTATGATCCTGTATGATCATGTATGATCATGTATGATCATGTATGATCATGTATGATCATGTATGATCATGTATGATCATTAATGATCATGTATGATCATGTATGATCATGTATGATCATGTATGATCATGTATGATCATGTATGATCATGTATGATCATGTATGATCATGTATGATCATGTATGATCATGTATGATCATGTATGATCATGCATGATCATGTATGATCATGTATGACCATGTATGATCATGTATGATCATGTATGACCATGTATGATCATGTATGATCATGTATGGTCAGATATGATCATGTATGGTGAGGTATGATCATACCGGGTCAAAATTCATTCATGATCAAAATTCAGACATGATCATGCATAATCATGCATAGTTCTACCTAATTTAAGGCAAAAATAGACATCATTATGCATAATTATGCATGATTATACATAAACTTTTTTCCCCGGGTATAGATAAATATAAATCTCAGGAAAAAAATTTTAAATTCTATTATTATGCATAATTATTTATAATTATGTCTAATTCTACATCAATTATGCATAGTTATACTTAATTTGATGCATAATTATGCATAATCATATAAAAACTTTGTCATGCTTGGTGCGCCTTCGCCAAAATTTAAACTGTTATGCATGATCAAACATAATTAGGCATAGGTATATGTATACCCATACATAATGATGCATGATCATACATAAACTTTTTTTTCCCGGGTCAGTACAAGTCAGGTGAAATAATAATTTAATTATTTGCCAGAAATTGCCAGAAAAATGTTGCACACGCTGATCCTAAACAGACAACAAGTATAACTGACTTGCTAAAGCAAACTAAGAGTTAATCCTGTTAGTAGTAGGTCTACACATTAAAAACCATCAACCGTTAAATCTGAGGTGCTCGGTTTCGAAAGATAATGAATTATATTCCTCAAAAATAGCCATAGTTGACTTAATACTTTTTTATTTTATACTTTTCTAGCTTATTCTATATAAATTTTATTTCATAACCGAGTACTTACGATTCTGCTGTTAATGGTTTTATAATGTGTAGACCTCGTACTAACAGAATTAACTCTTGGTTTGCGTAAGAAAGTCACTTAAACTTAATGTCTGATCAGGATCAGCTTGTGCAATAATTGACTTTTTCACAGAAAAAAGTCGTAATATTTAATACGCTTAATAATTGATTTTTTTAATTGCAGGCTCAACTCAACTCAATATATTGACAGAAAACCAAAAATATTTTAATTTAATTTTTGCAGAAAATGTTTTTTTTACCAATTTCTTTACTGATGCTTCTACGACTTCTGAATAAAATAAAACTCTGCTACTATATAACTTTATTAAAACTAGAACAATTTGAATAAATTAAAAAAAATGTGATTTTAAATCACTGATTTGTAAATATATTATACATAATTGCTACTACGTAGTAAAGCCTAGACTAGAGAAATTACTAGTTGTAAATAAAAAAGAACAACTTAGAAAATGCATTAATAAGTCATCAGCAAGATGCAAAAATAGTTGAAGGTTAACTTTAACTAGGGTTCTATTATATATAGACAAAGTTATTTGAATTTGTAGGCACCTAAAGAAATTTAAAAAATTAATTTTTACTGATCGACATAAACCTTCATTATTTTTTTTTAAGTATTCTAGATTAAACTTCTTGAATGGTGCTTAACATGTTGTAAAACGAAAAAGTCAATTTTAGAACCTAAAAGTAAAAAAAATTGAATACAGGGTGATTCTGTGGAGGAACAGGAATTTTGAATCACCCTGTATAAATATTTTAACGCTGTTTTTTACTTACAGCAATAAAAGATTGGAAATTTAGAGTAACATAGCCCATGGCAGATAGTTGTAGAGGTTTTTGAGCCCTTTGCATCGCAAATAAAATATTTTTTTGAGTTTTCATGTCCTTTAGATGCCAATTACAATAAAACAGGCTTTCTCCAACTTTATCACTCTAAAAAAAGGTTATAAAAAATTAAATCGAATCATTAAAAAAAAACTAGAAGTAAAAGGATACATTAAGTCCAAACCATGGATATAGTAGGTACCTAACTGTATACTTTGAACTGTGGTACCATAGATAGGAAAACATTATAAAAATTCCAAATAGAGTTTTAAACTAGAGCGTATTGGAGAGAATTGAGAAAATGCGTATCTTCTTAAAAAAATAGATGGTGGTTCAAATTCTGACATTGAAACTGACTTTTTGGAGGACGAGTTGGGAATTAGACGAAAAGTATGCCGCACCAGAATAAAATACTGCTCACATATAATAATGGATGTAGGGTGAAGACATTTTAGGGAAATGAAAGAAGTGTCTAGGAAGAGGGGTGAAATAAAATTGCCTCAAATCTATAATGATGATAATCATGAGACCTACCTGATAAGTAATTTCATTTCCCATAAAACACACCAAAAACAATTGAATCAAGTGACCAGTTACAAAACTGATCATGTCACCACTTTCGTTTGGATCAAACCCGATCATGGTTATTAAAAAACTGGATACGCAAATTGCTATGATACTGCACAAAACTTGTACAAAACAACTTAGTTTAAAAACTTTTTTTATGTCTTCAAAAACACTAAAATAAAGAGACTGGTTTAAAATTAAAATGAAATGAAAAGATCTATGCCTGCGGCTAGGGCTTTCTTACATTGTTTTTATTAATTTAAGAATATAAAATTTTAGTTTGGACTTTAATAAGAAAAATATAATCTTTAAAAGAGTAAATAACGTTAAGTTTTTGTAGGCCAGTGTTATTTGCAATTTTGGCGAAGGCGCTTACACAGAGAGTTACTAATTTTGTGTAAAAACACAATGTTTGAATAAAGAGATTCATAAGATTTTCACTGATAAAAATATTTGTAAGAATATTGCCAACGTTACGTTATGTGGGTTTTCCAGAATATGTTCTGTATAATTTCAAGTTATGTGAAATAAAATTTTACTGAACATATTCTGTAAAAATTTGTGTAAAATTAAATTTTACAGAACATATTCTATAAAAATCACATAACCTAACGTTGAAAATATTCTTACCTACGTTATTGTTCTGTGAATAAAGGGCGCCAAAAATTATATAATATATTATAATACATAAATGTGAAAATACATAATATATTATGTGAAACTTAAAAATTATGTGAAGATACATTATATATTATGTAAATTTTAAAAATATAGCAATAAGTTATGTGAAATTTTACATAACTTATTGCGCGATTGTGTGATTTTTATTTGTGTTCCGCGGGTGTTAAAAATTTTGCCGAAAATTCTAAAGCCATCGCATGCGATGGCATTTGTGCAAAGGGAAAAACATATAATAAACCATAGACCAAATTTAATCTTAATAAGTACTGAGGCCAATGTAGGACCAATGCAGTTTTGCCAACACTGGCGCGTCGTATGCAGCTTTAGGGCGGCTGATGTCTCCTTAGTATGTAGGCCCAATCTGGATTTGCCAACATTGGTCCAATGTAGGAAACATTTTCACTTGATAGACGAGATTATTAGTAAAATATAAACAATTCACTCGCTGGAAAATAAAAACCATAATTTCTGCATATGGTAACCCATCCGTATAATAAATTGGAAACTCATGTGAGATGTGGCAACAGCGCAAAAAGTAACTTGCTTTTTTAACGACATTTTTTTTTGTCAATACTTTGGTGTAGATTAAATTTGGTCTAAAAACGCCTTTGAAAAAATAAAAAAAGGCCCCTCGAAGGACCCCTCTAGGCTAGCGCCCTGAAGCAGGGGGTTCACTTGATTTATACAAAAGCTCTGTGTTTGATGGGTAGGTAGGCCGAGTCAATACTCTATGAATGTGCTTGAGTAAGGTACAAAAAACTTACTCTAATAACATAATATGATGCTGTAAACACGTATTTAACAAATCGTCATCAGGGTTGTAATCTCTAATTACCGTGCGCAGCCTTTGTAGCATAGCCTTCTCGTTTTTGGTTCCAATCTGGATTATGGCTCTGCGTAGCATTCTGAACTGACCAATCAAATTGGTACAAATTCCGACAAAAAAATAATCGTGGCCACTTATGGCAACAAAACTAAAAATATGGTTTTAATTTTTTTGTACAGTTATAAGTTACTGGGGCGAAAAGTTAAACATTTTTTGTTATACAAATAATAACGCTTCTAGATAGAGCCGAATAAAAAATTAACAATTGAATGTGGGCCAATCTAAGCTACATATTTGAAGTTGTTTTGTATTAAGAATATGTACAGGCGACAATCAAAACGTTTCCATTTCAAGCGTTAAGTATCTTGTACTAGTAAACAAAAGCGAGTCGAATCTCATTGATAAGCAGTGTATAGCCGGCCGGGTCGCGGCTGCTGCGATCGCTTGCTATCACAGAATACTGATGCTTGCTCGCCGAATCGACACAGCGAAGTGCGTCATTCTTAACTACCGTAAAATTTGTCAAACTGGGAGATATGGACAGTGGAACTATAGCACTGGATAGAAAGGTTTGTTTGGGTAGGTGAGTAGTTTACACACTACCTGCGGAACCACCCAAACTACCCACCTACCCTAACAAACATACCTATCTAGTAAATGAGTAGTCTATATCTAGCAATAGATGGCGCGCAAGAGTACGTCCATCTTATGACATTATTTATTTCGTAAATAAAGTCGAGAATTTTTTTTTTTAATCAGGGTTTACTCTTGGTAGGTACTGAAAAGGGCCAGTAGCCCGAAACTGTCAGTCACTGTACGATGATTAGAAAATAGATTATGGAATATTTAAATACCTATCTTATGCTCTGCATACCCTAACAAACCTACCTGTTCAGTGCTCTAGTCTCGACTTACCTTATAAACATGTTATGAAAAGCCTGTGCAATGTAAATAATTTCAAAATAGGGACTTTTTGTGTAATCAAAGGGATACGAAGCGGGAAATAATTGAGTCTTTTCGTCACTCAATAAAGGTTCAGTTAGAATAATCAGATTGTATGAGATCGCAATGCCAAACAAACTATAGTTATATCTTATCACGCGTTTGTAGATTATTTTAAAGTTTCCTTCAAGAACCACACCCATGAGGTTACAAGGCCAAAAATCGTACCATATCTTTTTCAAGAGTTTGCTTAAAGTTGTTGAGTAGAAGTAAATAACTGAAAGTTTAACAGTGCTCTAAAAAAAATAAAAATTTTTATTTTTCTTGCCATCCTATGTAGAACATTTTAGATTAAGATCGGAAATTAGCGAAACCACTGCAATGCGTATTTTTTAATTTTCTCTCCAACCAAAAATTAAATCTTTGGTGCTTACTAAAATACAATGAAAAGTTTATTTTCTTGCCAACCTAAGTAGAAAACTCTATCTAGATAGAGTGACTGTTGTCCTATAACCGGTTGAGATAGAATATTTCTGTTAACAGATTTGAAAACAGCGTAAAAATTCCTACAAAATAAACTTTTTTATTTTGTTTTTAGACAAAAATTAAATTTTTGGTTCTCACTGATATCTAATAGGGTGGCTGAAAAATTTCAGCGATGAAATATGTTGTTAATTTTTATAGAGTACCTACCTGCATCATAATTGAAACAGTTGTCATAACCTCCGTAATGACGGCTATATCTGTAGCATGCTCTATAAGATGTGCAGCTTGGCAGAACAAGAAAAAAATTAAAATGAACAAAATGGCGCCGTACGAGAGGATTGAGTATCTGTTTATTTGTTCTGGCCAGCATCCTGCAGTTCCTAACAGGAATTTCGGCAGGAGTAAAGTTTGTTTAAGGTAGTCCTTTGATGGAAAGATGTCCCATTGTCTTTCTATTTTTTGCTTTTCTGTTTTTACCATTATCACACTGTTAAAAATAGTTTGAATAAATAGGCAAATAATTTTTCATTAATATTTAGTGAAATCTATAAATTAAGAAAAAATAGGAATTTATATTGGGTTTTCCATTAATACAAACCCTTTTACCTCAAATTTTCAATTTACAATGTAAGTCTTACATTAAATGAAGGTTTTACTTTAAATGACTTATTTTAAAACAAAATAAATGGATAAATTGGGGGACTAGATATATATTTTAAATTAAATTTAATTGGGTAAGTACATAGTTTATTATTATATACCTACATAATTATTTTAACAATATATTGGTTTTCTTTTAAACGTTGTTTAAGTAGATACTTGCAGAAACTGCAAATTATAGAAAAAGATTTTTAAAATCAAAAATTCAACTTGACGTCAACTGAATTTATATATATTGTCTCAAAAGGAATTAAATTTAAAGTGTGAGACTCATATTTTTTTACTATTATAACTTACTTAACAAATAACTCAAAACCCCCCTTGATTTATTAATTAAGTAAAACAAATTGTATGTAATTTTAAATCTCTATATTTTAAAAAATTTTAATGAAATTAATGAAAATATACATATGTGTTATGACAAAGTATTTATATAGTAACTTTTATTTTCTGGATTAGTAAACTTTGTTCTATAAAAGCTTATGATTTCTATGTCAACTTCGTCCACACCAGTTAAGTTTACAGTTTTCATAAAATCTCGAAAATCTTGCGAATCTGACTCCTCAAATATACTAAAAAGAAAAATAATATAAAACCAGCCGCCTCGAATGAGTGAGCATACTTTCTTGTAAAAAAATTATGTCCAGAAATAATTTATCACATTGGGGAGGGGGGGGGGTCGTGGAAAAAGTATTGTGTAATTTTATTTTAACTTTAGGTGGTTTTTAAATTTTTCTTCTATCGGGAATACTAAAAAAGTTATGTACAGAAACAAGTTATTACCTTGTCCAAGATAATATAAAAATACATCTGCGTATCAAATTTCAAGTCGCTAGCTCAAATCGTTCTTAAGTTATCGTGGATACAGACAGACAGACAGACAGACATACAGACCGACAGACCGACAGACCGAAAGATAGATAGACATCTTTTTTTTTGCTTATTTAGATTTTTCTCGACGTTTTAGGAAAAAATAAGATAATTTAAGCAAAAAAATAATAATTATTTTTTTCTATCACAATGCTTTCTTTTATAAGAAAGTATAAATACAAAAATGTTAAATTTTATGTTCTTTTGTTTTGGATAAACAATTTAAGCTTCCTTCGTTTTTCTTCTACACACCTTTCTGAGTTATTATCTTTAATATCAGGTGTATCACAAAATTTTTCTTCATTATTTCCATTATTTTCTTCTATAGTTTTAGGTTCATTTTCAATTTGCTCACATCTTTGTCCATCTTCAGAATAATCCACTAAATTTATTAGACATTCATCAGTTTTATTAAAACGCTTCATTTCGAAGATATCCTTCTTTGGATTCTCACAAATTTCAGATGTTTTTTCACAAGCTTCTAAATTAAGGATCGTTGGATTTAAACCATTCTTTTCTTGACTTCCATCTTTTTTGATAGATTTATTTGACATATTTTTACATATTTCATATGCTTTTTCTTGAAGTTCAGGTTTTTTAATACAAATCTCTTGAATAATCTGCTTTGGAATACTTATTTTTTCCCTGATATCAGTATCTTTTTTTTGATCAGATTTATTTTTATCTTCACTTGAATCATATGTTTTTTCACCAACTATTTGATTCAATATTATTTCACTGGTTTTAACCATATCCTCATCATTTTTTGACTTCCTTGGATTTAAATTATCTATTGATTTAGATGAAGTACAAATTTCATGACTTGATAACCTTAAATATTTTATATTTTTTTCGATAACGTTTTGACTTTTCAATTCATTTGTACTTGTGTTGGATGAAGAAGAAGTTGAAGGAGTTAAAATAATATTATTTAACTGAAAAAGAAACACGGTTAATAATAATAAATTATTGTAGGTTAGGTTTTTAGGGTATCGGGGGGTATTCAATTAAAAAACTTCTTTTCTCTAAATTGTGACGTTTCGATAGGGCCTTTCTATCGTTTTCGAACAAATTAAAATTCAGTCTGTCATTTGTCAACACAATGTTTATATCTGTAATTTTATGTAGAAAATTGTATTTATATATTTAAAATAGGATGTATAACGTCCAACTTTATGGTAAAATGTTTGTAGATGTGTTGACAAATGACAGACTGAATTTTAATTTGTTCGAAAACGATAGAAAGGCCCTATCGAAACGTCACAATTTAGAGAAAAGAAGTTTTTTAATTGAATACCCCCCGATACCCCCAAAAACCTAACCTACAATATTATACTACGGGAAAAAATCATTTAACTAATAATAAATTATTTTTTCAATTAAAATAAACAAATATTATTTCAATTCAGTATTTTAAAATATTATTTCAATTGAAATATTTTAATTCATTTCATACCTCTTTCGAAGAATTATCAAGTAATTTAAATCCATTTTCTTCCCTTGCTTTATTACAAATTTTAGTCACAGAAATACCTTTATTTAGAATCTTGTTTGACTCAAAGTTTCTAAAAAACAAATGCCTTTTAAAATATTCATTCGAAAAATATTGGCCCCATTTAGAGCGTGTACATATTTTATTTTAAGTGCTAGGCTATTTTTGTGTAGAAAAAATCAATTTACTTACTCGGTACTGGATTGACACTCATTTAAATAATTATACACGCTATTGCTAATAATAACATTCTCCTTCATATCACAATCAAATTTTTTTAGCATACTATCGTTAATATTAACGGATAATATATTTCTCCTTTTTGTACCGTTAATTTTTTTGATATCCGTTAACCATTTTTTAAATTCCTGCAAAATTTTCAACTTTGCGTTTTTAACCTCATTTTGGAGAGTTTCACTGTCTTTTTTTAGAATTTCTAGTTCGCCTAAAGAATTTTTGTAAATATTTTGTTGGTTTAGAAGCTCGTTTTCAGTGGTTGAATCGTTTTTGCAAATCTGAAGTTTTTGTTTTATCAAAATTATATTCTTTTTACATTGGTCTATTGTTTCTGAGTGTAGTTTGGCCAAACTGTATTTCTTTTTTAACAGAACCATCAATTTTTCAAAATAATTTGAGGGCGGATAAGTGGATAAAAATTCTTTAAATAATTTTTCTTTGCGTTGATTAATGTTTTCTTCTGAATTTGATTCTTCTAAATTTACGTTGTTTTCTTTTACATCTATAAAATAAAATAAAGTTGAGAAAAGAGGGTATAATAAGTAGGGAGACTAGGAGGACAGTTTGATTATATCTCAAAGAAAAGCCTACTCTCCAGACATGTGGCTACAATGTGAGGTAGTCCTTTTTTCGTATCCTAGTTCAACTTATATTTTTTAGGGGTTACCGTGTAAAATAAGTGAGGGACAAAAAATTTTCTTTGCATGCTTTTAAAAGGGGGGGGGGGAAGTTTGCAAATAACTAAATAAAACCTTGTTACCTAAAATTAAGTCCAAATTATCTGCATTTATTTCAACACTTGAGCTTTCTGAAGTTATTTGAACTACTTTCTCTTGTCGGTCTATTATTTTTTGTTGTTTTTTAATATGAGCTCGCATAGTTTTGAAACAATAGCTTATTTCATCTGTTGACATGTCTGAATTCAAATCATACCCCTCATTTTTCAAAAATAGTTGCATAGTTTTGCGAAGATTTTCTTTATGAATCCCATTTTCCGGCTAAAAATATTTTATTAATAAGTTAAGCTGTTTAAAAAATTATTCGAAAAATAGGTTATTTTTCTAGCTTAAATGATAAATTTAACTCCCACTTGGACAATAACGATTTTTAAACAACAATTTTGGTAAAGGCACATACATAGGTACTAAAACTTAAGACCTATCCAGAAGCTTGCATAAGAACATAAAACACAAGAATGCGATGCCGTGATTGGATTACAAGATACATGGCGGCACATCAAACCAATCACGGCATCGCATTGTTGTGTTCTATGTTGTTATGCGAGCCTGTAGATATGCCCTTAAGAAAATTAATTGTTCTTTCTTTTACCTTGGATTTTGTTAAATCCTCAATGCGTAACTCCAAATCCCTTATTCTGGATTGCAGATACTTTATCCGAACTTGAGGATCAACAACTTCATTTATGCTCACGTGTGTATTAATCAGAGCGACTCTTTGAGCAAATCTGCAAGTACTTATCGACTCCTAAAATAATTTTTTTGGTAAAGGTAGTACAAGTAAAAAATCCCTTAAAAAAATCTTATTTTTTGGGTTAAGATCTATTTGTAAAACTCCTAAGATTAACCCAACCTAAAGTTTATTTTTTTAAGTTATAGTTATTTTAAATTTGCAGCTAAATACTCCACAAAGTCCGATTTACACTGAAGCATGTGGCTTGTTTTGAATGTCAACATAACCAAAATTTATAATTTTTGTTTACTTACTTTGTTTTTATGATGTTTTGATGTAAAAAAAAGAGAATTGATAAAGCTGTTGCTAAAAACACTTTTGTATTCCTGTAGATACAAAATTTGCTTATAAAATCGCTTTTATTCCAATAATTTAGAGGAATAAACCACTGTTTTGTTCTCGTTAATGGCACGTCAAAGTTTTACGGTTGTGTAAATTGGGCCTAGTCATTTCGCTTACGACGCATGCGTATCTTACGTTGCTATGGTAATTTCGTGATTGTTTACAAGAGGGAATGTTTAAAATAACTATACCTTAAAAAAATTAACTATAATAGGCATGTAAAAAAACATAATTAATGATCTTTCAGTCAAAAATACATGTTCATTTCCCGGGGTGTACTTGGATGGTATTTTTAAAGAGAATTTACCTGCAGACTTGATAGATCCAAATTAGCAAGCATAACAGTCAAACAATTTCCGTCCAAAGCGTCTTTCAACAGATAAGTAATCATAGAATTCCTGTAGGGAATATGCCGACGGGACTCTGACAGGGATAAAATAACATGTTCCAAATAATGTAAAGAGAGGTTGATATGTTTTGCTTCGGTTAATATTGTGCCATTTAAGTTTGTCTTGTAGACTCGTTCGGACCTAAAAACGGGAGATTTTTATTATTTAAAAAATAATTAAAATACAAAAAAGTTATTTTAAAACTAATTTGTCTTTTAGGATTTAAGCCAACTTCCATATATTTTGACCCAATGCAAACAAAAAAGCATATTTGTTTGCTTTATGTCAACATTACCCCAGTTTCGGTATGTACTTACCCAGCCAGGTCTATAATATGCAATTTCGACGTTTTTACCGTACTGCTCTCATTGTTAACACTTTTAAAATGAATTGTAAATATACAGTGCGATCTTGACGAACGTTGGTTTAGGGGTGTAACAGCAGTTGCCCTAAAATCAAAATGTCCAAAAATATATTAGATTTCAAATTATTTTTCAATTAAATTAGCGAGCTGGGAGTTAGAACAAAGGTAGGCTAGGTCTGCCTTAAATACTGCTTACAAATGACAAAGAATGTATGGTGTAGAAATTTTATGTAAATAAATAAGTTACCTTTTAGCTTCTCCAATAAACAATAACCTTAATGCTTCTTCTGCACAATTAACTTCTATGGTATTTAAATTTCTGACACAACCTATTCCGTTTCTAGATTCCATGACAGAAATTTTTCTGAAAAAAAAAACTAGTAAATCTGTGTTCCAAAACTTACACTTTTAAATTAAACGTTTCAAGACTTTATTTTTTATTTTTCCAAACAAACATACTCTTTTCTTTCTCCTGGATTAAGCTTTTTCGACAATAAATCGAAACATACTTCATTATAAACCTCCATGTACGAAACAGAAATTGTACATTTTTCTTTTTCCTAAAATTTAAGACTAACATATATTTTTAAAGATAATTCATTTTATTTTTAAATAAACATACTCCTTCAGATTTTTCGAAAATATATTTTATACATCTTGGAATTATACCACAATCGCTGTAGTTTGCGGGACATCCTGTAACTGAGTACGTTTTCCCGCTTCCCGTCTAAAATTAAAAATACCAGATAATTAATAAAATTTATTAATTTATTTAATATACTAAAAAATGTTTTTTTGCTAATAACAGTGTCATCTGCATAACAGATAACTTATTTATTTTTAGACTTGATCAGTTTGTTCGGTCATTTATGTATAAAGAACATAAAGTCCTAGGACTGTTCCTTGTGGCACACCACATTAACTTTTTATTTAAAGTTAATTTTAGGTCTTTTATGTATCAAGAAAATAATATAGGTCCGAGTACTGTACCTTGTGACACACCACATTAATTTTTTATTTAAAGTTGATTTAATTCTTACTTTTTCTTTTATAAATATAAATTATATGATTATTATAATTTATGAATTTGTTATGTTTATGTCTATCATACTATTAAAGCATCCGTTCGTCATAATAAGAATGAAGAGTAGATAATAAAAATAATACAAACCTGTCCATATGCAAATATTGTTCCATTAAATCCTTCAATAACACTAAAAAGAAAGAAATAACAAGAAAATATAGTTTCTCACTGTAACAACAAGTTAAAAATGTGCGCAAAATGAGTTCGAAATGAGCTTTAAGAACGGTCTTATTGTAGCAAAAAAATCGGTATTGAAAAACTGCTGTTTTAGTTTTAGTACCTGCTACAAGAAATATTTAATTTTAATTATATATTTGCAATATACAGGGTGATCAGTAACTGGCATGCCAAAATTTAAGAGGTGATTTTACATCTAAAAATATAAAAAAAAGTTTCTATAAAGGTTGATCCGGCAATCAGCCCTAATGGAGCTACGGCCCTTCGAAGATGGACATATGGAATAGGGAACAAAAAGGGCACCAATAAAATTGTAATGCTGCCGGGTGATTCATCATTAAAAACTAAGCAAAAAAGTATTATTTACCAAAACAGCTAAATTTAATATTAAAGGAGTAATAGCCTTTTAAAAAGTAACATTTTTGGTAGCACAAAATGTTACTTCCTCTTAATTGTATTTTTTTAAACGGTTGCTTCTACAGGGTTACAGTATATGCCATTTTTTATGTATTTTTACTCAAGTAATCTATTTTTTACAAAAAATCCAAAAAAAGTACACATAAAAAAGTTTGGGGCAAAAATGTGTTAAGCTTCATACATTTTGTCCATCTAGAAACGCCTCAGGTAAATTCAAAAAATAAATTAACATAACTTATTACACTTATTAATACGAGTATACATACAAAAGCTCGTCGCTCTAGCTTAAAGGGTACCAGAGTTATTAATTAAAAACCTTATTTTTATTACAATTTTAAAGGGCCGTATCTCCTTTAGGGCCAAGCTTTATAGGAACTTTTTTTGATATTTTTGGGTGTAGAATCACCTTTTAAATTTTGGCATGCCAGTTACTGATCACCCTGTATATTAATAGTATTTCTTCATGTGATCTACTGAAGAACTTTTTTGTGAACAGAATCAGCTACGAGTTTACTTTTCTGAAAGCCACTTGCACCAACGTTTAAACCGTAATTATCTCGACTAAACGAAGATTAAGTTAAAAATGCTATGTTCTGATTGGTCTACCACTAATTTAATCCAAGATTTAAAGTTTTGTTTAGAGGAGGTGTTTCTGATTTGACCCAGTAATACATTTTGGACTTTATTTAGAAGTTACTTTAACGTAATTTTGTGGTCATTATTTGACTGAGATTATAACAAAAGCACTTAACAGACATAATAGATTTGTCTCGAAGGGGCATAAGGTCAAAACGATAAATATAATAATAATAATAATAATGAATATGCCTACCTATTAACTACTGGCCTCGCTACTGCTTCAAAAATGTTTTTTTGTGTATGGTTCTTTTCAAACACTTTGTGAAACCTATAATAAAATATTGAATTATAATAATATATTTCATTAAAGTACCCAACAATATAAAAGAGTGCTTCAGGGACCCCTATCGAGCATTTATTTCTTACTGTTAAACAAATGGTTTTTGTTTATTTTTCAATATTTCCTGCTACCGATAATAGAAATGGATTCCTGCAGGGGATTAGTATTGTATCGATACCTGAATTCTAAACTGCTATATCTGGAATCTAAAGTTTATTTTTTTAAGGTATAGTTATTTTAAATTTGCCGCTAAATACTCCACAAAGTCCGATTTACACTGAAGCATGTGGCTTGTTTTGAATGTCAACATAAGCAAAATTTATAATTTTTGTTTACTTACTTTGTTTTTATGATGTTTTGATGTAAAAAAAGAGAATTGATAAAGCTGTTGCTAAAACCACTTTTGTATTCCTGTAGAAACAAAATTTGCTTATAAAATCGCTTTTATTCCAATAATTTAGAGGAATAAACCATTGTTTTGTTCTCGTTAATGGCACGTCAACGTTTTACGGTTGTGTAAATTGGGCCTTGTCATTTCGCTTACGACGCATGCGTATCTATGGTAATTTCGAGATTGTTTACAAGCGGGAAGGTTTAAAATAACTATACCTTAAAAAAATAAACTTCAGCAGTCATACGAGTTAGTAAGTATTTATTGCATGATTTACAAGTAAATTGAGTTTATTAAACCATATGGGTTATTGAATTGACATAAATGTGAGATACGGTAGTTTAAAAGTGAGGTATCGATGTTTTTACTTTTTCTGTGTATTTGATCCTATAAAGGTACTTTCCTGTAAGTGAGTCCAGTGCTTGAACTTTGAATTTCTTTTGCGTTAAACAATATATCTTCATAATTATCTTCATTTCTAAAAACCATATACATCTAAAAATAATTATGATTAATATAAACTACCTACTTACTAGTCCAAAATCCAACATTTAATATTTTTTGTAATTTTGGTGTAAGAATCTCTCAACTTAGTTTTTTATTATTCTTTAGGACATACCAAGTACCCAATTAAAAATAAATCTTAAGCAGCCTTTGCCTTTACCGAAAGAAAAAAAGTTAAAATTAAGATTGGCACTTTTGGGTAGTGCTCATATTTAAATAAAAATAAATTTTCTTACCTCGTGACTCTCTGGACTTGGTTTTATTCTTGCAAAAACTTTTATTGAATTTTTAATCATTTTATGAATTGATGAATGACAAAAAATGATGAACGAATTTTGATGATTATTTCTTCATGTCAAAAATGCCTAATGTGACTGCCATATGATTTTGACAAGAATTTAAGATTCAAGACTATAGTATATAATATAGTCTTGAATACCTACATCTAGACTTGGGTTTTTTAAATAAGAATCTTATTATAAGATAAAGAGCGACCTCTAGAGTATAAATAAAATTAGAACGCAATATAATATCCACAATGAAATACGAGTCATTTGAAAGCTTCACGGCTTGTTTGGACTTCTAAAAAACTATGATTTTCAAAAAAAAAAATATTTTTTTTTTCGTTTTTCGTATAAATAAAATTAAAAAAAAAATGTTTTTTTTATATATTTTTTTTTTAATTTTTTTTTTTAAGTATTTGGGAAAATGCAAAAGGTATACCATTTACTGTGAATAATTTATAATCGAATGCGTATAATTACATACCGTAATTTCACACAACAATAGTCCAGATTCACATAACTATGGTCCAGCTTCACACCTATATTCCATATTTAAAAGCGTATTTAAAAAAAACTGAAAACGTGTTGCTGTATATCCCATATACACCAACTTTCATAAGAAATTGTAAACATTTAAAAATAATTATCCCCTGCCCCCTGGGGGCCTTGGACTATAGTTGTGTGGCCGGACTATAGTTGTGTGAAATTACGGTATCTTAACGGCTTGTTTATTTCTCAAATTTCCAGCTACTCAAATTTCAAATGGGAAAATAATGAGTCATTTAACTATTTTCATTTGTTTGTCTGGCCCATTCTGGTATGTTTTACCAGACACATCGGAATTTCCTGGAAAAATCAATGGAAGTCGCGCATGAAAACAGTTTCCCGGAAACTACTGCGCAAACGCGCGCCAAAGATCTAACTCCTGTCTATTCCACCAAGGAAAAAAACAATAGAAGTTTAATGTCATCAAATTATCGAATTTAAAGCCTTTAATAGCAAATTTTGGTGAATTATTAGTGTCTATTGTTTAATTTAAAAGGTTTTCTTATCAAATTACAATAGAATATATTTATTTCGCAATTGTTTACGTTATAAAATTATGGAGTTTTATTTTCTGTGGTGGAATGGTACGGGTATTTGCTCCTGACCCGCCTAGTGTCAAATGGACAAAAATGGTTTTTCTTGAGTGAAAATTTGTGATATTTGGATAAATAAAAACGCACAAAGATTTGGTAAATTAATTGTGATGCTGTGATTAAAGTTTTAAGTGAATTTTCGATGTTTTTTATGTAATTTAATAAAAACTTTTGATTGAAGTTCGCATGGATGACTCTGAAGAATCTTTGGTGAGTAAGTATTTTGTTAATTGTCTTTATTTGCACATGAACTATTCATTTATCTTTTATCTGTAATTTATAACAGATAAAAGATCACAATGGAGCTCTCTACAACTAAAATTATGAAACAAAAGACGTCTACCCTATCTCTATCTCATTTGTGCTACACTTTCTAGCCAACCAAATAAATACTGTATTTGTTTTTTATACAACAAATACAGTATTTATTTGGTTGGCCGGAAAGTGTAGCAGTGAGCGGCACGAACGAACATAGCTAATATGAATCTGTAGAATAAGATAATTCTACTAAAATTTAGATGGCGCCAGTAATTTCTTTAATAAAAATAATATAGTTACACTTTTTGCCCGACCAAGTAAATATTGTATTTGTTCAACAAAGAACAAATACAGAATTTGTTTGGTTGGGTGGAAGTGGGAGTGTATGTATGTCTTCTATCCTTTTTGGGTAGAACTTTTGTCCCTGTCTAATCTAACGGGAGAAATCGCCATTGCTAAATTTTATCAACCCGGGGTTTTTGTATTATTATGTATGGGTGAAACGAAGTATATTCCAGTTATTTTTGCCCTCCTGAATTCGAAAATGGTAATCATTTTTTGCGGAAACGCAACGCTTTTTTTTCCAAAAAATATATAAAAATAGTGGTAAAAAAACGGTGCATTTTTGCAAAGAACGATTACCATTTTCGGATTAAGGGCCACTTACACCAATGATGGTTTAACTTTAAACTTGGATTAAATTGACGGCCGACCAATCAGAATCCAGTATTTTTAACTTAAACTCGGTTTAGCTGAGATAATCCCAGACCAAAAGTTGGTGCAAATCTGGGCCAAAATTTTCTGTCAGCTGAGAAATTAACCCAGCGTAATTATTTATATTCAAGCCAGTTGAAGTGAGTAAAATTGCGTGCAAAATCTAAAAATACATAATAGCACACACTCGAGTAGGTTAAATATAATAATATTAGGGTAAACCTAACAGCTGGTTTAATTTGGATGGATACCAGGCTATGGCACGCGCTCGTGTTACTTATCTGTATATGGGACATTTTTTTAGAAAAGAGCCCATAAGTACCCTGAAGCTTAAGCCCAAGAGTGAGGACTGTTCTTCTTTAAAACACACTGCCCAGTAAAATCGCTTTCCCATTATTCACATCCGCTCTTTAAATGGATTTTTTATTATCAGATTCACTTTAAGCAACCTCAAAAAACCCAATATACAAATTTTACAACTAACCTCTTCCCTGGAGTTTTTTTATTATCAGATTCACTTTTAACTACCTCAAAAACCTATATACCAAATTTCAAGAAAACTACCCCCCGCCCCTCAGGGGGTAGAGTTGGATTTTTTATTATTAGATTTACTTTCAGCAACCTGAAAAACCTCTATATACCATTTTTCACGAAAACTACCCCTTAGAGGCTAGAACTGGAAAAATTTTATTATCAAATTCAGTTTCTTCGTCCCCAAAAACTTCTATATACCAATTTTGACGAAATTATTGAAAATATTTAAAAATATTTACCCCCTAACTCATGTAGGGGTCGTGTTGGAAATGTTTTATTATCATATTCAATTTCAGCAACCTCAAAAACCTCTATATAGCAATTTTTAAATTTTTGTGAAAAATTATTGTATTTATCCCATTTTCCCCCCTTGCCTCACCCCAATGTTTACCAAATACAATCCCGAGCGAGAACTTTTGCTAACATACCTGTATGCCAAATTTTAAGTCTCCAGCTTAAAGCGTTCTTAAGTTATCGTGGATACAAATGAAGGCAGGGCTTCAAAAGCCCTTAAGAGGAAACATTTTTTCAAATGGAAAGAGGGGTTGTATGATACATCATTTTAAAGCTTATTAAATTCTCTTTTCGACCATATAATTTTTAATTAAAAAACAAACTTGTAGGTGCTAAACTTTTAATTTTTTTTATGGGCTTTTCCATTTAAAATAGTGGTTATAACCACTTTATTGGAAAAACTATAAATAGTTAAATAATAAAAAAGTTTTTTGTTGGAATGCCTCATAAAAAAGATTAAATATTTTTTTTTATTTGGGGATTATATTTTTTAACTCAGTAACGTAGATTTAAGCCCCTCTCTTCAGATCTAAATAGAGATAAAAGTTGACATGCTGTAAAAATAATTATAAAACTGTCTGATGTTTATCTATAGATACTTATGTATGTATATTTATAAATATTTTTAAATTTTACGAGATAAATCTAATACCAGGCCTAGGGAAGTGATAAACATTTTAGGACACACACAAACACACCACAGTTTGCCCTTAGTCGAACTAAAATAAAATAAGGGCAAACCGTGACACATTTTTCGTGTGAAATTTTAAGGAGAAGTTATTTTTTTTCTGCTAAAATAACATTTTGACCAGTAGCGTAGCGTGAATACAAAAACTGGGGGGCCGAGAAAGGTTGGGGAGGGGAAGTGCTCCCCCCAGAACAACTTACTTATGTTAGAAACCTCTATCATATGATAACACCTAACTAAGGTTAGACCAGGGTAAAGATTTTTTTTTCAATTCACATTAATGTATACTTACATAAAAATCTAAAATTAAATTTAAATGTTCTTGAAAGCTTATCAAGAATAAATCATTGACGACAAAATTAGAATACAATGTTCATAGTGGGTAAGGCCCTACTGGAGCAGAAATAACAGTGGCGTACTATTAATTAAAAATTATACACCCAAGGGAGTATAATTTTTTCATAGAAGGGCCCTTCTATCTCAGCAGATGCTGAACATTTTTAAAGAGGGTCATGAAGTACTTTTATAGTAAATTATTAATATATTTCAAAGACCGTAATTCACTATCTAACGGTTTTGAAGCAATCATTAATAAGAAAGAGATTTTTTTGGATTTTTCAGAATTTTAGAACTGCTTACCTAATTTATAAGGTAAATATTAGTATGTACAGTGCGGTCCAAAAGTCACCCCCCCCCACCCTTTTAACTTTTGAACGAGTTGAGATATCGACTTCAAATTTAGAACTCTTAAATAAGACAACTTAAACTATCTTTTAGCATATATTTGATATTTTCAGCTCTTAAAATGTGGGCAGGGGGGCATGGGGGGACATTTTTTTAAATGGAAAGGGGGGTCGTGTGATACATCATTTTAAAGCTTATAAAATTCTCTATTTAAACTAACATTTTTAAATTTTTTAAAAATGTTTTTTAAGGTTTTGATTTTTTGTGCTAAAACATTCGATTTTTTAAGTTTTTTTTCATAAATTTTTATTTATGTCAACTAAAATTAGTTTAAAAGTATAATTAACATTTTTTTATGATGAAATTAGGCATTTTAAAAAAATTATTTGTTTTTTTTAGAGCAATTTTGACATTAATACCTATTTTCAACCCCATTTTAAACCCAAAAATCTTTTTTTTTTAATTTAAAAATATGAAGTTAAATGGATAATTTTATAAGCTTTAAATTGATGTATTACACGACCCCCCTTTCCATTTAAAAAAATGTGCCCCCATGCCCACCTGTCCACATTTTACGAGCTGAAAGTATTAAATATATGCTAAAAGATAGTTTAAGTTGTTTTATTTTAAAGTTTCAAATTTGAAGTCGATATCTCAACTGGTTCAAAAGTTAAGAGGGGGGGTGACTTTTGGACCACTCTGTATATCAGTTACAATATATTTACCTACAGTGTAAATTCCACACAATGCGCCTAAACAAACGTTTGAGATATGATTATTATTATCATTCTGACAACAAAAATGTAATGACAATATTTGATTTGATGATGCACCAAAGGTGCATTAGTATATACAAATATACATGCATCTTGGATTAAGAAAAAAGTTTATCAAAGTCAGAACTTTTGACGCAGTTAAGTGTCCTCCGCGAAGTAGATGAAGAAACCACACTCTTGCCCATAAATTTGATATGGGAACTGTCCGCCATTTTGGATTAAAGGGGTGAGTGCGGATATCTCGCTAAATATGCATCTTACAATAAAAATGCATATTACCAATTTTGTTAAGGAGAAAATTTCCAACAATTTTTGTTTGGATTATTTTTTTATTATATTAATAACAATCGAGTTATATTCAAAAATAACCATGTTGGGGTGAAATTGTTTTTTTCGATTTTTCAGCCAAATTATTCGTCGGAGGATAAAAGTTATGAGCAAACTTGTAGCTCTTGAATCTCTCTATAAGTGTTATATATTATGAAGTACTACAAGTTTGCTCATAACCACATTCATCTTCCGACGTATTATTTGGCTAAAAAATCGAAAAAAACAATTTCACCTTAACATGGTTATTTTTGAATATAACTCGATTGTTATTAATATAATAAAAAAATGATCCAAACAAAAATTGTTGGAAATTTTTTCCTTAACAAAATTTGTAATATGCATTTTTATCCTAAGATGCATATTTAGCGAGATAACCGCACTCACCCCTTTAATCCAAAATGGCTGACAGTTCCCATATCAAATTTGTGGGTAAGAGTGTAATTTCTTCTACTTCGCAGAGGACACTGCCTCAAAAGTTCTGACTTTTTTAAATTTTTTTCTTTCTTATATCGAATTTAGTCATTGGGCTATCCTAGAAAGGGTCGGAACGTTTAGTAAACTCTTGAAGGGTGTCCCCTACTAACCTCTCCGCCACTGTGTAGGGGTGTTCCGCCGTCATTCAACCGCCGAGGGGCTGGTAATAGAGGGACACCCGCCCGTCCGCCGGGCTAGTGCCTTAACGTCACTCGCACAGATGTTAAAAACCATCAGGCATTGAGACGCGCAGCATCTAGAGGCCTATGATCCCTATAGGAAAACATGTGACGATCGGGACGGTAGTATATATGTATATATTCAATAATACAGTCCGTTAATTCATTTAAATTAGTGTAAATTCGCAGTGAATTAGTGATTTGACAGTGATGCGTGTTTTTGTGAAGGATTAATTTTTGAGATTTTTGGAATTTTGTTAAGGTATGTTTCTATTATTGATTGATTTTATGTGAGAACTAATGCTTCGGGGAACAGTAGATCTTGCTACACTCTTGTTTTTGAGTTATGAGCAGTACCCGGCGTATTTTAAGTTGTAGTCCAGTCTTCAGGTCAATAAAAGAGGCTTTACCGAGAAATAATTCAAGGAGTTTTGATTTTCGGTTTATTGGGTAGGGTTAATGGCCGCAAATTTAAAAAAAAAACAATTTTGCGACGTTGAACTCGATTTGGAACTGTTATTTTTTTAACGTGTTTGAGTTTCAAATCGAGTTCAATGTCGCAAAATGTTTTATTTTCGGCCTTAAACCCTACCCAATAAACCAAAAATCTAAACTCCCTGAATTATTTCCAGGTAAAACCTCTTTTATTAACTTGAAGACTGGACTATATCTGGAAATACGCCGGGTAATGGTTATGAGGTTAAGAGTCATAACAGATAAAAACTTTACTTGTGTACTTGTGGAAAGCCTTTTATTGGGTTTATTGGAGCTCGGCTCACACCGTGAGCTTTTTATGTTCTAGTAATAGATGATTTAACTAATAACATTATATTTTTAACCGACTTCCAAAAAGGAGGAGGTTATCAATTCGACGCGTGACTTTGTTTTTTTTATGTTTTGATTAAGGGGTCACCCTAGACTTGTTATATTAAAACCAAGAGAAAATGATAAATTTTGTGATTTTACCATAAGGCGTTATTTGATTATTACTTAACGCTTAAAGTTTAACAAGATTTTCTTTAGTGTTTCGTTTAAAATAAGGTTGGTTGGACTTTTGAAATAAAAATATTACTTTAATTTTTTAGAAATTTATCTTTAAAATAATGACGTCCCAACGCACTAACAGTGCGTTGTGACGTCAGCAGCTTGCCGAGATGGAAGGACAACTATAATTTAGCTTAGATGAAGTTACAAATCTAAAAGTTCTGTCTCTAAAAAGTAAAAACCTTTCGCAAAAAAAAATGAACCGACTTCTTTGTCTCTAAAAAGTAAAAAATAAAAAATACTTAAGTCGGTGCCAATTTCACAGCAAACAATAATAAAATAATAAAAAAATAATTGTTAGTAATTAATTTGGGGAATGGTGAAATTGGCACCGATTTAAGTATTTTTTATTTTTTACTTTTTAGAGACATAGAAGTCGGTTCATTTTTTTTGCGAATAGTTTTTTTCTCTGTAAATCAACTTTCTATAAATAATACAATATAATGATGTGGTTTATATATTTTCCTCTTTTTTCCTCGATTTACAAATGACAATAAATCTTCTCAATTACTTTTATTATTACTATAGCATGTAAATTAAAATTTATTGATATCAATTTTGCAATGACAGTCATTCCATCTTGGCCATTACATATCATATAACATCCATAGAGGGTAAACTGGGCAGTCATTGACAGGAAACATCTGTATTTTGTTCAACAAAAAAATATGTGTATACACGGAATTTGCAGTTATTTGGCATTAAAGAAAGGGGATGCACGGAAAAAAAAATATAGCTAGGAGCGCTATAACAGACATACCAAGCAAATTATAATCGCTTATTATATAAATACAAGGCTTTCTCTTACAATTATGGCAGTCAGTGTAAAAATTTATATGAAATACTTTAATTGTTTAGTGAATAATAAAATATAACAAGTAGTATGGCATTTATAGCTTAAATAGATTTAATTATTGTCCGTGCTAATAATTTTTATAATATAATAAAATTTCTGTAAATTTATAATAGTGCCTGTAATAAATATAATCGTGTCTGTAATATATATAATCGTTTCCAATTTATTTTTAACATTATTAGTTATTGTGTCCCTTATAATCTATAGCTTAAATAACTATAATTTGCCACTGTTACCAAATATCTTATAATGTATAGCGCAGAGCCCACTAATTTCTTTCCGTGTGATTCTACATCATGACCCTTTAAAATTTTACTAAAAATAAGCTTTTTAATTAATAAATCCGGTAGACTTTAAGCTAGAACAGCGAGGTTTTGCAAGTGTACTAGTATTAATAAGGGTTGTTTGTGTTAACTTATTGTTTTTAATCTATCCAGAGGCGTGTCTAGATGGAAAAAATGTGTGAGGATTAACACATTTTGACCCCAATCTTTATTATGTGTATTTTTTTTTTGGATTTTTGTAAAAACAAATAGATTCCTTGAGTTAAAATGCATAAAAAATGCCATATAATGTAACATGTCGAACCAAACGTCTTCAAAAAAAAATGCAATTAAGAGGAAGTAAAATTTTTTACCATCAAAAATGTTACTTTTTAAAAGGCTATTACTCCTTTAATATTAAATTTAGTTGTTTCGGTGAAGAATACTTTTTGCTTAGTTTTAAATGAAGAATCGCCCTGTAGCATTAAAATTTTATTGCTGCTTTTTTTATTTCCCGTTCAATATGTTTTTTTATATTTCGTGATGTAAAATCACCCCCTTTATTTAATGCAAAAAGACTGCAAACACCGTGTATATTGAAAAAAAATAAAAGAAAACGAGGGGTGACCTTTTTATATTTTGGAGAGCAAGCTAGAAGTTAAAAGAAAGGTAGTCAAGCCTACAATGAAATACTGCTCACAAATAAAAAAGGATGTATAGTGCAGAAATTTTAGGGGAAATTAATTTGTAATATTTGTCTATGGGTTGGATATGATAAAGAGGTGCCTCAAACCAGTTTCGGGACTGATATTTTGATGATGTTTATTATGTTGATGATGATTATAATGATGATTGTCAATGACTGTATGATTTATCGTCAGCCGGTAGAAGAATTGCGGAAGTCACTGCATAGGCTTCACTTCATTTATCACTATACAACGGTTTCTTGTACATATCTATAACATTTTCGCAAAATGATCCATTTGCATTTGGGGCTATCTATTTACGTATATTATTTATTATTGAAAGTGAAGATTTTTTTTCATTCTTGTACAAAAAATAAAAACTTTTCGCAAATTTATTTGGGGGGGGGGGGCATCAAATTTCCCAACAGCTACCCATTATTGTTATCGATTTTTTCAAAATTTTGAACAGACCATTTCACCGTGGGTAGGTACCTATCGAAAGTAATACATACCATTTATCACAAATTAGTTCTTTCACTTTTACCCTCCAGAAATGTTTCGCTTGGACAATTTTGGTAACATAGAAAACTAATCTAAAACTATTAGTACCATTAATGGTAAGTTTCAAATGTCCTTTAATAAAATAAAGTGTGAGGGTTTGACTGAATTAATTTTAACTAAATTACATTTTAAGTATTTTTATTTAAGTGTTTATTTTTGTTTAATTTGTTTAACTATTCAATCGTTCTGGGAAAATGTGTAATATACGACACCACATAACTTAGGAGGTACTAAAAAATAAGCCAAATAAAAATGGTAATGTGTAGCAGAAACTATTTTAAAAACAATTGAAAAAAATATTTTGTCAGCGCAGGATGTCGTAATTTATGGATACTCCCTAAGTTCTAATTGGCCGGTGTTTTGAAACAAAGGTGTGTTACCCATCCCTGATAAAAATAGAAAAATATGAATGACAGCAACGATAAATTAGCAGTAAAATGACCCACTCATCAAATGTTTGGCCATGGGCATAATTTTGTAATACAAGCATGCATAAACTAACCACAAGTGCTCTTTCAGATGCTTATCTAGTTCTTTAATAGATTCAGCAATTATTACACTGGGAGATTTTTCAGTACTAAAAAAAATGTAAAAAAATAAAAAAAAAATAAAGATATTTTACCTGAATGCTTTGATCTTATCAAAATACTACCCAAATATGTTGAATTTCTAAATTATTATAATAAATCTAATGTAAAACGGGCCCCTTTCAACTGTCCATTCACTAATTACCAATTTAAAGCAGTTTACTAGCTAAACATTATGTGTTATACTTCCTTAACAAAACTTAGAGCATTTAGCTGTTTAGGAAAACCGGCTATAAATATACAGAAATCATTAAAATATGATATAATTCATATTCATAGAGTAAAACTGCCTTTCAACATTATTTACTGTAGTTATAATAGGTTTTTCAGTAACGAACCAAAAATAATGGAAGAAATATTAAAAATAAAACAAAATAGAGTTATGCAATAAAAAAATTAAATGGATTCAAGTTAAAATTACTGTTTACAGATCACAAAAAAGGGAAACATCAAAAAATACTAACTCATAAGTTTTCTCCATTTTATGTTAAATTAGAAAAAAAACATGGTTGTCTGGTGCCACAACATTTTAATTGACATAACTTGTCAAATTTTTTTGTAAAAGTTTTTTTTTTATGTTTTCTGGAATGTCTGCAAGGGCAAAAGTAGGAATCAATGGATTCGGGCGCATTGGTCGTTTGGTACTGCGTGCGTCTCTGGACAAGGAACTGGACGTGGTGGCAGTAAATGACCCATTTCTACCCGTGGACTACATGGTGTACTTGTTCAAATACGACTCCACTCATGGTAGATTCAAAGGTTGTTTGTCTTCAGACGGGAAAAATCTGGTTGTCAATGGTAGATGCATCTCAGTTTTTAACGAAAAAGACGTAAAAAGCATCCCTTGGAAAGCCTGTGGTGCAGAATACATAGTGGAATCAACAGGAGTCTTTACGACCATAGAAAAAGCATCTGCTCACCTTGAAGGAGGTGCAAAGAAGGTGATTATATCCGCACCTTCTGCAGACGCTCCTATGTACGTAGTTGGAGTGAATTTAGACAAATATAAACCCGAAGATAAGATTATTTCAAACGCTTCTTGCACCACTAACTGTTTGGCGCCTTTGGCAAAAGTAATCCACGATAATTTTGAAATTGTAGAGGGTCTTATGACCACGGTGCACTCTTGTACAGCTACGCAGAAAACTGTGGACGGCCCTTCCGGAAAACTCTGGAGAGATGGTCGTGGTGCTGGGCAAAATATCATACCAGCATCTACAGGAGCAGCCAAAGCTGTCACCAAAGTTATCCCAGCATTGGAAGGTAAACTGACAGGAATGGCATTCAGAGTTCCGACCCCAAATGTTTCTGTGGTAGATCTGACATGCCGTCTGGGAAAAGGAGCCTCTATGGACGAAATTAAGGCTAAAGTTAAGGCAGCGTCCGAGGGCGAAATGAAAGGCGTGTTGGGATACACCGAAGATCAAGTGGTCTCCACTGATTTTTGCACGGATAAGCATTCTAGCGTTTTCGACGCACAAGCCTGTATTGCTTTGAACAAGAACTTTGTCAAACTGATTGCCTGGTATGATAACGAGTACGGATATTCAAATAGGGTGTGCGATTTGATCATGTACTGCTACTCGAAGGATCCTAAATGTCCATAGATTTAAATTAAATTACCTGTATAAAATTTGCTGTAAAATTTATATAAAATTCATTGTAAATGAAGTAATCAACATATTATTGTAGTTTTATTTAATGATTTTTCCTAGTTCAGGCTTTATCTTCATGGCTGCCTAGAAATTTTCGTTTTTGATATTTACTAAGTAAAGTATATTTTTCCTAATTTATATATATTTTTTTCAGGTTTAAATTGGCCTACAAATTAGACTTTGGTAGGTAAGTGGATGATGCCATAAAAAATGCATGATTTTTGAAACTATAGTTCAGTACTAAAGTTTATTTTTTTAAGGTATAGTTATTTTAAATTCGCAGCTAAATACTCCACAAAGTCTGATTTATACTGAACATGTGGCTTGTTTTGAAAACATAACCAAAATTTATAATTTTTGTTTACTTACTTTGCTATGGTAATTTCGAGATTGTTTACAAGCGGGAAGGTTTAAAATAACTATACCTTAAAAAAATTGACTATAATAGGGTACCTTATGTGTTTGCCTTTTAAAAATGTCTGTGAAAACATTGATTAGTTAGTTTTCCCTTTGTAACAATAAATTTAAAACTATTTATAGCTTGGTATACGAAAAATTTCATTTACATTATTAAATCTACAACATTAATAAACAAATTCCCGTTAAATAAATATAATAATTTTCGAAAATTACGTGATCTGTATCTTTTCATACATGCGTTCATATTTCAGTTTGATTACACCTACATTTTTATTCAATAATATAGATATATAATGGCGATTTCTCCCGTTAGATTAGACAGGGACAAAAGTTCTACCCAAAAAGGATAGAAGACATACATACACTCCCACTTCCACCCAACCAAACAAATTCTGTATTTGTTCTTTGTTGAACAAATACAATATTTACTTGGCCGGGCGAAAAGTGTAACTATATTATTTTTATTAAAGAAATTACTGGCGCCATCTAAATTTTAGTAGAATTATCTTATTCTACAGATTTACATTAGCTATGTTCGTTCGTGCCGCTCAGTGCTACACTTTCCGGCCAACCAAATAAATACTGTATTTGTTGTATGAAAAACAAATACAGTATTTATTTTGTTGGCTAGAAAGTGTAGCACAAAGAGATAGAGATAGGGTAGACGTCTTTTGTTTCATAATTCTAGTTGTAGAGAGCTCCATTGTACCATAATCTAGATCTATAATTATAATAGATCTACAATTCAAAAATAATAATATTTTGACAATTTTTGCCAAAGGAAGCCATTTTGAGGTTTCAAAGACGCAGAGTCATTTTTTAAAAAATTAAAGGTAGATACCCAGGTAGATATCTGCTTTTACTTTGCTTTGACTTTTTCATACTTTCTTATCAAGCCTATTAAAAACCGAAGTGTCCTGGTAAAAAACTCGTTTGTGGTTAGACCGATATATATTTAAGCCACAAATCTGTGGGTTTTATTTATAGCAAATGTAAACAAACGAAAAAAGGTTGGGCGACGAGGGAAGAAGAAAAATGTGCAACGCGGAAGGTACGTGTACGAGTCGATGAAAATTTTCTGGATTCGTGCCAAGTAAACAAAAGTCCAGAAAATATGATGCTCTGCGTTTCATTGTTAACTCTTCAAATATAGATATATTTAATAAAAATACTAAAAAAAAATATTAAAGAAATAACAAAAAAATTTATTAATAAAACACAAATCAACAAGTCTTTCTAATTTTTCATTTTACAGTAATCTTCTTGAAAAAAAAATTGCCCGCGACTCATTTTATAGTGTTTCTAACTGCTAATGATTCTAAAATGTTTTAAAATTAAAATAGATCCAATTTGTAAAATTTTTCGCTTGCTGCACTGGAAATTTCTTACGCTTTTATTAAATAAATAATAAAATTTATTTTTCAAATTTAAATTTGCATAATTTAAGTGTGAAATTAAAAAAAAAACTTTTGACCTGAGACGTTACGGCTTCTTTTGTTTTTTTTTGTTTATTTCTAAGATTGTAAAACTAGCTGGCCAGCCAGCCAGCCAGCTAGAAAGCTCTAGAGATTTATTGTAATTTTGTGAAATTAAAATTAAAATAGTAAAATTTTTCGCCTGCTGTGCCAGGGTCTAGAATTTTATTATGTGTTAAAAAAATGCTTAAATCCGGTCCTGATTTTACCTTAAAAAATGCAGAAATATTTTTCTTCTGTGTATTTTTGTGGCTTTTTTCCTCAAAAATACAAAAAAAAATCTTGTTTTCTTTAGGTTTCAATTCGTTTAATGCTCATTTAAACAAAAAACTTTAATTTTTAATTTTCGATAATTTTGTCTGCAGCGCATTTTATTTATTAATATAAAATTTACCTTCATCAAAAACGAAAAAAAAAATATATTTTGAACCGGAACCATTTGCAATTTTGGTGGATTCGCCGCTTTCTTGATTTGTGCAGTGGGGAAAAAAAGCTTAAAATAAACCCTGACTATTTGTGTACTTTAAGGTACATAAGCTAAGCAATTGCTTAGCAATACGTCACTACCAATTACTAAAAGCATTTAAATTTTATAAAAATATCTGGAATTTTAATTATTTTAATGCACTTTCCAGTATTAAAATTTTAATTGTCAATATTTTGTGATTAACCAGGTTTTGTTTTGTATTGACACAGTCTAATTAGTTCATTTGATGCTACTTCTTTAACATGAATATTTGCAATTGTTTTATTGCTTACTAAAAGTTATAAATATAAATATAGATTTAAATAAAATAATATAAAAAAAAAGTTTTTAAAAATGACAGAAAAAAAAGATTTCTTGAACCGAGGACACGTGTCTTTCTATATGTTCAAAGCCATATTCTCTTGTTTCAAGGCTAGCATTTCTTTGGATCAAAGTCAATGTCCTTGAATAAAGAGTACGGGTTTTAAATGAAGATTCACTCTTTTCTTTCAATGACATTCATTTCATTTTCATTTATTTGTTTATTGTCGTTTTGAGACCTACCAATAGGTAGTTTATATCATAATAGACAGTTTATAAAATAAAAATTTTGCAGGTTCTTCAAATTTAATTAAACCATTCCTTATAATTCCTTCGGTCTATGTTGTGTACCATCTTTCCACCACCATTCCAGCAAAAGTAAGTAAACGTCCTTTGTGTCAAACTGTACCTCAAAATTTTAAAAAAATAATTAAAAACGTGCGAATTTCAAATCTTCATTTCCAAATAGAAACAACTTCTTCCTCGTCGTTTTAACATAAAAATATTTAAATTCTTCAATAAATAAACCAATTAAAAATAATTTTTATTTTGGACAGAAATTTTGACTTTGACATATATTTAGCTTTGACTTTGGTTCAAAGAAATTCTAGCCTAAACACTAAAATATCGCTTTAAACGTGTCACGTGTCCTTGGTTCAAGGTATCCTTTTTTTCTGTGTATCTTTATTTAAACTTTCATTCTAATAGATGGTTTACCCAGTCGTTAAAAATAACCTCACTAAAAAAGTTGACCAATGAAAAATCAGAATTGGTCAAATTCTTAGTGCTAATGGCCCAGTAATTATCCATTAGTAAGTGATACACCATTCTCTCCAATAAGCTCTCCTGTCACCACATTTCAATTTTAATACATTCCAATAAGACAAAAAATACATTTTTCTTCAAGCGTACTAAAATGTTCATATTTTATAACTGAACACACTAGACATAAGTGATCTATTTTTTAATAGTTAAAAAATGAACCATAGAAAAAATGTTATCTCTCCAAAATATAAATTTATTGTCTAATATATTTTGGAGAGATAACATTTTTTCTATGCTTTATTTAAATCAACTCCAATCTGAGTAAAGATCAAGAATTTCTTAATGAGTTTATTATTGTACGCCGTAAAAAAAAGGTTAGTTAGTAAAACCGCCACTGGCGGCAGCACTCTTAGATTTTGATGACAGCCATACTTCACAGTTGTTTGATGATTATGTAAACAGGTTGACTCGAGATTCTGTGCAAAATCGTTGTGTGAAATTGATTAAAAATGATTGAAGAAGAATATATGGATTTTACACCTACAAATCTCTCCGAAATTGCAAATGCTACATTTGACAAGTTACCATCAAAATCTCGAAAAGAGTACGATTCAACCTACAGAAAAATTTTAAAATGGGCTAAGGAAGGTTGAAGTTTATTCCGAAAGTGTTTTGTTGGCCTATTTTAATAAAAAAAACATACTTTATTATTAAATAAATTAAATGCAAACATTAATATAAAAAATAATATTTAGGACGCTTGAAGAAAAAATAGTATGTTTCACTCAGAGGAAAAGTTCTTTTTTTACTCGTCTGTAGTTTCCGGACTCTACGGACGAGTAAAAATAAGATTCACTTTTCCTATTAGTAAAACAATATACTATTTTAATTCACAACTTATCTGGGAAAGAAAAGGGAAAGCAAAACTTTATTACAATGTATATAATTTATTATTCCATCAATCTATTTTCTAATCATCGTACAGAGTGATATTGGTAGACTGACAGTTTCGGGCTGCTGGCCCTCTTCAGTACCAAGAGTCAATTCTGCACGCTGATTAAGAAAACGTTTTTAGACTTTACTCGCAAAAGGAATATAGCCATTAGATTGATGTAGACTTGTGCGCCATCTATTGCTAGATGTAGACAACTACTCATACCTCTCCTAGTCTGGAGACTTTGAATGGTAGCAAGTTGAAGACTTGTGTGTCTCGAGCACATAGCACATGGGAGGCATAGCGTAGTGGCTAGCGCGTATGCATAGCAAGTCTACTATCGTGAGTTCGATTCTCACTGGCGCCGATTTGCCTTTTTCAGTTAATTAATAATTGAAATTTGGCGAAGGCGATAAGTGAAACGGACACTCCCTAGAAACTGGTTCGAAAGTCAGTATAAGCCGGTGGTTCCCTCTACTACTAGCCCACACAAGTCCTGGACTTAGGGGATGCTTAATTAAGTAGAATAGTACGAGGTTAAACAAACAAAACAAACAAACAAACATAGTACCACTAACGAGTGGTTAGGCGTAGAATTATTAAGGACAGAAATTTTTAATTTTAAACAAAATTATAAAAATATTAATTTATTATTCCATCAATCTATTTTCTAATCATCGTACAGAGTGATATTGGTAGACTGACAGTTTCGGGCTACTGGCCCTCTTCAGTACCAAGAGTCAACTCTGCACGCTGATTAAGAAAACGGTTTTAGACTTTATTCGCAAAAGGAATATAGCCATTAGATTGATGTAGACTTGTGCGCCATCTATTTCTAGATGTAGACAACTACTCATACCTCTCCTTATCTGTAGACTTTGAATGGTAGCAAGTTGAAGACTTGTGTGTCTCAAGCACATAGTACCACTAACGGGTGGTTAGACGTAGAATTAGAGGGGACAGAAATTTTTAATTTTAAACAAAATTATAAAAATATTAATTTATTATTCCATCAATCTATTTTCTAATCATCGTACAGAGTGATATTGGTAGACTGACAGTTTCGGGCTGCTGGCCCTCTTCAGTACCAAGAGTCAACTCTGCACGCTGATTAAGAAAACGTTTTTAGACTTTACTCGCAAAAGGAATATAGCCATTAGATTGATGTAGACTTGTGCGCCATCTATTTCTAGATGTAGACAACTACTCATACCTCTCCTAATCTGGAGACTGAATGGTAGCAAGTTGAAGACTTGTGTGTCTCAAGCACATAGTACCACTAACGGGTGGTTAGACGTAAAATTAGTAAGGACAGAAAATTTTAATTTTAAACAGAGTTGACTCTTGGTACTGAAGAGGGCCAGCAGCCCGAAACTGTCAGTCTACCAATATCACTCTGTACGATAATTAGAAAATAGATTGATGGAATAATAAATTAATATTTTTATAATTTTGTTTAAAATTAAAAATTTCTGTCCTTACTAATGTATATAATATTACAAATAATATTAATTAATTTATATCCACTTATTAATTAAAATTATAATTATTACGATCAATAATGCCTTTTTAGTAAATAAGTAGGACACTTAATAATTATTAAATTATAATTAAAACAGAGTTTTAGGTAGGTCTCATAATAATTTAACATAATTATTTTATGATATGGAAAATCGTCTAGTACAATTAAACCTACAGGGTAATTCATAACTGGCATGCCAAAATTTAAGAGGTGATTCTAGATCCAAAAATATAAAAAAAGTTCCTATAAAGGTTGTTCCGGAAATGAGCCCTAAGGGATCTAGGGCCCTTTAAAATTGTAATAAAAATAAGGTTTTTAATTAATAACTCGGGTACCGTTTAAGCTAGAGCGGCGAGCTTTTGCATGTATACTAGTATTAATAAGTTTATGTTAATTTATTTTTTTAATTTATCCAGAGGCGTGCCCAGACGGACAAAATATATGAGGCTTAAAACATTTTTGCCCCAAACTTTTCTATGTGTATGTTTTTTGGATTTGTTGTAAAAAATATAGATTTCTAGAGTAAAAATACATATAAAATATCATATAGTGTAACACTGTAGGAGCAACCGTTATCAAAAAAAAAAGCAATTAAGAGGAAGTAACATTTTGTGCCACCAAAAACGTTACTTTTTAAAAGGCTATTACTCCTTTAATATTAAATTTAGGTGTTTTGGTGTATAATACTTTTTTGCTTAGTTTTAAATGAAGAATCACCCTGCAGCATTAAAATTTTATTGGTGCTTTTTTTTGTTCCCCATTCAATACGTCATCTTCGAAGGGCCGTAGGGCTCATTTCCGGACCAACCTTTATAGAAACTTTTTTTCATATTTTTGGATGTAGAATCACCTCTTAAATTTCGGTACGCGAGTTCTGGAACAGGCTGTATTTTAATTCATTACACAGGTCTACAAATGGTGAATAACACAAGTCAATATGAATTTTGTGCCTGGGATTAGTGTACGTAACTACTATAGGTTTCGTGATTATCATCCGAAAAAAAAAATAATATTTCATGAAAAAGTTTTTCTTTGTAGACAGGAAAACATTATTTACGAGATAATTTCAAAACTAAAGAAAATCAAGTCTGACAATTAGACTCTTTGGTTCGTTTTGCCTTACTCCCCCGGCAATGCTATTTTTCTACTTTAACGAGGATTTTCGTTTTTTAATTTTAAGCTTTCACGGCCATTAAGATATAAAGAACTTTCACTTTCGGGTTTAGACCGTGTTAATGGATTTTCACTTTCCGACGTTTCGTCTCTTACTACTAGAGACATCTTCAGGGATTAATCTGAAACTAAGTTTCGAATCAACTTGTGTCACTATTTATGACGAGTTGTGGTTATTCACCCGTGACGAGGTTTTTCCTATCAAAGACTTCCATATTGCAGGTAAGTGGTAACCAGTGTCCCGATTGATATTGTTAGGATGCTGGATGATTTCTATCGATTCCCGTATCTTCCTTGGCATTTTTCTGTTTTCTGTTAATATTTGTTTTGTTTCAGACAAATTGATTTTATGACCTGTTTCATGTACATGTGATAAGGAAATTTGTTTCTTTCTTATATTGCGCTCATGCTCTTGAAGTCTTGTAGAAATTTTTCTCTTAGTTTCACCTATGTAAACCGTACCACAGGAGCAGGGTATTTTATATACGCCTTCTGAACTCAGGGGTATTTTGTCTTTTGTTGAAGTCAAACATTGACCTAATTTTTGGTTGGACCGAAATATAGGCTTAATATTTGACTTCTTCAAAAGTTTACCTATTTTATGCGTGATACCGCTTACATAGGGAAGTATAACTTGTGTCTGTCTGTTATTGTCACTATTGTCCTGTTGTTTGGGTCTGGGATTTCTGTATTTGTATATGGTCTTATTAATGTCTTTTTTGGTATAACCATTAACACGGTCTAAACCCGAAAGTGAAAGTTCTTTATAGGATTTTCGTTATTATACCTACAGTATAAAGAGAAATCCGAACCGCGATTGCTGATTATTAAACTAAGTTGGTGACATTTAATTCTCTCATTTGGCTGCCTCGATATGCGTCTTGGCTGCGTCATTAAATGACGATCTTTATTCGTTGCCTTCAGTACTGTATGTTGCCTTTAGTACTGGTTTGCTCTAGTTTTGGTTAGGTTTTGGAGAAAGGAAATGCAGTCCAAAAAACCAAAAACAAACTGCCAAGAACCAAAGACCATAGTAGGTCGATGAAGTGGTCCAATTACTTTTCGGTTTTAGAAGTCAAAAAGAATATACAGGGTGATCAGTAACTGTAAATTTTCCTCGGCGGACCTGTGTAATTTAACGTAATTAGTTTATGATTGAAAATCGTCCATTACAATTAAATCAATCTTATTTAATGATTTGATCTATTTGTTGATATCATGCATGATTGATTCGAATTAAATTGCATGCAAAACGAGAAAATTCCACTTATTGCAAAATAATGATAAAAGGTGTTCCAGGTACGTTAAAAATTAACCTAGATCATGAAATTTTATATAAACTTTTTAAAGTTTACTAAAAAATATTAAATATTAAATATTAAATATAGTTGGGGGGGTAAATTTTATATAAAATTGTGAAAAGTGAAGTAAATAGAAGGGTTTTAAAAACAAAAAAATTTGATAAAATATACAAGTAATTTTCGAAAATGTTCAATTAACTTAAAAGGTTCATGCATTATTTTTTTTACTTTTATATTTTAGGTTTCTAAAATTAAAAGTATTGAAATACACATTTTTGTTTTCAATTTTTTTTATAAACTTATCTTCTTTTTCATTTTATATGTGCAAAATAATATTTTTGTAAAACTTTTACTTTGCATAAAAAAAATTAAATAAATAATAATAACATATTACCAGCTAATTAATGTAGTCTATTCCGCCCAAAATTAGAAATTATAATTTAAAATATCGTAAAACCCACCTGCATTTCTGCCCCGCATATAACAATGGCCGTAACCACATGAAATATATAAGTGTGTTTTTAAAAATCTACAAATTTGACATATTTTTTTCGGATTGATTACCGATTTACTAGTAAGCTTAGTTGTTCAAAAATAAGGGCCCATTCAAGTGTTACGTACCGCACCTACGTGTGCTATGTCATATTAAAATAAGTATACTGGTTGTTTGACGATAGAAAAGTTACTTCATTTGTGGCGTTATTAACAAAGATATCAAAGTAAAATTTTTACCAGTAATTACGTTAAATTTGTCCCAAGCAAAAGTTCTCTACTCTTTTTTGTTTTTGAGCTAAAGCTTCACATAGAAAGTAAAATGATTTTGTGTAATAAAACAATATAGTATATTCTATAACTAGTATGGAATGACTATTCCATACGTGTTGTAGACTATACTTTTTCTTCGACTGCAAATATGAAACACTGTATGGCTTTAAACTGCGGACAAGGTTAAAAACAATGTTTTTTGTGACTCGACATTGTAAATGCAACAAAAAACATATTTTTAAATAAAGCAATTAATGTTATATAATAATTTTATCAAATCAGTACTTAAAAAAGATTTTTATTTAATTTTAGCACATATTTACAAATTATAATGCAAAAATTAAAGGTTATGTCAGATTGTTGTGACAGATATCAGGTTTAAATATTTAACAATAGATGGAGCAGTTTTAATTTTTTGAACTAAATTGATAAAAAACTGGTCAAATATTAAGAAAAACTAATAAACTTTATGTAATTTTAACGCAAAACTTTAAATTGCATATTTTTGCTAATTTTGCTACAGTTTTCTTTACTTTTATATATGGCACTACATGTGCTCATTCTAACACTTGATACGGAATATTCATACCGTATCTATAGCTAGAATGGATTCATTCTGTGTTTGAAAAGTGCGTGTATTTGCTTACATTCTAAAATCAGTCGTTGAAAAATTTCATATCGATTTATTTATTTGTGTAACTTGAAAAGTAAATTGTATTATTTTATTTTATATCAGATTCTTATGTATGAAGGATTAAATTTGTAAAATAATAACGTTATACGCTAAAATTTCCCTAAACACTTTCTTAATTTGTCTGAGGTATGTACGGCTTTTTTGTTACTTGAGGCATATTAGCCGGTCGTAACTCTCTGGAGCATATGTAGCGCAAAAGTATTTTTTTGCATATAAGGTGTGTAAGGCCATTTGTAAGTTCAACACGTTACTCAATATTTATAAATATTTGCAATGCTATTTTCTATACATATTAATGCGTGCGTTCAACTTTATTTAAAAACAGTATTTTTTTTAATGCCCACGCTATTTTAATTGTTTCTAAGGATTTTGTAGAACCTTATTGCCCAAAAAAGTAATTTTTCGTAACTTCTTGTCGTTTGATCATATCTTTTAATTAATTCAGCGTCCCCTAAGTCTAGGACTTGTGTGGGCTAGTAGCATAGGGGAACCACCATGTGTTTATATGATATTTTTTATAGGGAAGCTATTTCTTCGAGTAGAGTGCATTAATTTGGCGTTTTTTGTCCAGAAAACTTTAGATTAAGGCACTTTAACTGCGAAAATGGGTATTTTTGTTATATTTAGTCCTTTAATCTAACTGTGTGGATATGAAGAGTATATAACAATTAACCAATAGTTCCGTTAATCCAAATCTATACTAATTAGAATGCAGCCCGCGTGGAGATTGTACAAAGAAAATCATAAACACCACGTACGACTTTTTGGTTTTACGCGGCCTAGATCGTGTTAGTCGGTTTGATTAGGTGTAGACACAGTTTGTAGGACACACGTCGTCTTTTTAACGATATTTATTTACATGCAAATTGGATTTATTTCTAGTGGGAATAGAAAAAAATTGTTTTTATAGTCGAATTGAACTACAAAAATTATACAACTGTGATTATTTACAGAGTTTAGCTTTAAAACCTTAAAATGACACTGTACGAATTCATACGCACTGTGTGTACTAGTCGCTCCCAATTATAAGTTTTACATGTCTCTGTTCATCTACAGTGTGCCCTTGAGAACGGCGAACAATGAGAAAACGAGAAGACACAAGTGTCACACAAGTCAACCTCTTCTGCTCTCTTTCTCGCTGTTCGTCACTTTCCAAGACGCACTGTATATGCAGACGCCGGAATCGCACACTGTTAAATCGAAGGGTTTGTGGGTACTCCTTTTCCCAACACTTCCAACTAAACTGATGTAAGTTTCCCGATATTTTAAAGCTAGTCTTACATTATGCAAATTTTGTTCTATGCAAAAAGCAGCTAATAAAATCCTTCGAAGTTAAATTTAGAAGATTCTATTGGCGTTGATACTGTAATGTAAGACTAGCTTAAACCTAACTTAAACATAATGACTAGTTCACTTTTAAGGTAAACAGTTGTAATGCATACGATCATAAAAAATCTGGTTTTCATTGTTTAAAGAATTTGTCTCGTTGAACAATATATTTACATTTTAACTGCATTGTGGTAAAAAATCCAACTCCGTTTAAAATATATAAGGTTGTTTATTAGTAACGTTGCAAAGTGCATTTGTGGTTGTTTAGGTAAAACATACAATGATCAGAAAATGTAATAAAAAAATGAAGTGAAGTTAAAAGTATAGTTTAAGGTAGGTTAGTGCCCAGAATTAAAACACTACGATTTTTTTTTTATAAGTAATTTAAATTTAATAAGAGTCACTAAAGTTTTAACAAAGGTCAAGCAGATAGAAGATTGGTTTTTATGTTTTTAAAAATAATTGTGTGAATATTTAAAAAATTGTGTTGTAAAAGAAAGAAATTAATTATCAGAATGACTTTTTAACCGCGTATTATTGTTGTGTAAAAAAAGATCACATGATAATTTTTTATGAAAGATAACTTTTTATATGAACTATCAGCCTTGTTAAAAAGAATAATCTAAACGTTTTTCGAGAGCATTACCTAAACATTTAAAAATTGTTTTGAAAAGGAAGAAAGAAATCATTAGAAAGGCTTTCCACTGCAAGAGGATAACTTTGTTGTAACAAACGGGAAGCATGGTACAAACCACACGGTCTTTACCGTTTTTAAACCTAAATTTGGAACCGACGAGGACCGGTTGGATAGCCCTTGTAGCTTAAACCAAAGAAATTGAACCGAGAGAGATAGAGGTAGGTCAGTAATAAAAACGATACGATTATATGGTGGGGGTGTTGAAATAGTTATTTACATACAAGGACGAAAAATACTATTTTTAGCTTCGGTTGCCAACCGCAATCGCCCTAAAAACAGTTTTCGTCCGTGTATTATACACTACTTTTTATTTGATTGTAATATCTACTAGCCCACACAAGTCCTGGACTTAGGGGATGCTTAATTAAGTAGAATGGTACGAGGTTAAACAAAAATGTATGTATAATGTATCTTAATAAATGTTATATTTTTGATAAAAAATTTGGCGTTTGAGTTTAAATGTCATTAGTTTCAATATTAATCAACCAATCAAAGTGGACTATTTTACTTTTCGGCCTGGTGCGAAAAATTTAAGTTTTTATACAGATTTATTGTACAAAAAGTAGCGCTTTTAGATACAATTAAATAAAAAAAAATTGTTAACGTGTTAAAATTAAATATATTTGCTAGTGGGTTATTCCAGAAAATCGCCGAAAAATAGAACATGTTCTAAATAATTCGATGGCACGAAAATGGCCTCAAACTTGCCTGAAGGCATGCGCAGTGACTGAATCGTTCTTGCAACAAACTTGCATAGCATCAAACTTACGCACAAATTGCTCCGTGTAAAGTGGCTTTAAGTAGTAACGTAATCAACGCTGGAATTACCCTAGTGCTTATTTAGAAAGGATCTATAATAGCCTGCTGACATTAATTACTAATTTGTTATTAATAAGTTTCTTGTCATAGGTAGGTAAGTAGTCCAATATTGTTTTATTGCAATTTAACAATACTGTCACGTTCATATTGTTCATAGATATTATATTTTGATTATAGTAGCTCTGTCTAATGTATATCTAATTCTTTTAGAATTGATTTCATATTTTGCAAATATTGTGATACATAAACAAGTGAAACAAAGCAACCAAACACAATTCAATTATTCTTTTTTTTTAATTCTTTTGCCTCACTTTCAGGTTAAGCCTATCCACAAACCTCTGGGGGTTGAGTGAGTCAAAATAAGAGTTTAGACACAGGTCGCTTAAACATGGTCCTTCGAGCCGCAAAACTTAACCTTTAAAAATACTAAAATAACGACATCACTTTGCTATCTGTGTAAATGTTCAATAAAAGGTTTTAGAAACACATTGTTAATTCAAACTGATGTTTGTCTATGTTTGTATTTGTTTTACATGTATTCAATCGGTTTCAAATACCTGTGCGCATATTAATTTTATTTTTTCTAGTACAACTGACATTGTGTATTTTATGCTGTTCTATAAGTTTCTTTTGCGACCTTGTCGGTCCACTCTTGAATAGTTAAGTTTTTATCTAAATTTAGGTGACACCGTTGACCAAAAACGGAATAAATTAGTTTTTCTATAAAAATGAACAATGAATAAAAAGATCCCACTAGTGTAACAAAAAAAAATTAAAAAAAATGCATAAAAAAAAACATTTTACTTAACTTTTTACATCAAAAAAATATAGTACAACCAATATTAATACAACTTTTGTTTTGGATCAATGAAATATTCAACTTTTCAAGACCATAAAATACACAACTTTACCATTTTTCAAGCTCCCCCCCCCCTATCCTCCCATAGCTACGGCCCTGGTAATAGTTGACGCCCCCTTTTACTTATTCAATCCCGATTTTACGAAAAATATTCCCAGCCCAGTAACCAATAATAAAAATTTAAAGTCTATAGCTCACAGCGTTCACAAATTTTTCCGGACATACCGACAGACGGGCGGACTGACTGACAGACAGGCCTACAGACAGATCGACAGACAAAACGACAGACAAACCGACAAAGGGACCGACAGAAAGACCAACAGACAGACCAACATATAGACAGAGACAACTAAACACAGAGAAAGGGAGAGAGAGAGAGAGAGAGAGAGAGAGAGAGGAATAGAAAGAGAGAGAGGGATAGAGAGATAGATCGTCTACTATTTAAAAATGTCTTTCTAAAAATCATAAAACTATCGAAATATAAAATTATGAAAGTTTTTCTAGAAATTTAATCCACAAGGGGAACATTTTTGTGTACCATAGCCAGTTTTTTTCTTTTACTTCTTACAAAAAAAATATATAGTTTGACATTTTGATTGGATTGTTGTGACAATTTACAGTGTTCTTGATTCTATCTGGTATTTTAATTATGTTTAATTAACAATATGTACATGTATGTTGTTATATATTGCTTATTAATTAAACAATTATCGTCAACATTTGTTTGAAAAGTGTATGATGTCTTTGTTTTCTGTTTATTTTTAAAAAATATATTAAATACACAGAGACGGAGATACAAAAAGCTAAGTCTATTACTCTTATGGTAAGAATCCAACGAACTAATAACTCTTCTCTCTAGAATAGGCATTTCATTCGTAGAAACTGACAAAACCGTAGCCAACATATACATTCCTCTGTCTTACTCCCACAGCTTTGTTCTAACAGAGGCAACAATAACATTGTTATTGTTTAGGCCTGAATATACAAACAAACAAACCGAGATGTTGGCTATAATTTATATTAACGGTATGCGTATTCTAGAGAGAAGAGTTATTAGTTCGTTGTAAGAATCCTAGTCAGCACGCTGGAGTTCTAAAAGTAAAGTTCCACAACTAAGCAAAAAAAAAGGGGGGATAAAGGAAAAATAAAGAGGATATGAATAAAACTAAATGTTTAAGTTGAGTAATTTTAGACAACAAGAATTGTTCTTAAACATTTTTTCATCTTGAAAATATTTAAAACATTTATATCATAATAGGATTATAATCAGCATATCACGATTAAAGAATATAATGTCAGAAAAATAACTCAATATTATTATTATTACCTAGAATTATGCAGTGAAAGTGAAATAATATAAACACGAAGATATCCTGGCATAGTTGTAATATTATTATTATTATTATTATGATTACCTATTAATCAACTATTTCTATTTATAAGTTTGATAATTATTCTAAAGCGTGGGCTTTGATGCCTTGCAAAAGTCACGCTTCAGTAAAATACTTCCGAAACATAATAATCTGATATTAATTAAAATGTTAAAAACTTTTGCGCTTTTGCAATGATTTTTTTCTAAAAATTGAGAAGTTTTAGTCTCCAGTTTTAACTTTTGCACATTTTCCAATTACAGAAGTATTTTTAATTTGTAATAAACTTAAAAAATAAAAAGAAACATAAAGGCTTGAGCAAAGGCCAACAAACTAACAACTCTTAGTTAAATAACTTTTCCAAAAATTTTGTTCCTTTTTGGTTTGTTTTTGAGTTTTGGATATGAATTTGCTGCCACATCTCCAATTTTATTCCAATTACCAAGTTAAATATAAATTAATCTTTTTCCTTTTTTATGTTTAACTACTTTTTTGCAGTTTAAAGATCCTTTTGTCTGTTTGAAATATAGTTTGGATTATTTTATGATAGATGTCCCAGATATTTATTCAATTTTAAATTTTAGATTTCATTAATTTATTTTATTTTAACTTATTCTTGTTGTTTAAATTTTTAAGATTTTATAAAAATAATATAGTTAAGGTCAGTATGACATTTCTAATAATGTGTAATCAAGTTAATTTGTTTATAAATTTAAAAAGTAATTTTTCTAAAAGGAATTATACCATTTTCAACCTAATTTTTCATTATTTGTAGCTTGAAAATGACTTTATGTTAAAAATGTCGAAACAATTGTTGCTGTAATGTTTGTTTAATAGACAATTAATTTATATTTTGGAGAGATAACATTTTTTCTATGGTTTAACAATAAGTAAATTCGCTTTTACATACGGGACTTTTGCTGGGAAATACCTATTATAATAGATAATTATGGTAAATCTTACCTATTCTGCAAACCCCAATTATGTCTGGCGCTAGGAGTATTCAAGAAGAAGACAAAATCATTGTAATCATTCTAATCACATTATAGTCACTTTCCTTCCTTGTCATTCTAATTCACAAGTAGGAAAATTTTACAGGTTAAAAAAAGACGGAAATAGGCAAAGTTTTTTGACTGTTTTTTACAAATATAGCGCAGCCAACTAACTAATAACTCTTCTCTCTAGAATAGGCATTTCATTTGTAAAAACTGACAAAAACGTAGCCAACATATACATTTGTCTGTCTTACTCGCACATCTTTATTCTAACAGAGACAACAATAACAGTTACTGGTAATTGTTATTGTCCAGGCCTGAATATACCTACTATTTGTTTACAAACAAACCAAGATGTTGGCGATACTTTATATTAACGGTATGCGTATTCTAGAGAGAAGAGTTGTTAGTTCGTTTGGACAGCTTAACTCGCGTGAAATATGTCACTTTCCACACTAGTTATGTAATATACTATTAAAGTACCGATTAATAAGGGATACCTGGGATATAATATATATTTATTATGTAATATTTTTTATAATTATTTTCGCGATCGCCCGGTTAATCAATACAAAAAGTCCGGCCTCTGATAATTGAATATTTTCTCTCTTTTATTGTTTTGTAAAGAGAGAGGCTGGAAAAATGACGTCTAATAAAATGACCAATTTTACTGAACCTTTTTAGAAATTCGATATTTTAATTATAAACATAAGTAATAGTAGTATTTTTACAAAAGATATTAATAACCATTTTCAATTAAGAAATAATTTTTCAAGATAATGTTTATATAGGTACTTTCACCGGTGTATCGAGACACTTTACATCATTCAACGATTTTTTTTAAATGGTTATACAAATTTTATATTTATGTCAATAAATACTTGTAATTATTATAGCCATAAATAATATTAAATGAAATCGAAAAACAGAGGAGAAAATACTTAAGACAGAATAAGAAAAGAAAAAAGTACGATTTCAGTTTAAAGCAACGACTGAGAGTGTGTGTGGTCCTTTATTGTAATGTTGTATTGAGTTTTGAGAAAGACTTTTTCTACGACCATCTTTGTAAATTCCAGTTTCTGTACTCCTTTTTTATAAACAAGCATTTACTCACGGCGTGTATAATATTGTCAAAGTCACGGTTAGATTATTTTGTTGATTCTAGGTTATGTTGGTACTTAAAATACATTTTTTTTTTCAATTTTTTTTTTGGTTAAAAAATAATAAAAAAAGCTCAATAGTACCAAGAACCTTCTCTCGCTGACTTTGACCAGACATCAAGTTTAAGTGTATTCTAAACGCAAACCAAGAGTTAATCCTGTTAGTGGGAGGTCTACAGATTATAAAACCATCAATTGGTAATTTTTTTCAAAAAAAAAAAAATCTAAAAAAAATTTCAAAATTTTTCAATTTTCTTTTATTTATTTATTCATTTTTTTTTAGAATTGATCCTTATAATTAAAGTAATTTTTTCTGAAAAAAATACGTTAATCGGAATTTTCTATCAGCATTTTTTAATTTTTTTTTAAGGGTTAACCTTGGTTTGCTTTGGCAAGTGTCTTAAACATAATGTCTATTCAGGATTAGCGTGTTCTATAGACTTACCATTTTACATTTTTACATTATTAATCATTATACAGTGCGTGCATTAAGTCTGGAATCACCCGAATAACTTTTTAGTTACAAGTAAAATACAAAAATCCTCAGACAAGTCGATTTATATTTTTAATTCTGCAAATTTTGGTCTAAAAAAAGTTATCAAAATTGGCACCCCCTTGCACCCTCACCCCCCAACTTTTTTTTTCAAATAGCAACCTACCCCTTGTGATACATCATTGGAAAGGTAATTTAATAAGCTTTCCAACAGTGTATGATAAAGCCTAATTTGTTAAAGGGTCTATGAAAAAACGCATGTTTTATTTAAACATTGTTTGTGTGAAATATTACGCATAATATGGTAATTGTTGCCCTATTTCCTACTTGGCACCTTCCTGAGAATCTAAATAAGGTTGTTTTAAACTTATTTTATACCCTGTTTTAAACTTATTTTATACCCTGTTGAAAAATACAATTTTTTTTCTTTTTATTGACCAATTTTATGTTTACTATTTAATCGATTTTAATCCCGTTTTTTTACTGTCCACTGTCAAAGAGCTGAAGGACATCAATTTGAACATTTATAGTGAACTAAAGTTATACTTTACATGTCTTTATAATAAACTAAATTGTGCATTTTATCATTAGCCCTTTACCAAATTAGGCTTTATTATACACCGTTGGAAAGCTTATTAAATTACCTTTCCAACGAAGTGTCACAAGGGGTAGGTTGCTATTTGAAAAAAAAAAGTTGGGTGGTGAGGGTGCAAGGGGGTGCAAATTTTAATAACTTTTATTACACCATAATTTGCAAAATTAAAAATAAAAATCGACCTGTCCGAGGGTTTTTGTGTTTTACTTGTAACTAAAAAGTTAATCGGGTGATTCCAGACTTAATGCACGCACTGTATATCGTTAATAAAAAGCAAAATCCTTGATTTTTGCAATTTTTAATCGTTAGTACAACAGTGTCAATCAGTTCAGCATAACGCATAATTTCAATCTATATTTATGTTGTTATTTTACAAAATAAGTAATACGGTTATCTTAAAGTGACCATGAAATATTAACTTATTTTTCAACAAGAAACGGAAAGTATTTTATGCCATCTGTTGGATTATGCCGGACTACGAAAAACGCGGTATCTGAAACAATCTGGATTGCAGCTAAGGGCTAAAACCCGGGTTTTTTAAGTAAGAATCCGAAAAAAAAATATTTAAATTTGACACACTATGTGGGTTTCTTTGTGCAGGGTCACATATGTATTATTCTTATTATTATTGTTCTATTACGCCTTTAGCTCGAGTTGGCGCCCCATTGAAAAAGTTATTTCTTAACTTTCTCAAGGCTTCTCGTCCAGACGTGAACCCGTCCCCCTTTATTTATTACTAATAAATAAATTATTAGGTATAATAAATAACACTGCTCTACAAAAAAAGATTTTTTTTATTTGCCGGAGAGATTTTAGTTACGTCTGTCTACATTTGATGCGCTAATTTCGGAATCTTTTTCCGTGTTTCTCGATCAGCTCGTTTTTTTTTGAGATATACACGGAAAGAAATTAGTGGGCTCTGCGCTATACATTATAAGATATTTGGTAACAGTGGCAAATTATAGTGATTTAAGCTATAGATTATAAGGGACACAATAACTAATAATGTTAAAAATAAATTGGAAACGATTATATATATATTACAGACACGATTATATTTATTACAGGCACTATTATAAATTTACAGAAATTTTATTATATTATAAAAATTATTAGCACGGACAATAATTAAATCTATTTAAGCTATAAATGCCATACTATTTGTTATATTTTATTATTCACTAAACAATTAAAGTATTTCATATAAATTTTTACACTGACTGCCATAATTGTAAGAGAAAGCCTTGTATTTATATAATAAGCGATTATAATTTGCTTGGTATGTGTGTTATAGCTCTCCTAGCTATAATTTTTTTTTCCGTGTAGCGCACAGTGGTTTTTTGCCTATAGTTGTAGTAAAATAATAATTAAGGTCTAATTATTTTTTTTTGCGGTGGATATTAATAAGGCTCTAACCCAAAAAAGGCGGATTTCAAATATCTTTATTCGTTTGTTTTTAATAGGCTTCTAAATTCAAAAAATTAGATTTTTTCGCATTTTTTCAATGTTTTTATAAATACTAACACATATGTGAGGTTTTTATAAAATATTGTTGTTCTGTTCAATAACTCGTAAAATCTCCGCTACTAGATTTAATCTAAAACCTTTTTTATTTTTACAAACCACACATGTGTTGCGCAGTGTAATTATTTGCCATTGGAGGTACGGTGTTACTTCTGTGGACGGCATCGGTCATTATATATTTTTAATAAAATAATGCTACTGGAATTTTACTCGTATGGCAATTTATTATAATGTCAATAGAGGCTTATAAATACCTATTTACATAGAGAGAAGTCTTCTTTTTGCTTTCGCCGTTAAACTATAGAAACTACTTAACCCTTTATTATTAATAAATAATTTAACTGGAATTTGTTTAGTTTCAATAAGTAATGTTATAACAACGTTAGATCAACAACAACAAAAAACAAATATAAATTATAACTATACAACGTGATTCACCTGATTCACCCGATTTTTTGCATTATTAATTAAGCTATCAAAATAAATTTCAAATCAGTCAATATAGACCGATCAAGCTACGGTATATTATGCTGGCCCTTATTACTTTAATAAGCTACCTGAAGAGCTAAAAAAATGCGCAAAGTTGTCTGTGTTCAAAAGCAAAATTAAGAAAGTTCTTACTGATAATTGTTTTTATTCATTACAGGAGTTTACTGATTTTTTAAAATGTATGTAATTTGTCTCAATTTTAACTATCACTGTTTTTCTTTTTTTTTGTTTTTTGTTTTTTGCTTTTAAATTATTTTGTTTTAATCATCAATATTTTTTGTATATATTTATTTATTTATTTGTATAACTAGTTTATTTATTTATTCTTTTTATCTAATTTATTTACTATACAATTTGTACAAGTACTCCTATATTTATGATACAATCTGTTTTTTTTTTTTTTTTTTTTTATTTTTAATTTTTTTTTCAGAATTTGTATCTACATGCTTAATTTATTTTTTTAGGACGTATCCAATCTATTGTAAAAAAGCATAATGGACCAATAAAGAATTTATTTATTTATTTATTTATTTACAAGTTTTCTTAAGCCAAAATATAAAATATAAAATTGTATGAATTTTGGTATTGGTATTGGTATTCATACACTTCATACCCCGTTTCTCGCGTTATTAAAGGCTGTAGAAATTTTATATTTTGGCTAGGTGCTTAAAATGAATACTACTTAAGTTACTTTCTCACTTTAGTTAATAAAAATTCCTAATATGTTACTAGAAGTGGCAAAAAAATGCATTGGAAAATAAGGTTAGGGGTGAAAACTTTAATAATTTGTTTTTTTGCCCCACCCAAATATTTACCGTTAACTATTCTTATTTAAATAAGGGTTATGAACCTATTTAAAACTATAAAAGACAAGATTTTATATAAAAAAAAACAACCTTATAATAAACGTACTTTAATTTTATTTCTTTTTCATTTATTTACTTTTAACGAACAAACTAAGCAAGCATAAAAAAATATTTGTATCAATATTTTTGTAGAGAATTTTATAATCTACAAATTAAGTCCTATAAAATTTTTATACAGATTTGATAGTTTTGCCACAAAATACCAATTAAGTAAACACTTTCATTTTAAGCTTTTTATTACTTACTCAGTAGGTTGGCATATATATTTTTGAGTTCCTCGTATTTTTTTTTAATATACCCTAAAATTTTCTAAATTCTACTCTTTTTTTTAAGATTTTGAAAAAAACGTCATTATTTCCTGGAATTATATCTCAAAAATTTTAGGTCAGGTCGGTTTCTACGCCCTCGAATTAGTAAGAAAAATTTACTTTCCGATTGGGGCAAAACAAAAAAGTTGAGATTTGTTGCCTAGTGTAATATGGCTCCTTATCGTTTGAACGAGTAGCAGTACAGATTAACGGTATTATAGAAAGATTCAAATAGTTATGCGTTTATTTCGACAATCAATTTAAATGTGCATAATATGCAGTGCATATACAATGTATACAATGTATTATACAGTGCGGTCCAAAAGTCACCCCCCCCCCCCTTTAACTTTTGAACGAGTTGAGATATCGACTTCAAATTGAGAACTCTTAAATAAAACAATTTAAACTATCTTTTAGCATATATTTGATATTTTCAGCTCTTAAAATGTGGGCAGGGGGGCATGGGGGGACATTTTTTTAAATGGAAAGGGGGGTCGTGTGATACATCATTTTAAAGCTTATAAAATTATCTATTTAAACTAACATTTTTAAATTTTTTAAAAATATTTTTTAAGGTTTTGATTTTTCAATTTTTTGTGCTAAAACATTCGATTTTTTAAGTTTTTTTTTATAAATTTTTATTTATGTCAACTAAAATTAGTTTAAAAGTATAATTAACATTTTTTAATTATGAAATTAGGCATTTTTAAAAAATTATTTGTTTTTTTTTAGAGGAATTTTGACATTAATACCCATTTTCAACCCCATTTTAAACCCAAAAAAAAAATTATTTAATTTAAAAATATTGAGTTAAATGGAGAATTTTATAAGCTTTAAAATGATGTATTACACGAACCTCCTTTCCATTTAAAAAAATGTGCCCCCATGCCCCCTGCCCACATTTTAAGAGCTGGTAGTATTAAATATATGCTAAAAGATAGATTAAGTTTTCTCATTTAAAAGTTCCAAATTTGAAGTCGATATCTCAACTGGTTCAATAGTTAAGAGGGGAGGGGTGACTTTTGGACCGCTCTGTACATTGTATACTATACACTGAAATATATTAAAGAATGTACGGTAGATAATTTAACAAAACAATGCTATTTTCTGCAGAGTTAATACGTTAAACAGTTATTTTTATTGTTTTAAACTCAATAATCTAAACTATAATAAATGGTACGGTTACAGCGTAATGACTTTCTCGCTCAACTGCACGAATTATGAATAAAATTGTTATATTTATTTTCAAGAACAAAGTAATTTTTGATTTTTAATTAAAACAATCAAATTAAAAAAAAAAATTTGCATAAAAATTATTTTTAATTTTTTCGTTTTTTTGAAGCTTTGGCCTAGCGCGTATTTATTTATTTATCCAATACATACAGATAATTAGACAATTACCAGCTTTATTTTAAATAGATAAACTCAATAATAACCCCCGAGTGGCTTTTACTTTATTGAGTGGATTATTATTTATTTTACCCACTCAACTGTCACTTGTCAAATTATTTTCTTGTAAATATCATTAAAATTTTTAATAAAAATATGAATTCCTAATCTATTTATTGGATAAAACCTTGTATGGCACTCATGGGTAAACCGATATTTCCCTCTCGAAAATTAACCTGCTTGGCTGACGCCTCGCAGGTTAATTTTCTCATGGGCAATATCTTACTTTACCCACTAGTACCATAAATAACTATTATTTGGTGTTCAAGATACATAGCCATGGAGAGCCCCAAATAAGCTTTAGGCTTGTGCTAGGGGGTCTCCATTAATTTTGATAAAAAAGGTTATTTAACATCTCAGTTTATTTCTCTATTTCTTCCAAGCCCCTTCTTCTTAATGTTGTAGAATTTTACATATTTGCTAATATTATATCAAATTCTGAGCTAAATTTACGGCAGACTAACATCTCTACTCTAAATTTCTCTACTCCCTAACATCCCTACTCCATAACATCCCTACTCCACAACAACTCTACTCCGTAACATCTCTACTCCATAACATCTCTACTCCGTAACAACTCTACTCCGCACTATATGCACTCGATTAGCCACTTGTCTTAACTCAAATGAATATTTGTCATGCTAAGTCACTGTCAAATATTAATTTAATTTATTAATTACTTACTTATTAGTGCATATTAAGAGTACGCGGTCATTGTGGCTTTTAGAATAATTCATTTATGATTGTTCTAGATTTGAATTTAAAGATACACGTTTTCTACGAAAAAAATAAAATAATCTAGAAGAAGAAGATTCTTTGTTCTTTGAACTGCTCATTTATTATTAAGTGGCTAATAAAGTCCTTATAGTGTGGAGTAGAGTTGTTACGGAGTAGAGATGTTATGGAGTAGAGATGTTACGGAGTAGAGTTGTTGTGGAGTAGGGATGTTATGGAGTAGGGATGTTAGGGAGTAGAGAAATTTAGAGTAGAGATGTTAGTCTGCCAAATTTACCATTAATTTTAAAAATTTTATCTAATTTTTTGTATTCAATTTATTAAAATTTTGTCATTTTTTTTGCCTTATTTGCAGTGTTTTGATAGTTTTGTAAATGACATAAAATGCCGTTCTATAGAATACTTTATTCCTCCTGAGATTCCTCCACAATAGTGTATTCTTATTAATAAAACCAAACCCCTTCTTTGTTTTAAAATACCTGCAACATCAAAATAAAAATGGTTGAATCTATATTATAGGTTTTATACAATAATATTATACACTCAAAAAAGTTTTTAAAAAATTTCAGTAATGGAAAAATAGAATACTTTGAAATGTGGTGGTATAGTAGAATGTTTCGGAGAATGTAAAAAATTAAAAGTTACATACGAAAGGGTTTGGAGACGTTTTTTGGAGTCATAAATAAGAACATAAGTGATGCTAGTTGACCTTTTTTTTTTGGTCATCAACTGGGGAGCGAAAACTTACCATGAGCGTATAATTTTGATCTAGAAAAATCCTGTCACGGCCCTGATTGATGATGATAAATTAGGTAGAAATTAAACAATAAATCAATTTGGTCTTTTTCTCAGTGTAAAAATTGAATCCTTGGAACTTTCGATTGAGATCGAAATACTTCATAAGTCGAGGGGTTTATTTATTGGACACATATCCAAAAAACTTCTCCAATCTCTAACATTCTTCCACAATCTTTGACAATTTTCCTCAATCATCTAAAATCCCCCACAATCATCTACAATCTACAATTTTTTGAAATATCCAACAATCTTCCACAATCTTTAACAATCTTTCACAATCCCAACAATCTTCCACAATCTTCCACAATCTTTGACAACCTTCCATAATCCTTGATTCTCACAATCCTTGTACACATTTTTTTCAATAAATAAACCCATCGGGGTTTATTTATTGGACAATCCTTGTACACCTGTCCAACAATCTTCTACAATACTTGACAGTCCCTAACAATCTTCCACAATCTTTGACAATTTTCCGCAATCATCTAAAATCCTCCACAATCATCTACAATCTTCCACAATCATCTAAAATCTTCCCACACTCTTCAACAATCTTCTTCAATTTTTTTAAATATTTTATATACTTTAGTATAAAACAATAATAGTTTCTTTCACAATAACAACAATCTTCCACAGTCTTTGAAAATCCTTTACAATCCTAAAGATCTTTGATTCTCACAATCCTTGTACACACTTCTTTAATAAATAAACCCCTCGCCATAAATGAAATTGATTTGATCTTTTTCTCAGTGTAGAAACAGTCCTTGGAACCTTCGATTGAGATCGAAAAATTCTTCTTTCTCTAGAAGTTCAATTGATTGTGGGTGCCGCGCGACTACAATTTGCGAGGGGGTAAATGTTACTTTACTATTGAATATTGTTTTGCAATTGGGAAAATGTCAACATTTTCACGTTACGGCCACGACAAATTACGAAAATCCGACATTATATATCTACTTTACTCGGTTATTTACGCTACTTGAATTGAACATATTTCTTGCGAGCACAATAGATTTTAAATATCATTCTTTGTTTTGATTGTCCATTAAAAACTTTTACATTTTACAATAAAATAGTATTTTTTCTACGACCACTTTAGAATAGAATTACAATATTCTGGCATTCTTGTGATGGCGAAATCTTAATGCCTATTAATAACTAAATTTTAATTAGTTAAGGGCCACTTGCATCTACATTTAAACCGGGATTATCTAGACTAAACTAAGTTTAAGTTAAAAATGCTAACCACCAAACAATTAAAAAGCAATAAAATATTGTAGTCGAAGAAAAAGTATAGCACATGTTTGGAATACATATTCTACACTCGTGAAATTGTCACACTCGCCTGCGGCTTGTGTGTCAAAATTTCCACATTCATATTTTTTTTATCCTCATATAAAGAGTTTTGAATAAATGTATCTTATGTTTCTAATCCCTTGCAAAAATAGAGATGAAGTAGATTGTGTCAAAATTTCAAATCCCTAGTCGTGTAAAAACTAGTCCTATATCCATGCCCAATTTCAAAAGCCCATATCCAGAAAATTTTAAAGCAGGTCAGTCTCTACATTTCTAAAAAAATTGTTGCACCTGCTGTTTTTTACGTAATTCGTATGTAAAATTTCAAGCAATGTGCATGCCCCCTGCCACCCCTCAAGAATGTGATCATACATACATACGTGATTTAACTCACATTTTCTATATTAAAAATTAAGATTCCGGAATCTTCATGGATGTTGAAATATAAATAGAATTAAAAACAATCTATGGTCATGCATTTTTATGTAATTTTTGGAGGTACCATTAATATTACGCACCTTTACTTTCATTTCTTCAAGCTTTAGCCACAGGGCATGCCTAATATATACATATTATATTTTGATATATTATCATAATAAAAATCAATTTTTTCTTCAAGCGTACTAAAATGTTCATAGTTTATAACTGAACACACTAGATAGAAGTGATCTATTTTTGTACAGTAAAATAATGAGTTCATTGTTGTACGCCGTAAAAAAAAGTTAGTTAGCAAAACCACCACTGGCAGCACTCTTTGACTTTGATGACAGCCATACTTCAAACTTGTTTGTTTATTATATAAATAGGTGGTTGACTCGAGATTCTGTGCAAAAACCTTGTGTGAAGCTGATTAAAATGATTGACGAAGAATATATGGTTTATACACCTACAAATCTCTCCGAAATTGCAAATGCTATATTAGACAAGTTACCATCGAAATCGCAAAAAGTGTACGATTTAGCCTACGAAAAAAATTTAAAATGAGCTAAGGAAGGTTTAAGTTTATTTCGGAAAGGTTTTATTGGCCTATTTTAATAAAAAATAACATACCATATTATTGAATAAATTAAATTCAAACATTAATATTTAAAAATATATATATAGGATGCTTGAAGAAAAAATAGTATGTTTCACTATTATTCTACTTAATTAAGCATCCCCTAAGTCCAGGAGTTGTGTCAATGTCAATGTAACATGTTTCGTGAATACTTTTACAATTTTTTACAATTTTTTACCTAAAACTACGTAATTTAATTTATTCTGTTGTTTGTGGGTGCAATTCCAGCTCGCGTCCGTAACATTTGTTACACGTGCACCCGGGGTAACTCTAAAGAGCTGGAAACATTTGGCAGCCAGACTATCCTCCTGGAACTCCTGGCTTTTTGATTAATGGTAAACTCTATGGATAGAAATCAAGATAATGCTTTTCCTACGAGAAATATTGGTAAAACAATTCGAATTATTCAATTAAATGTTGAGGGTATATGTAAAGCTAAGTGTCAATATTTGTCAAAAATTTTAAAAGAAAATGATGTAGATCTTCTTCTTATTCAAGAGTCTCATGTAGAAAACGAAGAACAAGCAAGGTCAAGAGCTTCTATTTCCGTATAAATAATTGCCCCCTAAGAGCTTATCAAGGAAACTCTGAAGATCTACTTCACCTTAATGAAAATGTTTTGGAATGGATAAGAAACTTAGACATTTGTTTATGATTTACACTATTTTTACATATTTACCGTTATCTTATAATTTTTATTATTATTTTTAATATTAATTGTGCCATACGATAAATAAATAGAGTAAAAGTGCTTTTTTTACTCGTTTGTAGTTTCCGGACTCCGCTTCGCGTTGTCCGTAAATTCTACAGACTAGTAAAAAAAAGCTTCACTTTTCCTATTAGTGAAACAATATACTATATTTCTTTTCCTAGTTTAGATCGGGCTAGAAAAGAGCTATTTTTTAAGACACATTTTTAAAAGAAAAATTGCAAATATCTTTAGGACCATATATTTGGACTTTTTCTTGTTACTGTTACAGGTTTTTACAACATATTTACGAGATATTTATATTATCCTTGATTTAAATTTAAAAAACAAATTTTAGATTTAAAATCTTATTTTTTAACACTTGTTGTTCTTTTGTGTCAAATTTTCTTACTATTTTTTAAGATTTTTTTTAATATGAACAAATAAATTCTTTCTCTTTAAGAGAGAAGATTACCATAATAATAATCTGTCAGATATTACATGTACAGTAATTTGTTTTGATACTTATTGTGAAATTTTTTATGATTGCTTTGAGATTATTTTTTGAAAGAGGAAAGCGTTCTACAGTAGCCGTTCGATTACGGACATAAAAGTATACTCAGGCCGTAAAGGACCTTTTTCGAGATTGGAATAAAGTCAACGAAATAACAACTCTTCTCTCTAGAATACGCATACCATTAATATAAAGTATTGCCAACCTCTCGGTTTGTTTGTAAGCAAATAGTAGGTATATTCAGGCCTGAAGAATAACAATAACAATAACCAGTAACTGTTATTGTTGCCTCTGTTAGAACAAAGCTGTGCGAGTAAGACAGACAAATGTATATGTTGGCTACGTTTTTTTCAGTTTTTACAAATGAAATGCTTATTCTAGAGAGAAGAGTTATTTGTTCGTTGGAATAAAGTACGTACTTAAAGTCCTACCCCCTTTTAACTTTTAAAGTGCTTAAGAAATATCGAATCTAAATAATATAACCCAAATAAATTTTTGGTATATGTCTGATATGTGTTGTATTAGGCCTCAATAGGTAGGGGGACAACTTTTTTTTAATAAAAATATGGGTCGTGTGATACATCATTTTAAAGCTTTTTTTTGTCATATAATGTTTATTTTTTTATCATTATTTTTTTTGAAAACATGCGATTTTTTTAGTTTTTTTTTTTAATTTTCTTGATCATTTTAAAATAGTTAAAAAGTATAATTTACGTTTTTGTATTATGAAATTAATCATAAATAGAACATTTTTTGTTTTGTTTTTTGAAGAAATGTTGTTGAAAATTCCCATTATTAACACTTAAAAGAAAAAAAATATATTTTTTAATTTTTGGACGTTTAATTTATATCCAAAAAATATATTCCTTAAAAAAAATTTCTGTCTGTCGGTCTATCTGCCGGTCTGTGTGTCCGGGAAATTTGTAACCACGATAACTCAAGAACGCTTCGAGCTAAATACTTCAAACTTCGACCATAGGTTGATTATCCAAAGTTCTAGTCAAGGGTTGTTTTTGGTACAAATTGGATTGAGGTAGTGAAGTAAAAACAATTTTTTTTCATTTATTTTCCGTTTTATGAAAAAATAAACTTTTAACGAAAAAAAAATTTTTTTTTTGAAAAACTTTTTTCGCTTTTGATTTTAATGAGCCTAGGCCTATAGGGGAAAGTATTATTTTGTTGGCAGCAGTATTTTTTAAATATTTTGAAAATATAAAAATAATATTTTGTAATTAGTTTCTGCCGTAAGTAGGGAAAAATTCAAAACCGGCCAAATTGACTTTTACTATAGACAATAACAATAATTTTTTATAACTTTCTCGCTTCGCGCGCGGCGCCATTCCTGTCCATCTGGGTCAGATACAATTACGATTTTAAACGTACGTTTAACCTGCAATCTGTGGACAATACATGCAGGGACGTAATATCAAAAAAATTTACCAGAAATCCAAAATTTTAGTATACAGGGTTACTAAGAAATATATTTAGCGATTTAAAAAAAAAAAAATTATAAAAGTTGGTCCAAAAATAAGCCCCAAAGGAGCTACGACCCTCCTAAGGGTACCTGTAAAAAATAGTTTTATTTAATATCTCTGAAACCATAGTAACAAATTTTTACACATGCCTTAACATTTATAAAGGCTGTTATTTTATGTAATTTTTATTTGGTAATTTTAACCAGGGACGTGCAAAATGGCGATATAATTTTTTTGCCCCAAGCATTTTTATGTGTAGATTTTTTGACATTTTCTCAATAAAATATAATTATTTAGTTAACAATACATCAAAGAGGTATTCCTTATGTAATAACGTGGGTCCAAGCGTTCTCGATAAAATTGCAGTTAAAGAGAAAATTTCACGTTCTGAGCATCAAAAATGGGAACTAAAAAATGCGCCAATAAACATTTCAATACTGCAGGGCGAGATGGACCTATGACAAAAAACTTACCCCTCAACTTACCCATGCAAATAACCCGTAAATACGCCACTGTTAGAGAATTACGGTATTGGGTAATAATTAATATCACTATTTCTGGTTAAATTTAATATATGATGGTAATTATAATTATTATCTAGTCAACGAGTATGTTCGTATATTTTATATCCATCAAATATGCGGGAACTGTATCCCATAAAATGTGTCTTTTTCTATCCATACGCAATGCGTATTGCGCATTTCATAATATATACTCTGTCAGTTTTCTAAGCGTTAGTCCTAGGACTTTAGTTATCCTGCGATTATTAGGCAGTATAACATCTCTAGTCCATAATTTTTTTTTACATGTCCATAAAATATTTAATTCATCTTCTTCTATATTTAAGACTTGCAAGACTCTCGGCGTAATGCAGGGTTGGTTGACCACGGGGGTTTAACCACAACTAATTATGTGTATACAGACTTTTCTTCAAAATTTTGCTACTATTCGCGAATTCGTATACGTCAACCTTGATAAATCAATTCGAGTTTACCTTGGTCTTTCGTTTGTTTTCTTAGATTAGACTTTGACTCTTAATTTTTTTTTTGTTTTATTCATTTAAATTGTTGTTATCTGATCAAAATTAAACCGATTTATAATTCAGAATTGACTAACAAAAAAGTGGAAAAGTGGAAACAATATATATCCAGATAAAAATTTAATGGAAATCCGTCCAAAAAAATTGAATATTTTAAAAACAGGTTTCTGTAATAAGAATAATCTATTAGATTTTTTTTTATGGATTTATTTAATATGGAAATATATATTTTTTCTAAAAAAACTTTTTGTTTCTCGTTAAAAAAAAATATCACGAATATATTATATATTATGATATATGCTTTTTTTACGTTTCTTGGCGTTTTATATCCAAAAAATATGATTTCCGTAAAAAATATCTGTCTGTCGGTTGGTCTGTCGGTCTATGTGTCTGGGAAATTTGGTACCACGATATCTCAAGAACACTTCGGGCTAAAGACTTCAAATTTGGACCGTAGGTTTATTATCCAAAGTTCTAGGCTGGGATTGTTTTGGTAAAAATCGGGTTGGGGTAAGGTTACCCCCTTACCCCAACCTGTTAAAAACAACTTTTTTTCATCTATTTTTTTATTTATTTTTCGTTTTACGAAAAAATAAACTTAAAAAAAAATATATTTAAAAAGTTAAAAACAAAATTAATTATTTTTTGGATTTTTTTTATTTATTTATTTTTTTGTTTTTGATTTAAGTGAACCTAGACTTACAAGGGAAAGTATTATTTTGTTTGCGGCACTATTTTTTGTTATGATAAAGCTAAAAAAAAATAAAAAAAATTACCTGTATAATTTTTTTTTTTTCATTTTTGGAACCAAAATCCCGGGACTTTTATTTTCGTTCCCGGGACCAGCCCATATTTGCTGATCCGGGACTTGCAAGCCCTAGGTGAAACCCTATTCCTGCCTAAGTTAGGAATCCTTACCGCGAAAAAGTCGATGCAACTAGCACGTCTCTGCATGCACCGCATATGCACCTGTCTAAAACAAGGTGGAAGAGGCAGGTAGACCAAGAAGTGGATGGCTCGTGCAGTCCGCGAAGAGGTTCAGTCGCAGTCCCCCAGGTACACCTGTGTCGATCGACAACACACACTCGCGCGCAGTATTTCGCGGCTAGTTATTTTCAAAAACATGTGCTGAATGAAACTTTCAAAAAACAAACAACAATTTTTATGATTTTTTTTTGATTTTCATTCGATAACTAATCCTTACCCGTGTTATTTCGGAGAACACGGCTAGTTATTTGGAAAAAAATGTGCTGAACTTTTAAGAAAATCTCTATTTTTATAAATTTTTTTTCATTTTGTCAATCGGACTGGCAATTTTTGGGCGCACGGCTAGTTTTTTGAAAATGTGTTGAACTTAAAAAAAAATACTATTTTTATAATTTTTTTGAATTTTTCTATAATAAGTGTTCGAGAGTGCTATTTTACGGCATTTTATAAACCATGTGCTAATTTTTTTGGTCTGTTAATATTTTTTTCGAATTTATATACTGAAAAAAACTATGGACGAGGTTGAGTGATAAAAACGATCCTATCAATGACAGTTTTACCGATGATTTGTAAATGTGAACGTTTATTTTGTGATTCTTTTTTAAATTTTAAAGGAAAATTTTAACTGGAAAAACTGTGAAAAATGTGTAGCAGAGAGCAGATTACAGAAATAGTGGATAAAATACAAAATGTAAGTCAAAATATTTAAAAAGTTTAACTAAATATTAAAGGAAAACCGAGGGAATAACAGTTTTCACTCGTTTTGGAAAACTCCCGGAAAAGAAGCCCTGCTGACGATTACCAAATAAAATTCATAGATCTGAATGGGTTTTATATGCTTATGAGGAGCATTTAAAATAAGTTTTTATACACGGTGTATTTGTTGTAGGGTCCAAAATTTTAACGGGTCATTCTACATCATAAAATATGACAAAAAAATCCTATAAACACCAAAACCCCTTTGAAAATGGCTAAAAAATTCGGTTTTTATTTAATAACTCAAGAACCCTTTAAGATACAGCAACGAAGTTTTACGCGTAAAATATTCTTAATAAGGCCCATCTTGGTATGTTATTTTTATTTTAACCAGGTGTGTGCGAAACGGGGGGGGGGCTTATCAGTTTTTTGTCCCAAACTTTTTTCTGTTTGACTTTTTCGTAATGCTTTTTTTTAAATATGATTCCTCAGGTCGAAATACATAAAAAGATACTCTTGTTGTAATAGTGTAAGATTGATGTATCTCAAAGGGTTTCTGAGCCATTAAATAAAAACCGAATTTTTTAACTACTTTCAAAGGAGCTTAGCTCCTTCACGACGCAATTTTAGACATATATTTATATGAACTTTTTTATATTTTATGATGTAGAATAACCTCTTAAAATTTAAAATACACCCAGCATGCTTCTTTAGACAGGGACGTTCTTTTATATCGAGAAAATATGAGAGGTTCTGAGTTGCCCCAATGGAGAATTCTCCCATTAGATTAGACAGGGACAAAAGTTCTACCCAAAAAGGATAGAAGACATACATACACTCCCACTTCCACCCAACCAAACAAATTCTGTATTTGTTCTTTGTTGAACAAATACAATATTTACTTGGCCGGGCGAAAAGTGCATTATTAAAGAAATTACTGGCGCCATCTAAATTTTAGTAGAATTATCTTATTCTACAGATTCACATTAGCTATGTTTGTACGTGCCGCTCACTGCTACACTTTCCGGCCAACCACTGTATTTGTTGTATGAAAAACAAATACAGTATTTATTTGGTTGGCTGGAAAGTGTAGCACAAATGAGATAGAGATAGGGTAGACGTCTTTTGTTTCATAATTCTAGTTGTAGAGAGCTCCATTAAGTGTTAATTTTAACCAATCGTGTTCCCGAATGCATTAAAAATGACAGATATCTGAGTAAGATTTCTCGAAATAGGGTTAAATAAAATATCTCACATATTTCTTGCTTTATCTTGGTTTTTATGGGTTCTATGGGTTTGGTATTGAAAATGCGTTAAATTCACATTTTTCGGGCTCATACGTTTGTCAGTAAAAAAAATGAGGACAATTTTGCATAAAAGCTATTGCACAAAAAGTTTTATTATAATTCGTCACATACGTACGGTTTTAATGTATTCTATAATAATAATAATAATAATAATAATTTAATGGATAATAAAATAATAATTAATATAGTAATAATAAAGCATAAATTAATTTACTGTGAATTAACGAAAATGGTACGGCTTTAAAATTCTTCCTTTTACACCATTACCTATAGAGAAAATAATTTATTTATTTATTACGTTTTTGTTTTATATAAATAATTAAATATATGTTAATTAAATTTACTATAGTGTTATATTAAGTGCTTTTTTATGAACATTGGAATTCGTTTTTTACAAATCCAGGAAACGAGCCACAAAATGTCACTTTTGCACCAAATAAAACATACTATTTTTTTACTCCAAGTAGTAGTAGTAGTAGTAGTAGTAATAAACTTTGACATCTGAAGAAAATAGTTATTATTCGCAACTGTATATATACATATATGTATTACATATATGTAATACATACATTACATGTATTAATAAAGTTTGGGAAGTACGTGATTTCTTTTCCCACTGTTTTCCACGCCTGGACCAGTAAACTAATTATTACTGGTCTGCAATTTAAATCATTTGGATTTTCCGGTAGATGGCGCCACCGATTAAAATATCATTATCAATGCTTAAAGCAAGATGGCTGAACTGCTGTCATGATAGACACGAATATAATCTAATACATTTCGTTTAAAAAACTTAAATGTACAGTTTTAGTCAATGTTTTTTACTTTTGAGACTGAGGAGGATAATAAAATAAAGAAAAAGCTGATTGCTTAACAGGTTGTTGTTGTCAACCAAACAACTCGTTTCTAAATACCGAACACGTTGTTGGATTCTATGCAATATATAGTGGTTGGCGCATATACAACTATTTATTGTTGTATACTATAACCTCATTACGATATTAATTACGCTAGTGTTCTCAAATCAAATCAAATCAAATCATTTATTTTGTGTTATCTTGTTAGTTACACATGTCGAAGTTGGTACATAATAAAAATATAATAGATACAGAGAAATTATATAAAGAGACACAAATACATAATTACAATTACAGATAAAAATATAAATAAATAAAATTATAAATATCACTAGATAAAAAAATAATTAAAAAAAATAATAAATTAATTAATATGAAAAAAATTATTTGTTAAAAATTCGTCAAAATTGTAGAAAGCCTTCTTAAGCAAATACTTTTTGATCTTAACCTTAAACAAATTTATATTTAGTTCCTTGACCTCCACAGGTAAAACATTATAAAATTTAGTGGCGAAGTAATTTATGCCTGTCTGATTTTTTACTAATCTTGTAAAATCAGGACAAACTGCAGCTTCATTCCTTGTGTTAAAACTATGTATCAAAGAATGAGTTTTATATAAGTTTATATTGGTTTTAAAATACTTAAGAGCTTCTAGGATATAAAGGCAGGGCAGGGTCAGAATTTCAAGCAAAATAAAATGAGCCTTACAATCTTCACTGTAACTTAAATTACCCAATACTCTTATTGCTCGCCTTTGCAGCCTAAATATTCGGTCTTTAATAATAGAATGACCCCAGGCTAAAAGACCATATGTCATTATGAACTGTATAACTGAGAAGTACGCCATTCTCAAGATTCCTGTTGAAAGGTTTTTCGAAAGTATACGTAACAGGTATATGTTACCCCCTCATCTCAAATTTTCTAGATTACGATCATGAAATCCACTACACTTACAAAAAGATCAAAAATGTCCTCAACCAGTAATGGTGCCCACAAACACAGGACAGGTGCATCTCCAGCACCAGTGAACTAGTTTCACTCCCCCCACACCTCCCTCCAATCCCTACTACATCCCCCCAAATCCCCCTCCCACCTTCCTCGTCACACCCAAAAATTCATGACAGATGCAAATCAGCATCAGTGAGCAGAGACTCACTCCCCCAATTATCCATTCAAACTAATTCAAATTTTAGATAAATGAGCCATAGGCACTGAGCCTGTCTCTTAAAGACCAAACAAATTACAGATGAGGTATATGTTAGAGGTTAATTTAGAAGCTGTTGCCTCGCCATGATTGCTCCATGTTAGTTTGGTGTCAATATATACACCTAGAAATTTTACGTATTCAGTTCTTACGGGTTCAGTTATTGGCCGAAGCGAGAGAACAATTTTTTCAGTTCTATCAGTGTGCCATTCTTTTAACATTTAAGGAAAAAGAATCGTTTTGTTTGCATTTGCTTGGATCGCCTCGAGATAAATAAAATTAAACGGATAAATACGGTATTTAAAATTCCTAAATATTAGCAATTTATTGCAAATGTAAAATGTACTTTGTAAACAGACGCTGCAGTGTGCCGTTACCTAGAAAATGTTAAATGCCATTTGAAAATGCCATATTATTAAATATATCTGCAATAAAACTCATTGCATTATCTTTTAATGGCCACAAATAAGTTTAAGTAAACATATTAGCTTACAAGAAAAATATTCCTGCCAACAAAAGAATACTGTCCTATATAGTTGATAAAAAAATACTGCTGCTAATAAAACAATACTTTCCCCTATCACAGGGCTTTTATAATAGGCCTAGGTTCATTAAAATCAAAAACGAAAAAAAATTAAAAAAAATTTAAAAAAATTCGAAGCACGCTATAGCGAAAAAACATTAACCCCCATCGGCCCCTTACTCGATTCTTACCGAAAACAAAATCATCCGAAAACTTTGGATAAAGAACCTTTAGTTCAAATTTAAAGCCTTTAGCTCAATACGTTTTTGAGTTATCGTGCACTGAAAAAAATGACGTTCTTGGCTCAAAGTAGTCAATACTCAGCAGTTATTCTTTTAGCTTAAAAGATGTGTATCTTCAAACAAAAGTATTTATCTTGTCCCAAGAAAAGTGTCGCTTTTGAAATATATTTAAAATTCTCTTGGACCTGGCGCATTCGGGGCAAAAACCATTTATCTTGTTTTGAGATAGTTACAAATTAAATAATTTTAAATACTTTGGCCCAAAAATTTTTCTTTTGAGACAAGACCACTTGCATTTCACACAAGATCAAAGCATTTTAAGTTAAAGAATCAGAAAAATCTTGGCAAGTGAATTATATTTTCATGTTAAGAGAAGGCGCTTTTGGACGTATTCAAGAGTGCGAAGCATTTGGCCTAATTTCATATGCCATTACCGCAAAGGATGCTTTTTTTCAGTGTGGTTACAAATTTTCCCGGACAGACCAACAGAGAAGCCCACAGGCAGACCCGCAGACAAACCGACAGACCAATAGATATTTTTTTTTACGGAAATCTTTTTTTTTGCATTAAAAAACGAGCAATAAGCTACTTTTCTACACAGAAAAAAAAAGGATTCTTTGAACCAAAGTTAATGTCTTTGAATGAAGAGAGCGGATCTTTATTCAAAAACCCGTGCTCTTCATTCAAAAACCCGTGCTCTTCATTCAAGGACATTGACTTTGGTTCAAAAAATCCTTTTTTTCTGTGTATAATTTTAAATTACAGGTGTGATGCCTATGTGATACCTAGGTATCACATTGATGAGTGGGGAAGCCCGTAATTAAGATTTTAAAATTAAATTAATTTAAATTAAATATTAAAATATTTATTTGTGACTGTATTTTTTTATATATTCAGAAAAAAACTTAAATTATTGCAATTTTTTTAATAAAAATGTAGAACTTTGAAACCTTTTAAAAAGAGAAAATTCAATTAGTACATATAATGATCTACTGGCTGAGTTTTAAATCTCATTGATTTTGAATAACAACAAATAAGATTAATATCTCTATGTTAAGACACAGAGGTGGAGAAACTTTAGGTCATTTTTTTTTTCATTATTCGTGTAATAAAAAACCTAAAAAAAATAGGTAATATCCCACACAGTGTCGATTGTATATGGAAAATGTAGGGCGTCACGAAAAGGAGGCTTAATCCATTTTTTCTATTTTGCGACTCTTATAAGCGAATTTTGCGTGTTCTTATAGGTCCATAAGAGGTCTGTACTTTTTTTTTCTTTTGGGTTGGCAACAGACAAAAGCCTATCGCTTGACGTTTGCCGTGCTTCCGTGCAACGTCACTTTAAAGTTTAATTTTCTAGAAAGTTTTGTGTTTAGGTTATTTTTTACCGTGATAAAATTGAAGATTGGTTGCTTGCAGTGAAAAAAAGAAGACATGACTATAAAATATATCAAAATATCATTTGTTTTAAACATGGCGAAAACTTTAATGCCAACCCGAAACAAAAATCCCTAAATCAGTCATCAATTTATATGTAAGTTTTTAATATTTTAGAGCAAAATAGAAAAAATTGTGTAAAGCACTCGTTTTATAACACGTTTTTAGTGCACTAGTACTTTAAAAAACTCGCCGCAAACTCGTACTATTGCGCTAAAAACGTATGTTATGAAACTAGTACTTTAATATACTAAAAACGGTGCGAATCTTCTTTTTTTTTCTAAAAAATGGTATCGGGGGTTTTAGGGGTCTTTACAGAAAGAAATTAAACGTTCTAAACAAATAAGAATAAATAATATTATTTTTTAGTCTTATTCGTTATTATATATTATTATATAAAAATTGAATTTAGTTTAGATTGCTGTTATATTTTAAATTGCAGTCAATGTGAGAATTATAAAGAAAACATTATTTTATAGGTGCAAATTGCCTATTAAAAATTCTGTGGTTATTTTTTAAGTTTATAGTCCATTCTAATATAATTCTATTATTGTTTCATTTAAATAATACCCATTGTAATTTTTATGTAATATTACAAAACATGATTTTGTAAAATTAATTTATCTTATATTTAGGGAAAACTGGGATTGCTTGTTACTATTTTTATTTTTATGATCTACTTTTAATAGTCTCAACATTTGATCCCTTCTCCGTATAATATGTTTTTCCCATTTTCAAAGGGCCCTCGGGCTCCCTAGGGGGTAAACAACCACTAAATATTTGTACATGGACTTTTGAGATTTTTCTATGACTTTCAACTCGAAATAGCTAAGATTTTTAAAATAAACGGCTCCCGAATATTTGTACACCCACTTGCCATAGTGGTTTAACACTCGCCCAGTTCTCTCCAATAAACTTTTTTGTAACTTTATCTGACCATTTAATCTTTAGCACACTTTTTAAATAACCTAATACATAAATTATATTTCATTTTGATTGCCTAAAATATTTATTAAAATCCTGTCCCCTTCTCCCCCAAATAAAAATAAACACAATTTATTTCGTAAAATCATTTTAAAATTTAGTTTAGTTAAAAAAATAATTAAAAATGTAATTTCGGTGCACATTTTTAAATAAACTTGCCCAATTTTCAAAGTAATTAAAAATCGATTATAAACCTAATCCAATTCAATATCTAATAGGTTAGTAAATAACTCTTTGTGCTTATAATGTCGAATAATTCTGTAACTTTCAAATTTTTGAAATTTTCTATTATCTTTAGTTCAAAACAACTCATCTGAAAAACAAAAATAAATTCTGAAAAAGGATCTGATTGGGGAAAACATTTTTCTTCTGGTTGCTGCAACCAAAAATTTGGTAACAACAACAACATAACTTGTGGTTACCAGAAACACCTCCTTAACTAAACAATGGTAAAAACCCTATATCGATATATATATATATTAATAACCCAGAATTTTCGGATCTATATGTTCTTTGCTCCCTTAGGGCTTATTTCCTTTGTTGGTTTTTCATGTTTTGTGATTTAGAATCATCAAAAAAAAGTTGCTATAAAGGTTGGTCCGGAAATGAGGCCTAAGGGGGCTATGGCCCTTTAAAAGTGTAATAAAAATAAGGTTTTAAATTAATAACTCTGGTACCCTTTAAGCTAGAGCGACGAGGTTTTGTACGTATACTAGTACTAATAAGGGCAATAAGTTTATGTTAATTTATTTTTTTTTTAATTTAAGGCGTGATGTGATGTGATGTGATGCTTAACACATTTTGCCCCAAACTTTTTTATGTGTATTTTTTTTGGATTTTTTGTAAAACATAGATTCCTTGAGTAAAAATACATAAAAAATGTCATATAGTGTAATCAAAATAAGGAGCAACCGTTTTCAAAAAAAATGCAATTAAATGGAAGTAACATTTTGTGCCACCAAAAACGTTACTTTATAAAAGGCTATTACTCCTTTAATATTAAATTTAAGTGTTTTGGCGAAGCACACTTTTTTGCTCAGTTTTAAATAAAGAATTACATTGCAGCATCAAAATTTTATTCATTATTTTTTTGTTCCCCATTTAATATGTCATCTTCGAAGGGCCGTAGCTCCCTTAGGGCTCATTTCCGGACCAACTTCTATAGAAACTTTTTTTCATATTTTTGGTTGTAGAATCGCCTTTTAAATTTTGGCATGGCAGTTACTGATCAACCTTTATAGAAGACCCTTAAGAGTATTCTATTAAGTGAGAAGAAATTACATAAAGGCGTTTTACAAACATATTTGTGATAAGTACTTTCTCCAAATGAATGAACATGGATATTTTTTATGATAAACATTTCTAATGCCAAGTTTAATATGTATATTAGAAACTATATTTGGTATGTATCATAACATATTCATATATAAACCATAGAAAAAATGTTATCTCTCCAAAATATAAATTTGTCTATTAAACAAACATTACAGCGACAATTGTTTCGACTTTTTTAACATAGTCATTTTCAAGCTACAAATAATGAAAAATTAGGTTGAAAAGGGAACAATTATTTTAGAAAAACTTACTTTTTAAATTTATAAACAAAATAACTTGAGTACACATTATTAGAAATGTCATACTGACCTTAACTCTATTATTTTTATAAAATCTTAAAAATTTAAACAAAAAGAAAACTACAATAAGTTAAAATAAAATAAATTAATGAAATCTAAAATTTTAAATTGAATAAAAATCTGGGACATCTATCATAAAATAATCCAAACTATACTTCAAACAGACTAAAGGAATTATCTTTAAATTGCAAAAAAGGTAGATAAATATAAAAAAGGAAAAAGATTAATTTATATTTAACTTTCACAAATTTCAATTATTAATTAACTGAAAAAGGCAAATCGGCGCCAGTGGGAATCGAACTCACGCTATTTTGGGTAATAAACTCGTCAAGTACGACGCGGTAGTCCACTACACCAATCCTTGTTGTTAATCCCTTTTATTTTAAGTTTTAAAAAGTAATAGTAAGTAAAATGAGGCTTTTGTTCTTTGCTTCGTAATATTATAACTTTAACTAATTTATATATGTTTAACATCCTTCCTGCTAGGATGTTAATAGTTGTAAATTTTACTGATATTTAAAATTATTACATTAATTAGTTATTAATTTAGCATGAAACAGATACAGTTATTAGCATAGTTACACTAGACGAAGTATTTCTTTCTACACGACAAAGAATCGTAGAGTTAGAATTTTTTTAGAAAATTGACAATGGGCGAGTTAACATCGGGAAGAGTATTTTACTTCTCGCATTAAAATAGTTCTGGATTCTATACCAACTGTTTACATATAAAAAAAGTCTCATTAAAGATGCAAGTGGCTGGCAAAACTAATTTACACTACGATATTTCAAGAACGCTTTGACACAGAGACTTTAAATTTGGAACAGAGATTTTTTAAGTAGTAGAAAAAAATTGTTTTAAATTTCAAGTCTTTATGTCAAAGCGTTCTTAAAATATCTTAATGTAAAGTACTTTTTCAAGCACTTTAATACGACTATAGAAACGATTTATATCTGCCGATTTGTTGGATGTGTAGGTACTTCTCTGCACTTTTTTGCGAATGCGTAGTCTCAATTTATTTTCGACGTTTTTAGAAAGTAAAACTTGTTTTATATACATGTTTGTTTGTATTGTATTGTATATTCTACTTAATTAAGCATCCCCTAAGTCAAGGACTTGTGTGGGCTAGTAGTAGAGAAAACCACCGGCTTATACTGACTTTCGAACCAGTTTTTGTAGGGAGTGTCCGTTTCACTTATCGCCTTTGTCAAATTTAAATTATTAATTAACTGAAAAGGGCAACTCGGCGCCAGTGAGAATCGAACTCACGCTAGCCGGCTTGTCATTCTGACGCGCTAGCCCACTAAGCCGTGGCTTCCCACGAACTATTCGTGGATAAATTTTTAGTTTTTGTAAAATATTTTTTTTATTATTTTGTAAAATATGGGATTTTAGAAGATTCTAAGGTTTTTTGTACTTTTTAATTCGAGTTTAGTGTAAAACATTGAAACATTCACGTGTTTTCTTCTATATTTACGTCGTTACTATTTAACTAGGCATTGAATTTACATGTGTAATTATAGTTTTTACTTTTACTACAATAAATGTCTTGAGGGAAATTTGTTTAAAACGTTTATAGCAAGTGATACTTAAAATCAGTTAATAAATAGTATTTATATATTGCGAAATGACAAAATACCAAGTAATTTCGCACATATTGCATACAATATTTTTTCTACCAACATTAGGATACATTTGTATCTTAAAAGATTTATAAAAAATGCATTTAAAGTTAAATTTTTTATTTCTAACTTTAAGGCCGGAAATAAAAAAATCAATCAACCAAAAACTAGAAAAATCTTCCTATTATACAGAGAGAGTTAAATGTACTGAATCTAAAAATTTTCGATAACATATTTTTATTATCTGCACATAGGTTTAAAAACATATGTTTACAAACATATAAAGTTTATTTTTTAAGGTATAGTTATTTTAAACCTTCCCGCTCGTAAACAATCTCGAAATCACCAAAGCAACGTAAAATACGCATGCGTCGTAAGCGAAATGACTAGGCCCAATTTACACAACCGTAAAACGTTGACGTGCCATTAACGAGAACAAAACAATGGTTTATTCCTCTAAATTATTGGAATAAAAGCGAAATTATAAGCAAATTTTGTTTCTACAGGAATACAAAAGTGTTTTTAGCAACAGCTTTATCAATTCTCTTTTTTTACATCAAAACATCATAAAAACAAAGTAAGTAAACAAAAATTATAAATTTTGTTTATGTTGACATTCAAAACAAGCCGGTGTAAATCGGACTTTGTCGAGTATTTAGCGGCAAATTTAAAATAACTACTTTAAAAAAATAAACTTTAGTATATGATAATCGTTACAAAATCGGTGCTAAGTACGATTTTAGACTAGTTGTTTCTCGGACCTTAAAGTTTTGTAAACCATTTCTGAATCACCCTGTATATACTTGTAAAGACCACTTTACACGGAGCAATTTGTACGCAAGTTTGATGCTATGCAAGTTTGCTGCCAGATATAGCATGAGGACAATTGGACATTGATTTGCCTTTTCACGGAGCAAGTTGTACGCAAGTTTGGTGCTATATATTGCAAGGTAAACAGTGCTGCCAACCAGACAATTTTGACGTGTCTCTGCGTTTGTTGACAAAAACATAACCTAGCATTTGCTTTTTTAAGGAAGTTTTTTAGTTAGACAGACCGACCTATTATTAATAATAATAATAATGATTAACATGTGCAGTTGCTACTATATTAGTAAAATGAAATCGATTTGGTTTGGACTTTTTTTCCAGGTTGGTACCACGAAAATAACCATAAAACTTGCGTGAAAATCGCCGAAAAATAGAACATGTTCTAATAATTTGATGGCTCGAAAATAGCATCAAATTTGCCTGAAGGCATGCGCAGTGACTGGATCATTCTTGCAACAAACTTGCATAGCATCAAACTTGCGCACAAATTGCTCCGGGTAAAGTGGCTTTAAAAAATACAGGAAAAACTTATATAGCAGTTATTACATTGGTACATCATAATGAAAAATCGCCATATGGTATAAAATAATTTTAATAATTTTGATATAAACGCATGTACTGTTTTAATTAATTAATAGTGTAATTACATAGATTTTAACGAGAAACGTTAAACGTAATAAAAACAAGCCGTGAAGATATGTAATGCTTCGCATTCCATAGAACACTCTTCAGAGTAGATAGTATACTGCGTTTTTTCTCGATATAATTTCGAAAATATAATACCCTATAACTTTTTGTTTTTAAATGGATTTTTTTTTTAATTTGGTACAGTTGACTTTATAATAAAGGCAATTTTTCCTAAAAAATGACGGTTCCTTCAATGTTTTTTTTTTTGTTTTCAATGGATTTTTTTTTTAATTTAATATTTGTCCTAAAAAAAAAATTCGGATAACAATACCGGGTTTTGTTAATAGGTGGGAATCCCAGACATGTATAATAGCAGATCCTATGTTTTAATTAGATAGCCTGAGTAGCTAAGACCATAAAACTGAACGGAAGAAGAAGTAGCTGTCAAAATTTGACAAAAACTTGGGATAATAAACATGACAGAATTTAATGGAGTATCCAAATATGTAAAAATATACGGGGTGTTCCATTTAAAATTTACCCTGTATATTCATCACCTTCTAAAATAAAAAAAGTTATGAGAGGGCAAACCATCTTTAAAAAACACGCAATACCTATATCGCACCCGTTACAGGACAATGTCATAACTGATGTATGACTCATAACACAAAATTTTGAAAAATATGTTTTTAGTGTATAACATATAACTATGCTAGTTAGAATATGCCCGTTATACAGATCGGTAGATCTTAATAAGAGCAGCAATAATACACTAAAAAAGACATTTTCCAAAATTTTGACACTGTAACGGGTGCGATATGAGTTTTTTTTAAATTAGTTTTATGTGTACAATACACTCCTGGAGTTTGGTCTGTTCGTTTCGACTCACCCTGTATATAATAGTCCTCAGATGTGAAGCAGCGAAGAGTGTTATAATATAGTGGTTATTTCAGCACACTATGATTAACAGTTAAATTGCAATTCTTGTTCAAGGTGATTGCGTCTAAGGATCTTAGAATCAGATGCTGCATCTTTGAATTTGTAACAAAGAATGTGCTCTTTCACTTTGAGTATACTTTATCTTTGATTGTAATAATATTATAACATTCCATCTATCTATTTTGTCCATTTGTTTTACTTTAATATTCGTAGATTTCAGTTTCGCGCTGCTGGCGCTCGTCAGTACCAGGAGTCATCTCTGTACGATAATTAATGTTTTACTGTTTAAAAATAGACAATACTAGAAAGATTTATATTAGTGCGCCATCTGCACTTCCTAATCTGAAGACTTTAAATGTTAGCAAGTTCCAGACTTTCATGTCTCGAGTACATAGTATGCCTAAGGTGTGGTAGAATTTTCGTCCGTTTTTCAGTTTTTTTGTTTTTAATATAAATTATAATAATATATTTTACTTTAAAAATTAGTAAATTTTATCATTATAAGTCCTTAAAGCAAAAAATTAAAAAAAGGCGACGCGTCGCGACGTTTGGCACTTAAGCAGCTATTTAAGTGTACAATTAAAAAGGACCCATCCTAAAATCTTTATTAATAACGGAGAATTTTCTGCAAGAGCTTAAAATGTGATTTATAATATAACATGTATATTTAGTTTTTTTTTTTTTGGAAATTTGAAAGGACCCTTAAGTGTGATTAAAATTAAAAATTTCTGCAAATTGCAATTAGGTAGGTACACAAGTTTACAATTATTGTAAACTATTATTATTATAGGGTCCTTGAATAATGACGTTCTCGATCTTCTATGTCTATTTTTCTTCATGGTTGTTTTTTGTGTAGTAGTATAATAATAATTATTAATTAATTGTAAATCCTACCTAATTAATTAATTACTTATTGATATAGTTACTAATTATAATTTGGGACAGTGACACAGCAAAAACTGCTATTATTATTATTTTTATTTATTGAATAAACCCATAAAAGTGCAAGAATTATCACAATCTCGATCATATTGTTACTGTAATTAATTTTCGTGTTATATTTCACATGATATTTCGACTAATCGAGACATAGTCGAGGTCACTTATTTTCGTAATCCGATTTACAATAGCACTCCTTTAACACTCCTGTAAGGAATCAAAAAAACTTTATTTCCTGATATAATAATAATATTATATTAAGTTATTATTAATGATTCCTCTGTCAAAAGATAATAAACAGAAAAACTATATCGAAAAGTTAACATTTCTACAAAAACAAATAAAGTTTTCAGAAGTTTTCAGATCGCAAAATAACCTATTTCTTAGCATTTTACTTTTCTGCCCGTTACCATAACAGCAAGCGCAAAATTAAATTTTGCGCGCTAGAGTGTAGGCAACCGGCATGTCAGTCGTAGAACAGCTACAAGATGTTGTGTAATATAAAATTATTATTTATTTTGAATCAAATATTAATTTCGTGTGCTAAATATTTGTGTGTTATATATTTGTTGCCATGAAAGAATTATGGAGAGTGACAGTGATGAGGATTTTACCTCTAAACCACCAGATTTGCAGAAAAATGTAAGTGCTTGTAAGGTTATAAATTTACTGTCTGAAATGTATATACTTATTTATTTATTTCAGATCGTAGAAAAAATATTGTTTGTATTACGAGCGAAAAATGTGATTTCGTATTCTTTTAAAACGTTTTATTACAAAAATGCTTTTAGACTACTTTAAAATTTCTACACCATACTGCCTTTGTTATTTGGAAGTATTATTTTTCATATGTGAACCATCACACCATCCTTGGATCCCTTCTCCTAAAAAGTTACGTTTTTCTCCAATTCTCCTCAATACGCTCTGTCTGCCTGTCTGTCCGTCTGTCTGCCTGTATGCCTGTCTGTACCTACGATAACTTAAAGGTATTCAGATATATTATAATATATGGGAGATTTAGCTCAGCGGTCTAAGGCATCGATATAGCATTGACACTGAGCTAATGATCCTGAGTTCAAACCTCACTGGCGCCCATTGCCTTTTTCAGTTAATTAATAATTGAAATTTGGCGAAGGCGTACTCCCTAGATATATTGGTTCGAAAGTCAATTAAAGCCGGTGGTTCCCTCTACTACTAGCCCACACAAGTCCTGGACTTAGGGGATGCTTAATTAAGTAGAATAGTACGAGGTTAAAAAACAAAAAAACATAAACATTGTCTTGGACAAGTTCGTATTTGAGCGAAATCGATTAAGGGGCTAAAAGAGTGGAAAATTTTTGTTTTTGGCATTAACTTTTTTATTATTCACAATAGAACAAAAATTTAAAAAACACCTAAAAGGTGAATAAAAATTACACAAAAAATGTTTCTACCATTTTTTTTTCATGGCGCCTCTCTGTCCCCCTAAATGTAAAAATCGTTTCTGGATATAATGTTATTTTCTATATGATTGAACATGAAAGGAAAAAAATGCAAACAGGTCAATTGTTGTCCCTGACAGTTTCTTGTTTTAAGTAGGAATAAATGAATTAAAGTTGTATGTATTTAGTTCATATGTAAATTTTCTTCATTATCTTGCATCTTAAATAAATACTGTGGTCTATAATTAATTGGGCTTTGAATTGTGTAGGATACTATTCCCACAGATAGAAAGAAATATTCGTGACAAAAGTTTTAGCACGTAAGGATAAAAATTTATGGTTAAAACTGAGCATGCAAAAGCTTGATAAATAAATTTAACTTACTTACTGAAGGCATCCAAAGCTCTGGGGCAGGAGTCTTCGTGGAGGACCTGGACTTGCAAAAGAGTTTTCCAAATGTTTGCTTTTCCACTGTCTTCCAAGCTGAGGTCTATGCCATACAGGAAGCGGCAAATTGCAGGGAAATAAAGCAGTACCGGGTGCATAATGTATACATTTGCTTAGACAGTCAAGCTGCTCTTAAGGTATTGTGCAATCCCAGCACTAGGTCGCCCCTAGTCAGGGAGTGTGCAGAAGTCTTAGAAGAGTTAGCAAGGACCAAAAACGTTCAACTGGTATGGGTACCGGGTCATAGTGGAATTCCCGGAAACGAGAGGGCAGATGAACTTGCAAGACTCGGATCAGGGATGACCTGCACGGGGCTAGAACCTATATGGGGTGTTACAAGGAAGCAGGTAAAGACCGCTCTTGATCAGCTAAAGGAGCAATAAATCGCGTCGACGGTTTTCGGAGAGCTATGGACTTCCTGGCTAGCCCAAGCAAATCAAAAACCGACTGGTTGCTGGAAAAGGGAAGGACTGCACTCAGACAACTTTTAGGGGTCCTCACGGTCCACTGCAGGCTAAGGAAGCACCTAGCAACAATGCGGTTCTAGAGAGTCCGCTATGCCCAGAGTGCGGAGATAATGAAACATCCTCTCATTACTTAGCCGAGTGTGTCAGATACGAAAGGATCAGGTTGCATCTTTGAAACTCAGACTTGACCAAGAGGAACTAAGAGATCTCCCCTGGGCGAATATCCTGACCTTTATTGAAAGGGCGGTCAGGTTCTGGGAGGACTCAAATTAGTAAATGACTGGGATTGCCTGGGGTGACAAAAAAGGCCATAAATGGCCTAGTTGCAACTAACTTACAGGGCACCAGTACACTAATACCGATATACCGGCGCGAGCGCTAGCGTTTAAATGAAAATGGACTACGTTTGTTGATTTAAATCAGCGTCTACACGATGATTTTTGTGTTAAAACTTTTAACTTAAAACCTCTGCAAAATTTACATTTGACGCCAATCATTAGATATTACCTACACTTTTCGTTCAATGGCGGAGAGTGTTTAAAATGCACCTTGCAATAACATGTGATAATGATAAACTAGAATATAATCAACCAAAGTCAACTTGTTTACGTTTTTCACACACGTGAGAAAAAATCGCTTTCGATTAGTACATGTGCGTTCGACACGTGCTAACGGTGCTTTTATTGCTTAAAAGCAATCTATTAGATTCTATTTCGAAGAATTTTACTCATGTGTGGCTGAGAATTCCTTTCTTTCGCCGTCAGTAGTCGAAAGGTCGAAAATAGCGATAATGTAGCTACTATTTTATTGAATTATTTATAATATCTATACTCCGTCCAGTTATGCAAGATATAGCATAGCATAATTATGCATAAATCGTAGTGTATCAAAAATTTAACAGATGTCGGTACTGTTTTCCTGGAAAGGGCCTATCCAAAGACTCTCATAACAAGCATAGTACATAAGAATGCGATGCCAGGATTGGTTGATGTGTCGTCATGTGTCTTGTAATGGTTGTTATGCGAGCCTCTTAATTTGTAATTGTAACCTAAAAGTTTGACTTGTGTTCAATATAATTTACGTTTGTACAATATGTAGAATATGCTAATTTAGTGTGAGTGTATGAAGAATAAACCAAAAAAGTACCTTTTTCAATACCATACAAAATATCATTAAGTATAACCATTTTTTTATGTAACTTTCTCTTCTTTTATTAGCTTTAACGACCGTCAATCATTGTCAAAGACAAAAAATGTCACAATTTTTTATATGTCAAAAGGTACGAGATTTTAACCAATGATGTAGCTTAAAAATCGCGGGAATTTTAAACTACTATCTAGTATAATTGGACGGACTATAAGCTACACGATGATCGTTCTTTAACTTGGTCTTTACCGAGACCAAAACTGATCAAAATTTGTTCTTGTTCTGACAAAACAATCTGATTGGAGCAACCAGATCAAAACTTGCATATTTTTTTAAATTTCACAATGTAAAACAAGCTTTATACTATCACGTATTACAGCCCTGAGGTTTAAGAAATGTTATTTCACGTTTACCGTATATTCATATTAAACCTATTATTTATTGCTAATACATAAATATTTTCAGTTAATATTTGATATAACTGTGGTATAGGAAATCAAAGTATGAGGATGTTCCTGAATAATTTAAATATTTATTTATAAATATGTATGTTTGAAGATAAAATGAAATTTTCAAATAACGATTTCCATGGTTGAGCACTAGATATTTTAGCATTCTAAGTTATTGAATAAAGAACCCCGCACATTTATCGAGGGGAATGTCTTTCCGCGGATTTCGCTGAAAATTTGATAGGGGAAAGTAGGGTGATGGTGCGCAGTGGGTAACCGTGCGCAACACCGAAAATTCATATTACGAGATATTCTGAGACATCTCTGGCATCCATGCTATATTTGAATATGTGTGAATGGAGCTCTCTACAACTAGAATTATGAAACAAAAGACGTCTACCCTATCTCTATCTCATTTGTGCTACACTTTCCAGCCAACCAAATAAATACTGTATTTGTTTTTCATACAACAAATACAGTATTTATTTGGTTGGCCGAAAAGTGTAGCACTGAGCGGCACGAACGAACATAGCTAATGTGAATCTGTAGAATAAGATAATTCTACTAAAATTTAGATGGCGCCAGTAATTTCTTAAAAAGAATAGAGTTACACTTTTCGCCCGGCCAAGTAAATATTGTATTTGTTCAACAAAGAACAAATACACAATTTGTTTGGTTGGGTGGAAGTGAGAGTGTATGTATGTCTTCTATTCTTTTTGGGTAGAACTTTTGTCCCTGTCTAATCTAACGGGAGAAATCGCCATTGACATTTGTTGTTATTATTTTGCACGTGTACGAAATAGGACGGTTAGTTCATAATTCTAGACCGATTATTCTAAAATAAATATATTCTTTGCGTTTTTCCATGCAATTTTATTAAATTTAATTAAATAGTTTTTGTTATGTAAAGTTCATGATGGGGTAATGATGCGCATTCCCCTCATTCAATTAAATAGTAACAAAATTAAATAAAAAACAAGTTTTTAAAGTTAAAGCCTTTCTAATAATTACATGTTAGCCTATAGCAAATTTCATAGTTTCTGTACTCGAGATGTATTCTTGTTTATAGGGATATTTAACACTTTTTGGTATTGGTTTAAATCAAATATTCTTATCTTTGTAAACGCAAGATAGAAGTTTATTTTTTTGTGAAATATTTTTCATTGTCAAGATTCTATGGTTTTCCACTCCGACGCGAGTTACCGGCAGACAAAAAGGCCCATGGGGACTACTTGTCAGACGTTGGACCCTACCCACCTCTTACTACTACTACCGGACTTTTTTTTATCAAGTCAACATTATTTTGCGGAAAAAAAATTATGCGAAAGTTTTTTTATTTGGAAGCAATCATTATAATGCTTTCAAAAACCAGGAGAGGATATAAACAATAATAATTATTTTATTATAAGAATTACTAAAACTATTAAAACTCCAAAAAATAAATGCTCGTCGTGCTTGATTTGAAAACCAGGTTGATGCAGTAATGAATTCAGCGCATTTCTCTGCTAATGGCTCGTTTTGCAATAAATTGGCCTTCTGATACACCAGAACTAATGTCCACAGTACTATGGACCAGGAGACCTTCGTTTTTGGCCAAAACTCGGCTTTTAGCCGTAATATCGTAAAAATTAGTAACACGGGGGTTTCGAGGATGCTGAAACCGAATGTGTTTTTAAAAATTCAAAATTTAAAATGGAGGATCTACTATGGCGGCAAAATTTGTTAAATTTCATTGGATTTTGATGAAAATTAATATTCAAGGGCTTTTCGAGGATGCTGCAACCGAATCTGATTTTAAAAGTTCAAAATTCAATATGGCGGATCCAATATGGCGGCCAAATCTGTTAGATTTTATTGGATTCTGAGCGGAGTTTGGCCAAAAACGAAGTTTTACTCAAAAAGTAAAAGTTCAATTTATTTCCTTATAAAAAAAAACGTGCAAAAACGTGTATGCAGGCAATAAAGTACTTATGCGTTATGCAAAGTTATTTTACATTAAAGGTGGAAATTTTGCTTAAAATATTAGGTTTCTGCTAATTTAAAACTACACAAATCGTAAGAATTAAAAAGTTTTATTAATTAAATATGATATTTAGATAGTTTATATCTCTTAATTATTTTAATTCAAAACAGAACTTAAATGGTTGCTTATTCAAAAGTATAGTATTTACTTTAGTAATAAAAGCACTGAAAAAATTATATGGTTTTTTCTAGTTTAAACTCTTGTAGAAAACAAACGCTTTAATATAATGTAATAAAATTTTGAGAATAATTGCCCTAACTATTCCTTATTCGTTTGCCCTGTTTACTTTTTTGAAATTCAAAGTCAAATTTGTCGACTTTTGGCCAAAAACGCAGCTCTCGTCGCCCATAGTGCACAGTTGGTAATAAACAATGGTCGGTTTGGATTTTGACAGGGCAGGATTTGAAAAAATTAGAATCAGTATTTAAAAAAAAAATAAATAAAAAATTCGCTCATTTTTGAAATTTTCGTGACCATAGGGCTTTTCAGTCAAGAGTTATCGTTGGCAAATCATGTGGCACGCAAACAAACGTAAAAGCTTTATAAAAATTTTAGATCTAGCTTAATTTTTCTTTTTCATTTTTCTTTTATTTATTTATTTATTTATTTATGGTAATAATGCCTTTAAGTTACTATTACTATACAGTGCGGTCCAAAAGTCACCCCCCCCCCCCTTTTAACTTTTGAACGAGTGGAGATATCGACTTCAAATTTAGAACTCTTAAATAAGACAACTAAACTATCTTTTAGCATATATTTGATATTTTCAGCTCTTAAAATGTGGGCAGGGGGGCATGGGGGACATTTTTTTTTAAGGGAAAGGGGGGGGGGGCGTGTGATACATCATTTTAAAGCTTATAAAATTCTCTATTTAAACTAACATTTTTAAATTTTTTAAAAATGTTTTTTAAGGTTTAGATTTTCAATTTTTTGTGCTAAAACATTCGATTTTTTAAGTTGTTTTTTTATAAATTTTTATTTATGTCAACTAAAATTAGTTTAAAAGTATAATTAACATTTTTTTAAGATGAAATTAGGCATTTTAAAAAAAATATTTGTTTTTTTTAGAGGAATTTTGACATTAATACCCATTTTCAACCCCATTTTAAACCCAATTTTTTTTTTTTTTAATTTAAAAATGGAGAATTTTATAAGCTTTAAAATGATGTATTACACGACGCCCTTTCCATTTAAAAAAATGTGCCCCCATGCCCTCCTGTCCACATTTTAAGAGATGAAAGTATTAAATATATGCTAAAATAGTTTAAGTTGTCTTATTTAAAAGTTCCAAATTTGAAGTCGATATCTCAACTGGTTCAAAAGTTAAGAGGGGGGGTGACTTTTGGACCTCTCTGTATATAGAAAATAAATATTTACTAGTGAGGTCTAATGATACCCCATCATTCAAATTTGTGACACAAATATGTTCGTTAAAGTGCATCAAAGCGTTAAAACTATTTACCTTAAATGTGTGCAGTTAGTTAAAATGAAAAAATATAGGGTTCCACAGAAAAATGTCCCACTTTCCCTATACTGATCAATTCTTTTTTAATACAGTTCTACAAAAAAAAACCGGTACAATTTCAACATTATTTTTGTCCTCAAGCGTACTAAAATGTTCATATTCTATAACTGAACACACTAGATAGAAGTGATCTATTGATTGTGGTACGTCGTAAAAAAAGTTAGTTAGCAAAACCGCCACTGGCGGCAGCACGCTTTGATTTTCATGACATCCATACTCCACAGTTGTTTGTTTATTATGTAAACAGGTCGTTGACTCGAGATTCTGTGTAGTTTTTTTTTGTCAAATTAATTAAAAATGATTGAAGAAGAATATAGAGATTGTACATCTACAAATCTCTCCGAAATTGCAAATGCTACATTATACAAGTTACCATCAAATCTCGAAAAGTGTAAGATTCAGCCTACGAACAATTTTTAAAATGGGCTAAGGGAACGTTCAAGTATTACGTAACGCAAAATTTGGCCTTTTTAGAATAGAAATTGTTTTGTTAGGGGAGATAAGTATGTGTTCCAAATTTCAGCTTTTTAAGTTTATTCTAAGTGGGTGAAAAAGCATTTGGCAAATTTGAGGACAAATATACCTACATAAATACCCATACATATGTATATATATATATATATATATATATATATATATATATATATATGTATATATATGGAAGTGAAGTGAATAGAAGGGTTTTAATGAAAAGAATCTAATCTCAGCATTGGCAGAATGGGACCTTTTCACTTAACCGTGCAAAAAGTTCTCTCTGCAGGAATGCTAGCAAGAACGTTCAAATGCATGTCATTATCGAGGCTCGCCCGGGGCGAAACATACAAACCTACTAAGCAGAACAGGTCCACGCGAAGAGAGAAGGTGTTAGATTTGATTTGCGATGCCACCTGTACTCGTCGGTGTAATGATTTATTAAAGAAGTAAAAAATAACTGCAGTTATCTAATTGTAAAAAAGAAATCTGGGAAAAGTTAACTTTTTACGTAAAAAACATAATCCAAATAATTTTTTGGTGTAAAAAAAGTATTGCATATATAATTATATATAAGCAATATCGATATGGATTCTTTTTTATTTTTTTATTTTTTCGATAATATTTATTGTATGCAATAATAATTATGCATGCCGCTTAATTTATGAGTCAAACTTATTTTTAAGTATTAAGTATTTTAATGTACCATAAAGTTATCGTAAAATAATTACACTAGCTTACAAGAAATCAGCTTTCCTTTGTAATTTTTCATTCCAAATCCGAATTTGTAGGGAAATATCCAGGAAACCAAAATACGTCTTTTTGACGTCAATTATTGGGCACCAACTGACCTACATATTATCACGTCTATCATGTCAAAGTGACGTTTATAAGTCACAGCCCAGGGACGTAACATTACTGACGTTATAATAGCTTCAGAAATATGACGTTAGAAAAACGTGATCCAATTAATAGTTATTTATGGCGTGAAAGAGGAAACTAGGATTTTGCCCATAAGAAAATTAACCCACAAGGCAGGAGGCGGAGTGGGTTAATTTTAGAGAGGGCAATATTATAATAGGAGATCCTATGAGGATTACACAGAAAATTTCTTGCCATTACTCCCTTCACATATCTGCTCTTGTCCAGTGAAAAGAATTTTCCACAGGCATAGAAAATCCATACTAATCCGATGATGTACATCAAATTAGTAGGCTAGTGGTAGAAAACAATATGTGGCGCTACCTATAAAATTTTAATTTGATCTAAAACTGACTTCTTGTCAACATTTGATATGCGTCGTATGTATGACGTCATAAATATGACCTGAAACTGACGTCGATAGTACGTCGGGGACGTCATCTGGTTTCCTCTGATGTTGTCAGATTTAAGAAAATATTTTTTTTTTAATTATCTTTATCTGTTCAGTCAGATTGTAGTAAAATACAATTTTACCACTCCTTTTGAAATGAAACACATTTCGCGGAGAAAAAAACACTGTAAACTAGTGTTAGTTACAGAAAAAAAAATGAACAGTAGTTATTTATTGTTATTTTTTATAATATTCACTTACTTACATGTATAACAGAATATTTTCTTTATTAAATAAAGTTTATTAATTTCTATATTAAGGTTAATCATATATTTATCATTTTTTGTTTCCGTTGTATAGAAAATCGGAAATGAAAATGAAATAATATCAATATCGGTTTTAAAACTAATGCATACGTACAAGTTCATATATATACAAGGTTTTAAGTTTTTTTTTTAATTGAATGAAGGATTTGAAATATTTGGTAAGTTTTTGTGACATATATTTTGTGTTATTTTAATTTTCGGTTTACCCATGAGTGCCATACAAGGTTTTATCCAATAAATAGCTTAGGAATTCATATTTTTATTAAAAATTTTATTTACAAGAAAATAATTTGACAAGTGACAGTTGAGTGGGTAAAATAAATAATTATCCACTCAATAAAGTAAAAGCCACGCGGGGGTAATTATTGAGTTTATCTATTTAAAATGAAGCTGGTAATTGTCTCATTATCTGTATGTATTGGATAAAACTTATTTTTGCTATAGGTGAAGAAAATTGATTTCACAGTTTAATTAGTAACAATTGCACAAAGAACTGAAACATCTAAAGTGACAGAAATCAATTATTTATAAAATTTACTCCTACTAGGAGAGAAATAGTTATTTATGGTACTAGTGGGTAAAGTAAGATATTGCCCATGAGAAAATTAACCTGCGAGGCGTCAGCCAAGCAGGTTAATTTTCGAGAGGGCAATATCGGTTTACCCATACAAGGTTTTATACAAATGACATTTACAAGAAAATCATTTGACAAGTGACAGTTGAGTGGGTAAAATAAATAATTATCCACTCAATAAAGTAAAAGCGACGCGGGGGTTATTATTGAGTTTATCTATTTAAAATAAAGCTGGTAATTGTCTCATTATCTGTATGTATTGGATAAAAATTATTTTTGCTATAGGTGAAGAAAATTGATTTCATAGTCTGAAAACGTGATAAAAAATGGTATGTTCTAAAGCTAGTAGTGATAAAAAATATATTATTTCAATAGTAATAATGTCTAATGTTCTTGAAAGACATTTCACTATTATGCGGAAGTGTTTTTAGATGTACATAATACGAATGCTCCTACGGGCTTCAATATCTTCCCATAACTGATTAAAATAACACTTTTCATTTATTTTATATGTCCAAGAGCGCAAAAAACTGAAATCGTATTTATAATAATAAAAACAAGAGTTGTTAATTGCATTTTGACATAGATTTCGATATGATCTCGGCTCGCTGACATAATAATTGCAGTGTTTGTCTAACAGATGTTAAGCTACCAGCATGCTACAGCAGATTAGTGGTCTCCGGTGTTCAGGATTATTTATATCATTACTGCTGTCCTGCAAAACGGCCTAACTTGGGTTTTATGCAAGTCGAGAAACGCAATGGAGCTCTCTACAACTAGAATTATGACACAAAAGACGTCTACCCTATCTCTATCTCATATGTGCTACACTTTCCAGCCAACCAAATGAATACTGTATTTGTTTTTCATACAACAAATACAGTATTTATTTGGTTGGCCGGAAAGTGTAGCACTGAGCGGCACGAACGAACAAAGCTAATGTGAATCTGTAGAATAAGATAATTCTACTAAAATTTAGATGACGCCAATAATTTCTTTAATAAAAATAATATAGTTACACTTTTCGCCTGGACAAGTAAATATTGTATTTGTTCAACAAAGAACAAATACAGAATTTGTTTGGTTGTGTGGAAGTGGGAGTGTATGTATGTCTTCTATCCTTTTTGGGTAGAACTTTTGTCCCTGTCTAATCTAACGGGAGAAATCGCCATTGCGTCTCCATTCTCCATTTTCGATTTTAACTTCTTGTCTCGTCTACACTGATAGAATACTAGCGTAATTATTAACATAATTAGGTTATAGTATACAACAATAAATAGTTGTATATGCGCCAACCACTATATATTGCATAGAATACAACAACAAAAAAGTAAAGGTGTTCGGTTTTTACAAACAAGTCCAGTTGTATTGAATACAACAACAAACTGTTAAGCGATCCGGTTTTTCTTTGTCGGGCAGAGAGCGAATTAGGCGTGGCTTGCAAACCCGCAGGTTCGGATTGCCGCTCCTTCCTACGTCACGATCCTCGCTTCAAAACACAAGCATTTCACCTGAACCGTCCGTCCGACTGGCTAACTGAGCCTGATAGGCGTTGGCTCTCTAAGCGTTTACTATTGACAATGATTATTTAAATAATTTTGTAACTTTTAACCCTATATCGCATAGTTTGAAATACTGCTCACAATTACCTAAGAATGTAGGGTGTAATTTTTTTAGGCCAATGTAGAAATTAAACATCCGTGGTTAGACCGAGTTGCAGTCCTGCAAAAGGCTGTTAACAAATGCTAACGCCCGAGTGCTGTTGTTTGATTTTTTCACTTCTGACAATGCAGATCCGCATTTCATTAATAAGTATTATACTCCTAGCAGCTTTAACGCAAATTTGTATTATACAAAGCGGCTCAAAAGTTACCCCCCTCTTAACTTTTGAACGAGGTGAGATACTGACTTTAAATTTGAAACATATCAAACTATCTTTTCAATTGTATCTGATATTTGTAAGTTTTAAAATGTGGGCAGGGGAAATTTTTTTTAATGGAAAGGGATTTGTGTAACACATCATTTTAAATCTCATAAAATTCTCTATTAGGCTATTTTTTAAAAATAATTTAAACTGTTTTTTAGACTTTTTTTGGGGTTTTATGGGATGAAAATGAGAATTTTCGTTAAAATTTCTTTAAAATACACAAACAATTTTTGAAAAATTATAAATTTCATAGGGAAAAAACGTAAATTATACTTTTAAACTAATTTTAAATAGTATAAATAAAAAAGTCCCAAAAAATCTCAAAAAATTGTGTTTTAAAGCAAAAAATAAAACGGGTTTTTAAACAAAAAAAATTGAAAAAAAATAAAATCATATGGTCGAATAGAAAATTAAATTTTCTTTAAAAAAATGTATTTGACGACCCCCTTTCTATTTAAAAATCACTCTATGCCTCCCTTGATCACGTTATAAAAACTAAAAAGATAAAACATATGCCAAAAGAGAGTTTAAGTTGTTTTATTTACGTGAAACTTAAGGGAACGGGTGTTTTTTTGTAGTAATAATTCTAAACAACTTTAAAAAAGTCCGTCAGTCTGTCCGTATCACGTTTTCTTGTCCGCACTATAACTCAGGAAAAAATTATCCGATCGACCTTAAATTTTTAGGAAAAATTAATCACAGTAAGGTCAAGAAGCTCATTAAAATTTAAGAGGTAATTCTACGTTAAAAAATATAAAAAAAAGTTCCTATAAAGGATGTTCCGGAAATGATAGGAACTTTTTTTCATATTTTTTGACGTAGAATCACCTCTTAAATTTCTCGAACTTTCTGAGTAACCCTGTATAATTTAATTAAGTTTAACTTAAAATTTCACCAGGACAGGCTACTTGCAATTACGAGTACACTACAGAATGCGAAGCATTCTATATCTTCACGGTTTGTTATAACCTTTGTTTATTATCTATTCAGGAAATCTTTATTTCATTTCTCCCACAGTTTTTGAGAAAACCGTGTTTTTCATTTTCCTTTTGTTGTAAACTATCTTTTATTTTTTTAAGATAAGAGATTGAATGGTCTGCGTGTTCACTTAGAGAAAAGAAACAATAAGTGGTTTTTATAACAAAATAGTATTTGAATTCAGTTATTCAAATTTTTTATTTTTTTTCTAAGAAAAAAACAAAAAAAAATAAAAACAATTAAAAAAAATATTTTTTTTTAATTAGGTAAAAAAAAATCTTTTTGCTAAAAACGAAAAAAAAAATTGTTTAATAATAGTTTTTCCATTAAAAAAAAAAGTTAAACCCCCCATAACTTTTCTGTTTTGGCGGAACTACTTTCAAAATTGGTAGAATGGATAATAAAAGTAAGTTTTCCTGAAAAAAATACGTTAATCGGAAATTTCTTTCACGTTTTTTCGATTTTTTTAAAAGTTTAACCATATCCCATAACTTTGTTTTTGGGGGATTACTCTCAAAAACAGTACGGATCTTCCCCTCATAGAACTTAATTTTTCCTGAAAATTCCAAGCCGATCGGATTATTCGTTCTTGAGTTATCGTTCACACAAAAACGTGCATTCAGACGGACAAACGGACGGACGGACATTAAAAAAAAGTTACTTATTTCATGAAACAAATTTATATCCAAGAATTTTTTGTCTAGGACGATTTTTAAAAATTTTGTAATAGTATAAAAAAGGATGCCTGTTGGACTTTTATTCTGCTACAAGGAAAGAAATTAGTGGGCTCTGCGCTACACATTATAAGATATTTAGTAACAGTGGCAAATTATAGTGATTTAAGCTATAGATTATAAGGGACACAATAACTAATAATGTTAAAAATAAATTGGAAACGATTATATATATTACAGACACGATTATATTTATTACAGGCACTATTATAAATTTACAGAAATTTTATTATATTATAAAAATTATTAGCACGGACAATAATTAAATCTATTTAAGCTATAAATGCCATACTATTTGTTATATTTTATTATTCACTAAACAATTAAAGTATTTCATATAAATTTTTACACTGACTGCCATAATTGTAAGAGAAAGCCTTGTATTTATATAATAAGCGATTATAATTTGCTTGTTATGTGTGTTATAGCGCTCCTAGCTATAATTTTTTTTTCCGTGTAATGAAAAGCAAGCCCTTAAGTGTTATTTTTAATTTTAAGACTAGGAAGTGAGTATTCACTTCACATACGAATGTCTCTGTAAATTCCACAAAAATCCCATAAAGATTATTTTGCTACTTAAAAGCTACTTTATCAGATAATGCCAATCTTTCCATTAATCGGACTTAAAGGCTAAAAAAAGTACAAAAATTGTTTAAACAATCCTGAATCCGTAACTGTACAGTAACTGTTAAGAATCGTCGATTGCTATCAAGAAATATAAATTAACAAGCCGTGAAGATATGAATTGCTTCGTCTTTAATACTATACTCTTCACGGTATAGTATTTTGCGTTTTATCCTGATATACTTCTCAAAATATGGTTGCTTTGACCATAGGCTCTGACTCCGGAGTGGCCCCTTGGAATATTGTCTATACCATTAAATATTATAAAAGCTTCACAATGTTTAAATATACAGCCTGTTCCAGAACTCGCGTACCAAAATTTAAGAGGTGATTCTACATCCAAAAATATGAAAAAAAGTTTCTATAAAGGTTGGTCCGGAAATGAGCCCTTAGGGAGCTACGGCCCTTCGAAGATGACGTATTGAATGGGGAACAAAAAAGAGCACCAATAAAATTTTAATGCTGCAGGTTGATTCTTCATTTAAAACTGAGCAAAAAAGTATTATACACCAAAACACCTAAATTTAATATTAAAGGAGTAATAGCCTTTTAAAAAGTAACGTTTTTGGTGGCACAAAATGTTACTTCCTCTTCACGGAAAGAAATTAGTGGGCTCTGCGCTATACATTATAAGATATTTGGTAACAGTGGCAAATTATAGTGATTTAAGCTATAGATTATAAGGGACACAATAACTAATAATGTTAAAAATAAATTGGAAACGATTATATATATTACAGACACGATTATATTTATTACAGGCACTATTATAAATTTACAGAAATTTTATTATATTATAAAAATTATTAGCACGGACATTAATTAAATCTATTTAAGCTATAAATGCCATACTATTTGTTATATTTTATTATTCACTAAACAATTAAAGTATTTCATATAAATTTTTACACTGACTGCCATAATTGTAAAAGAAAGCCTTGTATTTATATAATAAGCGATTATAATTTGCTTGGTATGTGTGTTATAGCGCTCCTAGCTATAATTTTTTTTTCCGTGTTAATAGCATTTTTTTTTGATAACGGTTGCTCCTACAGTGTTACACTATATGATATTTTATATGTATTTTTACTCTAGAAATCTATATTTTTTACAACAAATCCAAAAAACATACACATAGAAAAGTTTGGGGCAAAAATGTTTTAAGCCTCATATATTTTGTCCGTCTGGGCACGCCTCTGGATAAATTAAAAAAATAAATTAACATAAACTTATTGCCCTTATTAATACTAGTATACATGCAAAAGCTCGCCGCTCTAGCTTAAACGGTACCCGAGTTATTAATTAAAAACCTTATTTTTATTAAAATTTTAAAGGGCCCTAGATCCCTTAGGGCTCATTTCCGGACCAACCTTTATAGGAACTTTTTTTATATTTTTGGATCTAGAATCACCTCTTAAATTTTGGCATGCCAGTTATGGATCACCCTGTATTTTTAGTCATTTCACGTTAAATAAAAATTTATAACTTTTATGTACTTTTTTTCTACAAAAAATTTTGCTCAATTCAATCAATTTTAAAAGTAATCCCCCCAATTTTAAAAGTTATGGGGAGTTAAACTTTTTTAAAAAAGAAAAAAACTAAAAAACTATCATTTTCAAAAAAAAAAGTTAAATTTTTCGTTTTTATTACCACACACCCCCTATTAGGGGGGGTAGCCAAAATATGAAATCTCTATAATCTATAATAACGCGAAAACCGGGGTATGAAGTGTATGAATTTTGGTACTATTTGCTTTACGTAATACTTGAACGTTCCCTTAAATTATCGAGAGAAATCAGACAGACAGAGATTTGCAAAGTTCCTTATTTTTTCATGAAACATTTCTATCCAAGAATTTTTTGTCTAGGACGTTTTTTGTCGATTTTGGGTAATTCGAAACTACCGTATAATACTATTCTAGCGCTACGCGCTGTGAATAGTATAATAATTGTAAGTGGAGAGAAAACAAGCAATAAAAGACGAACGTTTTTCTGATTGTCTTTTCGATTAAATTGTTTCTCTTCTCAGTTCGATCACGAGTGAAATTTTGCATTTTTTAGCGATAAAATTTTATATTACAGTGGGAGACATGCACACAAGGTTATTACTTCTCTTTCTATTTTACGATAATATAAATTATTATCTATAATAAATATCTATCTAAAAAAATTGAAAAAAAAAAACAAAAATTGTTTTGAAATATGAAATATGTTAAGATTTATAGAACTTGTAGTTTCGGGTTTTAACCGTGTTGAGGGATTATTACTATCCGACGTTTCGTCTCTTTATACCATAGACATCTTCAGGGATAATGAAGATGTCTCTAGTATTAAGAGACGAAACTACTATTTCTATAAATATGTCTAACCGTGAAAGCCTTAGATCTAAATATAGAGATTTCTTAATATATTCGAAATTTGAAATTAACTTATATCAGATAGTGCCATCTATCAATAGAAACTCCAAGTTAAAGACCAGTGTTCCCAAGTGAAAACTAGGTGCCCATAATAGTATATTAAAGTACTTGTTTCATAACACCCGTTTTAGTGCACGAGTACAAGTTTAGAAAACGAAACAAGCCGCTTGCGGTGAGTTTCCTAAAGTACTAATGTGCTAAAAACGTGTTAAAAATTAACTTAAAACACAATTTTGTAGAAAACTAAACTTAAAATCTGTGTTGACATTTGTACGGAAAATGCCAAGCATATTCTTTTGTCCTGTCTTGCCAACCATAAAGAAAAAAAGTACTAACCTCTTATAGGCCTATAAGAACACGTAAAATGCGTGTGATTATGAGCTTATATAAGAGTCGCAAAATATAAAAAGTTTGTATTTTATATATTAAAGAATTTAGGGGTCTGAAAGCCCAGTATTACCAAATGGGAGCAAGGTACATTATAGGGTTAAGACACTAGTAAGTTATCGTGGTTGCAATCAATTTTAAATATAAACCTTGTAAATCGCAGTAAATTGCATGAAATAAGATCTAAGCAATAATTTTAAAGCTTGAAGGAAATAATCAAGTAATAATCAATTAGGTTAATGACAAGCGACATAAAAAAAGAAAATGTGGGAGCCCGTAAATAAAAGATTTCACTACTTAAATACAAATTAGCTGTAATGGCTAAACTTTGTCACATTTTAAAATTACATCGTTCTTACAATCTGTATTGCATTAAATTTAATGAAAAATCTCTCACTAAAATCGCGTTAAAATTTTCTGGAATTTTAGAAAGCTTAACAACATCAAATAGCAATTATTGTAAATAAATTGAAGTGGTAGAAAAAGTTTACAAAGAGGTGATGTTCCAATCAAAGAAAGTAAAAATTCGGAAAATCTATGCCGGCGTTGTTAGGAATCCATGAAAATAGGACATGTTACATGTCATTTTAAAGGTTTTTTTATGCTTAATAATTTTCGATCAAAAATCGGTTACTGAATCTCGAGATAATGGTACACAAACGGGTGAATTATTTAATTTTACAGAATTTTACAGAAGAGGCATGCCTAAACGACTCATAAAGAAAAACTTTGGTTTTCGAAAAAAAGAATATAAAACTCTAAAAACCTATAGTCCCGTGAATAATTCATCAATTATAATTAGTTAATTATTAGTTATAAGTCGTATAAAAATATTATATTAAAGTAACAACATAGTACTTTATAAAACTTATGAACGAGTGCTTTATAAAATTTTTTCTATTTTGCTCTAAAATTTTTAAAAACTTACATTTAAATTGATGGCTAATTTAGGGATTTTTGTTTCGGGTTGGTATTAAAGTTTTCGCCATGTTTAAAATTCTAAGAAAAAATGATATTTTGATATATTTTATAGTCATGTATTCTCTTTTTCACTGCAAGTAACAAAGCCACAATTTAAACACGGTAAGAAATAACCTAAACACAAAATTAAACTTTAAAGCGACGTTGACATTTGGACGGCAAACGTCAAGCGATAGTGTTTTGTCTGTTGCCAACCCAAAAAAAAAAAAAAGTACAGCTCTTATGGGCATATAAGAACACGCAAAATGCGTGTGATTATGAGCTTATAAGAGTCGCAAAATAGAACACATACAACACATGTTGGAAATTTGGTCCTCTTTATTTTCATAAAAAACGTTTTTAATCCTAAGATGCACCGATCTTGAGATATTTTGAAAAATCCGTCAAAAAAATGACAGTTGCAAATCGAGTTCAAAGTCACATAATTGTTTTTTTTTATTTTCGGCCCTATACCCTACAAAATAAACCCAAAATCAAAACTCCCTGAATTGTTTTTAGTTCAAACTACCTGACTTCTGGGAACTTTTTGTGTGGAACTAAAAAAAAGATATTGTGCAATACACATTCATACAAAATTACAATTAAAGGATATGTTTTGATGTGGAATAAATTAAAAAGTAGACATTATTTGTTTGCATTGTTCAAAAGATTGTTCGTACTTGAACTTTATTGAAATTACCTAAAAAGGTATTGCCCAAATCGTGTAAAATTTAATGGTAGTACAACGCGTATTTACCAATACCAAGAAATAAATTATTTAAATAAATTATAAGAAATAATACTATTTTAAGAAATAAAATCAACTGACTCAAAAATCTCTAGAAATAATTTAAAATTTGCACTGCAACAATTGTTTAGATCTTAATCCTAAAAAACTATATTTTTCAGCAATTTTTTGGAAACTACAAAAATTATTATAGAAAAGAAAAAGATGCAAGTCGCTTGTAAAACAAGCTACACTACGATATTTCAAAAACTCTTTGACCCAGTAACTTGAAATTTGCCACAAAGATTTTCTAAGTAGTAAACAAAATTTGTTCCAAATTTCAAGCCTCTATGTTAAAGATTTCTCGAAATATCGTAGTGTAAAGTTGTTTTGCAATCGTCTTGCATCTTATTCTCTACTATATCGGCAAATCGCTCCACACAGATAAAAGTATTCTAATATGAAGTATTCGTGATACTTGTTCCAAGTATAAAATTACTTGATATAAACATATTTAATTAATTTAAAAAAAAATAATAATTTGTTTTAAATTTTTTTAAATAAATTTTAACATTTCAAGTACTTAGTTTAAATATTTGATTGCAATATTTCATTTAGGTACTTGTTTTTTGTAATAATTTCTCTATGTGCATACTAGTTTTAGTTCTGATTTCGTCTATAGACTTAACTTATTCTTTAATCTTTTAAAAGTTATAAGACTGACAATTTAGTCACATTATCTAAAATTAAATCTCATGCCTTGAATATGTGCTTAGTTTTAAATATATGGAGCGTACCTGATTTTGCAAGTACCACATTTAGTTTTTAGTGAAAGTTCTAATTTTAAATATCCATTGTTGGTTCATATTAGTATACTATAAGATTCTTTAATGCATAATTATTAGGAACTAAATGAACTATATTTCAGTATTTAACTAATAAAAGCGAACCCAGATAGCAATGATGCGTTGCAGAAAAGGTGCACGACGTGCGGACTCATGCGCAGGGATAAAAATTGTACTTTTAAGTGTATACTTAATCGATGGATTATCTATATATATATCTTGTAATGAAATATTTGAAACCTTACTAAAAAATGTACTATTATTTCTAGTGTTAAACTTTTGTCTTATTTTTTTCTGTTTTATTACTTAATTTTTTAATTTTTTCTTTTTTTTTCAGGGTCTTCCCAAATGTTCCCTTAAACTTCCTGGCTGGGAGAATATATCAGGAGCCCTGCCTCGACTGCACTGCCCAGCCATGCCGGCCATGCGCTCCAAGCGCGGCTGGTGCGGCTGCCTCCAAGTAAGTTCTAGTTATTCACCATCCAAGCAACAAAAAAATGATTTACATGTAAAGTGAAGGAATCATTTTGCATAGGCTTTATTCCAATGATTTAGAAGAAAGGATTGCGCATTGGCCTTCTGCGCATATAATTTTTTGGTTTTACCTTGTTGGCAGCCATCTTTTTTCTTACTTACACTCAAAATGCTGTCTCTGTCACATGCGCCATTTTTAACGCTATTTTTAAATCGTAAAACCGTTAAAATTTGTAATTTCTAGTGACTTTTTGTTGTAGTTGGTAATATATCCATTCCCGATCTGGCAATTTAAGTTTTGCGCAACAAATAGGATTCAAAATGGATGCCAACTATGTTAGTGCGCATTCACAGCCTTGCATAACAAGCATAGTACATAAGAATGACATACCGTTATTGGCTAACAAGATACATGACGGAACATCAAGCCAATAACCGCATCATTCTTTTGTACTATACGTGTTGTGCGAGACTGTGGATATGCCCTTAGTCACTTGAGCAGAATTAAAGCCTTAAACCAATCACGACATCGTATTCAACGAACTAATAACTCTTCTTTCTAGAATACGCATACCATTAAAATAAAGTATCACCAACATCTCGGTTTGTTTGTAAACAAATAGTAGGTATATTCAGGCCTGAACGATAACAGTTACCAGTAACTGATATTGTTGTCTCTGTTAGAACAAAGATGTGCGAGTAAGACAGACGAATGTTTATGTTTCCGACGTTTTTGTCCGTTTTAACGAATGAAATGCCTATTCTAGAGAGAAGAGTTATTAGTTCGTTGATCTCATTCTTATGTACATGCTTGTTATGCGAGCCTGTGGATGTGCCCTTATCATTGGTTATCACATTAAAAATCAGTCATAAAATAATTTCATCTAGAGATAATTTTTATTTTAAATAAATTTATCATATTCACATATGTGAAGACTATAATATTTTACGCCTTAATTGCTAGATTTATAAATGTGATATTAATAATTTATTATAATGCAGGCAGTTGCTCTCTAAATAAACTTTTAAGATAAATAACTAAATAATGTTTATAGAAAATTTATATTGGCATAAATATATTTATTGTTCTCTGTTAAGTGCTATCTGTCATATACGGTGAATAAATATGAATATTAAAACTACATGTATTTGGACGTCCAATGGCAAAAGGTCACATTTGCCGGTATGGCTAAGCAGGAGAAAAATAGTATGTGCCATTTTTAACTTATTATACCATTGACAGCGCGTAGCTCTGAATTCTATCATAGGTAGTTTCGAATTTCCCAAAATCTTCCAAAAACGTCCTAGACAAAAAATTCTTGGATACAAATGTGTTTCATAAAAAAATAAGAAACTTTAAAAAGTCCGTTTGTCCGTCCGTCTGTCCGTCGGTCTATCCGTCTGATGTCACGTTTTTTGTAGACATGATAACTCAAGAACGAATAATCCGATCGACTTGAAATTTTCAGGAAAATTAATTTCTATGAGGGGAAGATCCATCTTGTTTTTAAAAGTAATTCCCCCAAAAACAAAAAAATTAATGAGGGTTAAACTTTTTTTTAAAAAATGACTATACTATAATTTTTAATTTTTTTTTCAAATTTTTTTCGTTTTTCGCAAAAAAAAATAAAAAAAAAATTGATTATTTTTTGTTTTTCAAAAAACGTCCTTTTTAAATTGTTTTTTTGATTTTTTTTTTCCTACAAGAACATATTAAATTATTTTTGTCGTAGGACTATTAGTTTTAAAGATATGACGATATGACTATTTGTACCTTTTTCTAACAGACTTACAAAACATGTAAATAAATAAATTTGATGATTAATTAGAGGAAAGAAAATATTACATAAAGTAAAAGTAGGGACTAAAAGTGGAGAAAGTATTTGGATTTAGTTTTCCCTTAGGACACTGCAATTATTCTTGTACACAGATAAAAGTAATATCTCAATCCAATTAAATGTGGTTTCCCAGGAAACCAGATGACCTCCCCGACGTACTATCGACGTCACTTTTAGATCATATTTGTGACGTCATACATACGACGCATATCAGACGTCGACAAGACGTTAGTTTTTGGTCAAATCTGGACGTCATCGAAATTGTACGTCGCTGGGACGTCAATTTAATACTGAGGCTATATAGGTGGAGCCACATATTGTTTTCTACTACTAAAAAAAGTTATAAATTCTATATATTGATTAAAGATTGATGAGTTTGTAAAGTCTTTTTCTGGAATTACGTAAACTGAGCAGTACTGTTCAGTCGCTATAGCGACTATAGATACTAATTTGACAAGTCTTTTTTTTAATGAGGGGGCCTTGGTTTACGTTAACGTCGGTTTGGCTTCTGTTTCGTGTTTTTTTTTTGTAAAAAAATGGTTTTTATTTAAAATAACATAAAAAACGGTCAGCACATGCTCAGTTTATCAAAACGCGGCATAAAGAGCTGAACATAAGCCCTCCTCTAATTTGATGTACATCATCGGATGGACTTTCTATTCCTGTGAAAAATACCTTTCACTGGACAAGAGCTTAGCTTCCTTACAAGGCATTTTTAGACATGTTTAAAGGAAATTTTTGTCACATTTTATGATATAGAATCACCCATTTAAATTTCGGACCCTATTTCAAATACACAATGTTAAGAAAACAATCTTATTTAAAAATTAATTAAATTAAATTAAATAATTATTCCGGATCTTATATTTTTTTTAATGGAGTGAAACATGTAAAAAAATAGAATCTATAATTTATTTGAGGCGTATATATATTTACAGTATTATGAATTTGAGCCATTTCGCCTCAATATTTATATCAATAAAAAATCTAACACAGAAAATAAAATTAAAATGTTCTTATCAGGCGCACCTATTTCTAGATGCGCTGGTAAGGTATTGCGTTTAAAAAAATACTTATCTGCTATATCTTCTTTACCTAAAAAATATTAGTCAATACCTTACCAAAGTTTAAAAATTTTGCCTAAATAAAGAATTTTTAATAAATATCTTGATAAATCGTTAAAATAATTAAAAAAGAACGAAAAACTGAATAAAGTTAACTTCTAACGTTTCGGGATCTAATCTGATCCCGTTTTCAAAGCAAAATTATTAGTTTTTGAAAGAATTTGTGCAACATTTGGCTTTATCAATCAATGTCAAAATATGTCATTTCGAGGTAATTGAAACAAAGACACCTGTAATAATAAAAAGGTGTAGAGAAATTAATTTGGAAAAGGCGTTTTTGTTGAAAACGTGTAGAGAAGTTTATTTGGAAAAAACTCTTTTATTGAAAAAAAAAATATATTTTTTCTAAATTAAGATAAAATTTTTGTGTGTGTAAATTGTTTATATCTAGTTTGTTGCAACACTAGTTTTTTAACAACACTCGTTGAAAAACATGTGAAATTCATTAATAATCATAATCACTTATCTGTTTAATGTATGGATGATATATAAAATTCTTTAATTTTATATTAAAAGTGAAAGAAGAAAGGTATACCTACTCGTAGAAAGAAAATTTTTATTTGATATCTATGGGAGCGATGGTAGCTCAGTCGTGAAGGCTCTAATTTTAAAACGAAGAATTCCGAGGTTCGTTCCTTGGTCAGAGAACAACTTTTTAGTAAAATTTCACCATAAGTGCTTCAAAGGGTACGTAAAACTGTCGGCCCCGCTGGGCTAGTAGGCATCGCTACTAACACCGAAAAAATTGGCTAGGATGGGATGAAGACTTAGGACTGCAGTCTTCAATCTAATCGTCATTACTTAACGATACTGATACATCGTGTAGCACTAGAATAGTATTATTACAAAGTTCATGAAAGAATAAGAAATTTTGAAAATGTCTGTCCGTCTGTCTGTCTGTCTGTCTGTTCGATGTCTCGTTTTTTGTAGACACGATAACTCAAGAACGAATAATCCCTATTATTTTTCAATGTAACCCCCCAAACAAAAAAGTTATGAGGGGTTAAGCCTAAAATAAAAATAAATAAAAAATGTTGAGTTTTTTTTTCGATTTTTTTTTTGTATTTTTTTTTAAACAATTTTTTTTAAGTATTTGGAAAAATGCAATATATAATTTACTGTGAATAGTATATAATGTAATGCGTAGCATTACATATCTTCACGGCTTGTTACAACAAAGCGATGTTAAATACATTTATAGTCTTTGCAAGTTTGAATGGGTGATTATTATTAATAATAGGCTATAAATTTTGATTGCTAAAAATCCTACTTGCCAATGAGTTTGACTAATTTGAAGTTGAGATTGATAATAACTGATATCTCCGGATATTCGTTTAAAAAAGGATTATAAAATTTGTTAATAACAGATCATTAGCTTAATCAACCCGCTAATATAAATAATACTCCGTATTTTTGAGTATACTCTTACCTCAGATCGATTTTTTCATTGGCTAAAACCAAAGTAATTCTACGCCAAGTATTGACACTGACAAATAAAACTGTCTGATTTAAATAGCAAGGCGCTTTTGCGCTGTTGCCAGGCCGCACATAAGCGGCCTTGCCGAAAAGCTTTAAAATGTAAGATTAATATATTTCAAAGGGACAATTCGAAAAATGTAAGGTTAATTTTTAAATGATTTCATAGTAGAATTTAAAATTTGATAGGTTTTTATGTATCAGATTAAAAATGCTTGATTCCAATTGGTTGGATCTTTTACAGAATGTAGCAATAAAATGAAATAATTGACGTGGAAAAAAAGGAAACTAATTTAACAAAGCGCCTTTCTCCTGGCATTAGACTTTTTTGAAGTACGTAGACTCTAAAAGGTAAAATTTAGATCCATAATTTAGACCCTAAAACTAAAACTTTCAAATTTTGATAGCTTTTTGTCCCAAAGTCCTTTTTTTCGAACGTAATTATTGGAAAAAAAAGAAAGAAAACTTATCTTTAATTTAAATCATTTTGATTTCACTCAGGCTACGCCAAAAACTAAAAAGTTTGAAAACTACACCTTTAATACACCGTGAAGAGTTAAAATAGTTATCTTGTATAGAAAAATAGTTACGAACAACAAATTATTAATCAGTAATTATTAACTGTATATATTCATTAAACTAGGTACGAGTTTAACTTAAACGTAAATGCACTCAAAAAATTACCAAGCACAATATTTTTTTAATACAGTAAAAAAATTATCGATAATTCAACATGTTATGATATTACTACTGATAATTTAATGCAAATTGATTTTTTACTTTAAAAGCGTCAAAAGTAGTTTTCAAAGCGTCAAAATTAGGTTTATGATTCTGTCTAAATGATTATTGGTATTTTAATAAAGTTGACAGCATTTGACCTCAACAATCATATATTGACACACTTTTAATTGAATTAATGGTTTATTTAATAGGCAATCAATATTTTCGTTTTCACATTCCGAATATTTTCTTTTGTTATTTCAAGAGTTTAGGTTTCATAAGGGGTGGACGCTATTTTTGCATTAAAGCGGGTAATATGACTATTACTTGACGTAAATCTTTGAAATTATTTCCGCCATATAGAACCTGCCATTAAGATTTTTTAATTTCGTCAATTTCAGTTTCAGCGACCTCAAAAAACCCTCAGTACCAATTTTTGTAAGAATATTGTTATAAATTGTATTCATCATATTGAATCCACCATTTTTAATTTTAAAATATTGACACCGTATGCGCCTGTTTGTGTTCAGCGACCCCAAAAACCTTGTAGTGTAAAGTTTTATAAAATTTACACATAATATACCGAATATTAACAACTGTTTGTTAAAGTTTTATATCTGCAAAAAATAACAAATTGTTGTTCTTTCTTTAAAATCGAGTTTAATTAAGGACACTAGTTTAGTTGACGCAGTCACTACAGGAACGATAAGGTGTCAAATAAAAGACCCTTCTGAAAGTTGTAATCTTCATTTATAGGTTTAAAAATTAATCGTGCTCACGTAACTGGCAAAAAAAATAGGAACGCATAAATAATTATTTATCTATAAATATTTATTTATTTTTTAAAACATATGAGTCATGAGGATTGAAGAATTTAGAATCGAAGAATCGGCGAAGATAAATCAAAAAATGCTTCCGGTTCTGCTTGTTTTCGCAAGAAAGAGTGGACATTAATTTGTTTTTGCTTCTTAACATCTGGACAATGATTTATTATTGATTTAGTGAAGAAATCGATTGATTATGGAGTTATATACCTACTGGCTCGGAAAAAATTAAGCGTTTTTATTGATTTGTAATCACAACTATTTGAACGACCTACAAAATATCAAACAGTATGTTTTGATGTGTTTGTAAAAAATGTTTTATTGCGAAATTCGAAAAATTGGGATATCATGGCCACAATAGCTAGTTCGTGAACGAATCGTTTTGCAAAAAAGAAAAGTACGAAAATGGCGATGATTTTCCCAAAAAATCGATTTTCGATGTTCCTAAAATTTAGTTTGCCGGCCGAAAAAGTAGAAATTTACGTTCAAATAAAAATCCCTTCGTTCACAAACTAGCTATTATAATTGGGAACAAAACCTAAAAATTTCAGATTGATCGGTGAATTGGTTTTCGAGAAATCGTGGTCACCGCAAAAAAAAAGGCATTTCGGGGCAAGGGCCATGGTTTCCACACTTTTTCGAATTTTCCAATAAAAACTTTTTCAAAAACACAACAAAACATATACTGTTTGATATTTTGTAGGTCTGAAATAAATTAATAAAAACCCTTAATTTTCCCGAGTTACAAAGTATATAACTCCTTAATAGTAAAAGGCCCTCTTCCTAAATTTTTGTTGATTTATTTAGAAATTGAAAACAATAATATAAAAATTTTCTTTTTCCTATTTTCTGTCATAGGAACATGTTTCGGGGTGCATAACCATTCCTCTTCTTTTTCTTAAAATCTGAAAATGAAATACTTATAGCATCTCAAAACATGTCCTCAGGACAATAAAGAAATTAGGAGGGCTAGTATTAATATCTATATAGTGTTAACAAGGTTTTTATTATTAAATTTAATAAATATTTTGTTAAATTTTTTTACTCGGCAGACCTTTTTAGACTCTCATACTCTATAAACAAGGGACCTTGATACCTTCGGTCGCTTAGTCCGTCGACTTTTTGGCGCCCGGTTCCATACCTTATTACCTAACGAATCTCGAATGTCGAAACACACTTTTGATTTTGATATTTTGTTTACAATTTCTCCCACAAATATTTTTGATGAAATTCATTTCTTTCTAGCCCCCGGGCACCTTCTGCTGCTACTCGATTGCATCGAGATGAAATTCTTAAATATCTTGGTGGTCCAGTAAACAGTACCTACACTAAAAGTTGTTTTTCTGGAAAATAGTCCGATTTTCGAGCCGAGGTACGAGGTACATATCAATGACATTATTAAAATATGTCTACTAATGCATGATCCTAAAGTATACATTTTTTTGGTATGCGTACGTACGTACGGAGACGTATTTTTTTACCTGTACCTGCGTAAAAAAACTAACTCCTTTGTCAATAATAGTACATTTCTAAACTAATACGAAAATAAAACATTTCCAACTCGAGAGATGCTATTTATCATCTCGAGATTTGGAATAGTATATTCTATTACTAGTATGGAATAGACAATATTTCGCGCGAGCGAAAAGTTTGTCATACGAGCCGGCAGGCGAGTATGATGGTCCCGCGAGCGCGGAATGACTATTGTAGATTATACTTTTTCTTCGACTGCAAATATGAAACACTGTATGGCTTTAAACTGCGAACAAGTTTAAAAACAAGGTTTTTTGTGACTCGACATTTCAAATGCAACAAAACACATATTTTTAATTTAAGCAATTAATGTTATTTAATAATTTTATCAAATCAGTAATTAAAAAAGATTTTTATTTCATTTTAGCACATATTTACAAATTATAATGCAAAAATTAAAGGTTATGTCAGATTGTTGTGACAGATATCAGGTTTAAATATTTAACAATAGATGGAGAGGTTTTAATTTTTTGAACTAAATTGATAAAAAACTGGTCAAATATTAAGAAAAACTTTATGTAATTTTAATGCAAAACTTTAAATTGCATTAAATTATTCAATATTTCATGGTAAAATATATATATTTTTGCTAATTTTGCTACAGTTTTCTTTACTTTTATAAACAAGAGATGGCACTACATGTGCTCATTCTAACACTTGATACGGAATATTCATACCGTATCTATAGCTAGAATGGATTCATTCTGTGTTTGAAAAGTGTGTGTATTTGCTTACATTCTAAAGCAGTCGTAGAAAAATATCATTTTCTTATGAGATTAAAACAGTTTTATATTCACCATCATATAAAACATAAAATATTACGAAAATAATTATATTTAAACAAATGTTTGGTTATGTTGCTCTCAGTGACAATCATAGCGCACCATCTATGAGGTAAAATCTTAAATCTTGTTAAAAATTAAATAGAAATGCCATACTTTGCAACTTTTTACAATGCACAAAAAGGACATTTTACTGTGTCTGTAAATAAAAACATTTTTGTTGTTTTTTATTTCAAAATAACATTCCATGTCTACTGGACTATTGGTCGATTGGAGGAATGTTTCCATCTACTTCCACAATACCTTCGTTTCGCATTCCTGCTTTTCTGTTTTGTTGGACTAAATAAAGCCTTTTTGTGTAATAAATATTTTAAATATTTAAATAATACAAATAAAATTACTAAAGGTAATACCTAGCTACCTGTGGATAAATATTTTTACGCAAAAAAGTAAGAAAATACTGAATGGTAAATATTTTATTAAGAAACTGCAGCTTTAAAATTTAAATTTAGTTAAACTCGGCGCATAATCTGAGAGACTTTAAGTGAAATTTTTATTACCTACTTATTGTGCTTAGGGAATGTTCAAGTATTACGTAACGCAAATTTTGATCATTTTGGACTTTTTTTATTTATTTTTTTTGCTACTAAAAAAAGTTACATTACCTGAGCCTGTCATACCTAAAATTAGGTATATATTTAAATAAAATTAAGGACCAGTATTATTTTAACTTGCCCAAAAAAGAATTCCAAAACTGTTTACAATAAATAAAAAAGTTACTAAAACTGTTTTACAATTAAGCTTATTATAACACTTAAACCAAAACTACAAAAACGTAATTATGTAACGCAAATAGATAAAAATAATTTGTAGGAGTATACAAAAAATAATTTGTCTTAAGAAATACCATCTTCACGCCTTAAATATTTTTTAAACGAATATTCCGTTAATGATTTCCCATTAATTTCTGATACAAATTAACTTTAGATTGTGTTAAATAAGATGCACACGGAAAAAGATGTTTTTAAATCAAGTAAACACATTTACTTGAAAGTGGTTTATTGTATCCGTGAATAAAAATTGTCGCCTTCATGAATAAATTCATTATATTAAACAAAATTACATTACTTAAATAAATATAACATTATTATAATAAATTATAAGCATTGGTATAATAAAACTTTGTTGTAGTAAAAATTATGCAAAATTAACGTAATTTTTATTGTTATTACGTACACTTAATGGATTTTATCCAACGAACTAATAACTCTTCTTTCTAGAATACGCATACCGTTAAAATAAAGTATCGCCAACATCTCAGTTTGTTTGTAAACAAATAGTAGGTATATTCAGGCCTGAACAATAACAATTACCAGTAACTGGTGTTGTTGTCTCTGTTAGAACAAAGATGTGCGAGTAAGACAGACGAATGTTTATGTTGCCGACGTTTTTGTCAGTTTTAACGAATGAAATGCCTATTCTAGAGAGAAGAGTTATTAGTTCGTTGATTTTATCCTAATTTTAAATACTGGACTAAATAGCTGAAAAAAAAATAACACTAATCGCAGCCAAAAATATAAAAAGGAATTCCCTTTTTTCAAATTGATTGCGAATATAGTTAGCATTTATGCAATGCTGAAAGTTCAAGTGGGCTAAATTTTGAGAATCCTCTTGATTTCGAACCAAAACTCTGAATATTTTTCTGGGTGTATACAGGTATAAAGACAGATTGAAATATGCAATCATCTAGAAAAGCTAGGCATCATAAACTAACAGTAAAATGAAAAAAATGCATTAAAAAATAATTTAAAACACCTGCTTAATATGCCATTAATAATGGCCCATTATAGTTACAGCACAAATAAATATGCATAGGCGTAGCATACAGAAATCTGTATACCAAAAAAAAATATTGGTTAAAAATTGAGCAAAATTTCAGTCCCCTAGAGTTCTATTTGGTATTACAGCATGAGAGTGGGGGATCTAAGAGTCAAAATTAAATTGAAATTTCACTTTTGGCATCTAATTTTGTTTATATTTCAAAATTGAAAGAACTATGCCCAGTTTGGGCTATGAATCGTATATCGATCGATAGGGGATCATCCATTGATCACTCAAACAAAGATTTTAATTTTGCGTTTCAGGTCCAAACGAAATTGAAAGCAAAAATTATTACTAATTTATGACTAATTAAAAAAAGATAAATCCAACAAATAACAGATATAATAGAAATTATAGGCATTTCATTAACCTAATTTAGTTAAAAACCATAATAAACTAAAACATTAACATTAAAATTTAGTCAGCAGGCTAATAAGTGTAAAAATAGTGGTTCTATATGAATAAAATTAATAAAACACATCTGATTAGAATAAATTATTTTTTTAATATAAACAATAATTTCACCCACATAAAAAAAATATTTTTTTCTATTTTGCGACTCTTATAAGCTTATAATCACACGCATTTTGCGTGTTCTTATAGGCCCATAAGAGGTCTCTACTTTTTTTTCTTTTGGGTTGGCAACAGACAAAAGTCTATCTCTTGACGTTTGCCGTGCAATTGTGAACTTCGGTTTAAAGTTTAATTTTCTACAAAATTTTGTGTTTAGGTTATGTTTTACCGTGTTAAAATCGTGGCTTGGTTACTTGCAGTGTAAAAGAGAAGAAATGACTATAAAATACATCAAAATATTATTCGTTCTTAAAATTTTAAACATGGCGAAAACTGTAATGCCAATTCGAAACAAAAATCCCTAAATCAGTCATCAATTTAAATGTAAGTTTTTTAAAATTTTTGAACAAAATAGAAAAAATTGTATAAAGCACTTATAAAGCACGTATAAAGTCCAAACGTCAAGAGATAGACTTTTGTCTGTTGCCAACCCAAAAGAAAAAAAAGTAGAGACCTCTTATGGGCCTATAAGAACACGCAAAATGAGTGTGATTATGAGCTTATAAGAGTCGCAAAATAGAAAAAATACATAAGAAGATTTCCACTCGTCTAGAAAAGGTACACGTTTCACATTTTTTTATCTTATTATTAGGTTTTTTTATCTTTTGTGGAAGTGAATCAATGTCACAATTTCCGATACGGTCAAACGAGATCGGAAGATTTGTTTGAGATAATTATAATTATCATTAAATCGATCTTTTCAATTTACATATATTCATAGATATAATCAATTAATCGACATATGTATTATTTAATATGATCATTAAAAATCAATGGTTTTTTATTTATATTTTTTTATATGGATTTTAGGATGATTAACTTATTACTTTCACATGTTGATTTTTTTATCGATGATATTAATTATTATGATTATTTTTTATTCTTAAACGGTTTCACTCTTCATAAATTAAAGAAAACAAACAGGAAAAATATTTTTTTTCCACGACTGCTTTAGAATGTAAGCAAATACACACTATTTTCAAACACAGAATGAATTCATTCTAGTTCTAGATACGGTATGAATATTCCGTATCAAGTGTTAGAGTGAGCACATGTAGTGCCATCTCTTGTTTATAAAAGTAAAGAAAACTGTAGCAAAATTATCCTTGACTTAGGGGATGCTTAATTAAGTAGAATAGTACGAGGTAAAACAAAACAAAAATGTAAAAATGTAAAAAAAAATGTAGGGTGTCATAGAATTATGGAGACTAGAGAAATCTCGGGATAACATCTGCTTCTTTATTCTTTACTTTTTTAATATGCCTTTATATATCTAGCTGAATTTTTCTTAGATGTTTTTCCCAAGAATATTTTATCCTAAGCAATCAAATATGTTGTAATTATTATTATTATTATTATTGTTATTTAGCATTTCTTATTTCTTATTTTTTTTATTACATTTGAAAACGAAATTACTAAAGAAAGTGAGCATCCCATCTAATTAAAATCAGATGTTTATTGACTTGTCAAAAGCATTGATTATATCGGCATCAGCATCATTAAAAATATACGTACACGTAATAGCGAAACTTTTATAAACATTAATTTTTTCAATCCTAAATATTGAAACGTACATGGTAAAAATAACATTATTCTTAGACACACACAGAAAAATATTGTCTTAAATCAAGAATAATGATGATTTGTACAAACGAATAGAATATATTTTTCCTTTATACATAGGGAACGTTCAAGTATTACGTAACGCTCCTAGGGGGGGGTCGTCATTTTGGAGTGTTACGCCCATGTTTAGGAAAATAGCGTTACAGGGAGGGGTGAGGGTTCAAAATGATCAAAATTTGCGTTACGTAATACTTGAACGTTCCCATACCATATCCTTAGAATATGTTCTCCTTTCAAGCCATAGGTACCATATTCTTATCCTTTCTTCTTAGTTATTTCTACTAAATATCTTGAGATATTTAATTTCTACGAAATCAATTTGTTAAATTATATTTCAATTCTGTCTGTCTGTTTTACAGCATACTACAAAAAAAATGTATATTATTCAACGATAATTGCTATTCATCAATAAGGGTGAAATTTGCTACACGAGCCGATAGGCATTTTAGGTCGTAGGAAAAATAGTATACGCACCTCGACGCACAGCATTTCAGTGCACATCGTGTACTAAAAATTAGGTTCGCGTAGGTACTCGGTGAGTAATATACTATTAGGTTTTATTCGATCAATCGATGGATCCCTGCAATGTACTTTCAGTAATTGCTGTAATATCTACATTATATTATTCATAATAAACATTTTTTCCTGCTTCTTGCAGGATGTAAAACTTTTCAAAAGGAATTTCCCGAAATTAATTTCTTGTAGTCTAAGAGCTGGTGACTATTTTTATTTAATTTTTTTCCCCGGCTGTATTTTATATACAGCCTGTTCCAGAACTCGCGTACCGAAATTTAACAGGTGATTCTACATCCAAAAATATGAAAAAAAGTTTCTATAAAGGTTGGTCCGGAAATGAGCCCTAAGGGAGCTACGGCCCTTCGAAGATGACGTATTGAATGGGGAACAAAAAAAAGCACCAATAAAATTTTAATGCTGCAGGGTGATTCTTCATTTAAAACTGAGCAAAAAAGTATTATACACCAAAACACCTAAATTTAATATTAAAGGAGTAATAGCCTTTTAAAAAGTAACGTTTTTGGTGGCACAAAATGTTATATCCTCTTAATTGCATTTTTTTTTTGATAACGGTTGCTCCTACAGTGTTACACTATATAATACTTTATATGTATTTTTACTCTAGAAATCTATATTTTTTACAACAAATCCAAAAAACATACACATAGAAAAGTTTGGGGCAAAAATGTTTTAAGCCTCATATATTTTGTCCGTCTGGGCACGCCTCTGGATAAATTAAAAAAATAAATTAACATAAACTTATTGCCCTTATTAATACTAGTATACATGCAAAAGATCGCCGCTCTAGCTTAAACGGTACCCGAGTTATTAATTAAAAACCTTATTTTTATTACAATTTTAAAGCGCCCTAGATCCCTTAGGGCTCATTTCCGGACCAACCTTTATAGGAACTTTTTTTATATTTTTGGATCTAGAATCACCTCTTAAATTTTGGCATGCCAGTTATGGATCACCCTGTATGTCTCAAAGTACATTCAAATTAGGTTATATGCAAATCGCCAGATCCTGGATCGGGTTCCTTTGGATGCTAGGAACCCCGAAAAGGTGGTGAAATGGGGTCCCCAAAAAATATATATTTAACTTACCGAGTCAAACACATTACATTTATTACATTTAGGTTAGTCTATTTACAGTTTTACATCATTATTCAGTAGGGCAAGGGGTAAAAAATGCTTTAAATGTTTTTTGACATACGTCAACACTAAAAAATCTAAAGAATGTTCATTTAATGAAAATGTCATTTCATAAATTTTCATTTTAAAATTAAGTATCACATGAGTCGTTGCATTCCAAAACTCGCCTTAAGGAGACAAGCATAATAGTGTAGTCCTCTAATTATTTGAAAAGTGATTAGGGCGAGTTTTGGAATACAACGACTCACATGTGTCAAAGGCACTTTTTAAAAACTGTTCTTACCCCTTTGCCCCAGAATTATTGTGTATAACTATGAAAATAGGTTAATCTGACTATAATAAATGTAATGTATATGACTAGGCAAGTTAAAAATAGATTTTTTTGGTAGCTCATTGCTACAGCTTTTGGAGCTTTTAGCACCCAAAGGAACCGAATCCGGAGCATAGCAATTTGAAAATGGCTTAATTTAAAACATATAAAATACAGCCGGGAGAAAATGATTAAATAAAAATGGACACTAGCTCTCCGACTATTGCATATTAATTCCACGTCCTTGAAGATGCATTTTACGAAGGAAAAAGTGAAATTGCCTTTTTTACGAGGCACTTAAGGTGCGAGTTATGCCTTTATTCATCTCATACCGACATATAAACATTTTTTTAGGCCTTGGTTAATTATAATTATCTATTTTGAAGAATTATTACCACAAGCACTGCAGTGGGTATATGTGGTATATCACAGAAAAGTGTCCCACGTGCGTAATCAAACCAGGCATATCCAGGCTGGTTAAACCAATAAGGGTAAAATTAGGGACTAAATGAAAATAAAGTTTAGTGCCTTATAGACGGCAAACTATTAAAATCTATAAATAAATTGCACTGCTCTACAACAGAATTTTCACAATCAATGAGAAAATCCCTACCAAAATGTCATATAGCTGCTATTTCACGCTTTTTTGCATATATTGGTATGGTGGCTTTTTCCCTAGGGAAAATATATAAAGTTTAGTGCCTTATAAACGGCAAACTATTAAAATCTATAAATAAATTGCACTGCTCTACAACAGAATTTTCACAATCAATGAGAAAATCCCTACCAAAATGTCATATAGCTGCTATTTCACGCTTTTTTGCATATATTGGTATGGTGGCTTTTTCCCTAGGGAAAATATATAAAGTTTAGTGCCTTATAAACGGCAAACTATTAAAATCTATAAATAAATTGCACTGCTCTACAACAGAATTTTCACAATCAATGAGAAAATCCCTACCAAAATGTCATATAGCTGCTATTTCACGCTTTTTTGCATATATTGGTATGGTGGCCTTTTCCCTAGGGAAAATATATAAAGTTTAGTGCCTTATAAACGGCAAACTATTAAAATCTATAAATAAATTGCACTGCTCTACAACAGAATTTTCACAATCAATGAGAAAATCCCTACCAAAATGTCATATAGCTGATATTTCACGCTTTTTTGCATATATTGGTATGGTGGCTTTTTCCCTAGGGAAAATATATAAAGTTTAGTGCCTTATAAACGGCAAACTATTAAAATCTATAAATAAATTGCACTGCTCTACAACAGAATTTTCACAAACAATGAGAAAATCCCTACCAAAATGTCATATAGCTGCTATTTCACGCCCTTTTGCAGATATTGGTATGGTGGCTTTTTCTCTAGGGAAAATATATATTTTTTTTTTCAAAGGATATCACTTTTTTTATTTAAAATAAAGCAGGACCCAACGCCATATTTATTTAAACATGTTTTCAAAAAGTGCAAACAAAAACAATAAAACTGGCCATATCTCAAAATATCTAATTTTGCAGATAGGACAACTTGTCTTAGGGGCAGAGCATAAATCCTTTCCTAGAAAATCCTAATTTCAAAAACTAAATTAAGTTATGGGTCAAATACCTCATAGTGCGTTGGCTTGCATTAAAGATTTTTTTTTTATTATTTTTGTTTTTTTTTCAGGATGATGAACCTCCCGAGATCACATACTGTGTGGTGGAAAATACAGGGACCCTTACACTACAGGCGATCACACCGACACAACCTATGCCTGCACAGGAAGAGTTGGATGCAAAATTTGCAGAACTTGTGGTAAGTAATAATTTATTAGGGGTAGAAATAGTTATTTGCGCTTCTAGTAGAGGTAAGTGAATGTTTTCTGTGTGAGGTCGTATTTTGTGGACCGAAGCCGAGTTGAGGTCCATAAACACGACCGAAGCGGAGTTGAGGTCCATAAACACGACCGAAGACAGAAAAAAACTTACCTACGAGTAGTTCATTACGTTTTTCTCACTACCAAGGAGTTCAAATCTTATTTTATTAATAATATTTTTGACATTTATATGTGTTACAATTTAAGAAATCATTTTTTATGGAATCACTCTATAAAATTAGAAATAGAAGTCTTGTGTCTACATGTCCCCCTGCGGTAAATGTAAGCACACTTAGTGTCCTTGTGCGGTAAAGCAATATTAAACATCGAGTAGATGTGACGATCAGAGTCGTAGCTATGGAGAGATGGGGGAGTCTCCCCCGCACCATCTTAAAATTCGAACAATTTCATGGGTTGAAAATATAAAAGTTGTAATTTTAGACTTTTTTTTTTGTTTTCAGTCATCAACTTTTTTGTTGAGGGAGATAAAAGTTGTAATTAAGAATAAAAAAAGTTGTGATTTTTGACCTTCTCCCCCACCCCCCACCAAATCTTTTGGTGGTGATATAGAACACCTACTTTTTACAGAAAATATCTGTGAATTAAGGTAACCCCGAAAAAAATATTACCTCTTTAAATATTGTATGTATTTGATATATTACAAGGCAAGCAAAGAAACCTAATTTAAATAATTATAATTAATAATTATTAATTATGCTTAAAATTAAATTACCCATTCAAATCTTATGAGAACAAACATCTTATTCTTATTTTTATAATGTCTGTAATTTGTACAAATCTAATTCGTTGTTAACATATGTTAGCACTATTATTATTTTTTACAAAATCAGTTCTACTCTAATTAGAAACGATTGCATAATTTAAGTGAATTCAATTGAATTTTAATTTTTTTATATAGAATAATATTTTTGTTGAGGTTTTAAAAAATAATTTTAAAATTTTTCACTGTAGAAAAAATGTTATGTTTTATGCGAGGTAAAAGTCTCATTTTGTCGCTCGTCTGTGGTTTCCTGGCTGGCTATGCTCATTGGTTAATGCGGCAGACTAACATCTCTACTCTAAATTTCTCTACTCCCTAACATCCCTACTCCATAACATTCCTACTCCACAACAACTCTACTCCGTAACATCTCTACTCCATAACATCTCTACTTCGTAACAACTCTACTCCACACTATATGCACTTTATTAGCCACTTAATAATAAATGAGCAGTTCAAAGAACAAAGAATCTTCTTCTTCTAGATTATTTTATTTTTTTCCTAGAAAACGTTTATCTTTAAATGTAAATCTAGAACAATCATAAATGAATTATTCTAAAAGCAACAATGACCGCGTACTCTTAACATGCACTAATATGTAAGTAATTAATAAACTTACGGAGTAGAGATGTTATGGAGTAGAGATGTTACGGAGTAGAGTTGTTGTGGAGTAGGGATGTTATGGAGTAGGGATGTTATGGAGTAGAGAAATTTAGAGTATGTTATGGTTATGGTTATTAGGGTGGAGGGTAGCTATCTACACGCACTTAGGTCACTTAGCTGGGCCCATTGTACTACCTCCCTTTGGTCGCAGCAATTTAACCTCTCAGCCATCCAATTCTTTGAATATATCTAAGAAGATGTCTGGGAGTGATGCTGCTTATACCGGCCATGTCGAGCCTCTTATTAAGGCTAACGCTGGACAGTGACATAACACATGTTCCATTGTTTCCTCTTCCATGTAGCATTCTCTACAGATGGGATCGACTGGCTTCCCCATGATGTTAAGATGCTTATTTAGTTTGCAGTGACCTGTTACGATGCTTGCAAACTGTCTTAGGTTATCCCTTTTTAGTTGCATACAAAAGCGTGCTGTCTTTTCACACGGAGTGGGAAGGGCTGCTCTTGCATGTTTACAGTCGTTTCTCGTAATCCAATTACGGGTGTATTTTATGTGAGTTTCTTGATTAATGAGAGCTGTTTTAAAAGCGACAGATACAGGGATTATGGGCTCTGGACCAATAGGTACAGAGCCTGAGCCTGCTCGTGCCAATCTATCTAAATTTAGAGTAGAGATGTTAGTCTGCCGTTAATGCTACAGACTCGCTACAAAATACACCACTTTTTTCTGGTAATAGAGCAATAACGAGGCAATAGCTGGGACATAATAGTTATTTATGGTACTAGTGGGTAAAGTAAGATATTGCCCATAAGAAAATTAACCTGCGAGGCGTCAAGCCAAGCAGGTTAATTTTCGAGAGAGCAATATCGGTTTACCCATACAAGGTTTTATCCAATAAATAGCTTAGGAATTCATATTTTTATTAAAAATTTTAAAGACATTTACAAGAAAATAATTTGACAAGTGACAGTTGAGTGGGTAAAATAAATAATTATCCACTCAATAAAGAAAAGCCACGAGGGGGTTATTATTGAGTTTATCTATTTAAAATAAAGCTGGTAATTGTCTTATTATCTGTATGTATTGGATAAAAATATTTTAGACGGTAAAAAATAATTTTACTATAATTCCAAGTTATAAAATACAACTTGTATTGCTTAAGTGTTAATTGTATCATATCATAAATATTACAGTTTTTCCTGTTTATAAAAATATTGCATACGCAACTGTAGAATCTGTCTAGCATAAAATTTTGTACATTGTATATCTAATTACTTTTGTTAAATAATAACGATTAAAAAATTTCTAGTTATGCTATGGATCGAAATAAAACCCATAATATCAACAATATAATACAATAATTATATTTTTTTAATCATAATAAAAATATATTAATATTAATATTTTTTTTAATAAATTTTAACTTATTCACCGACCGTAAATATATGCTCACGCAGTGAACAATTTTAAGGTTTTCTATAAGTAAGATATTGAAAAGAAAAAGATGGCCTCTTTTACAAAATATATTAGTTTTTTCAATTCTCATAAAATATGCCTATTTTTGAATGTATATTAAGTAAAGACATAAATTAAAATTGTTTTTAAGGAACAAAAATGTTAATGCTTTTTAAAATAGCATCCGTGCTAGATATGTGACATTTATGGCACACAAAAATAATCGACATGAATCTTACACGATCCATAAATTTCTTTAACAGAAGTAATAACTAATTTAAAAGTAATAACATTTAAAACATCGATTAACATTTATTTAATCTTGGAATATTTCTCAATCATACAGAGTGTTCGATAAATATAGCAATTTTCTTTAAAAGTCATATAAAAAAAAATAGAAACTTTGTTAAGTTTTGGTTAAAGTGTAGATAATATTGACCATTTTATTTATTATTTTCACATTCCGTAGGACATTCATATTTAAGCACATAGTGGCGCTTTGCCCATTTTGTAAATTAAATTTTTTTTCCAGAGGCCCCCTAGAAAAACTTTAAGAGTTTCAGACTTTTCTCATCTTCAGACCAAAGTTTCTGACGTGCATTAAATTTCCAGCTGTTTGGAATTTATAAAAAACCTTCTGGACAGACAGACAGACCGACAGACACCGCTGTATTTTTTTATATAGAAGATTTCTAGTAAAACTTAACTTCACGAAAAATAGAAAGAGAAAAAGGGATAGAGAGAAAAAAGGGAAAGAGAGAAAGAGAGAGAGGAAGAAAGGGAGAGAGAGAGAGAGAGAGAGAGAGAGAGGAAGAAAGAGAGAGAGAGAGTGGAAGAAAGAGAGAGAGAGAGAGGAAGAAAGAGAGAGAGAGAGAGGAAGAAAGATAGAAAGAAAGAGAGAAAGGGAGAGAGAGAGACCAAGAGAAAGGGAGAGAAAGATAAGGAGAAAGAGAAAGAGATAGAGAGACATAAAATGCCTTTCCTTGTTCCGTGACACCCCGTAGATGCAAATATCCCACTTTGAAAACAATTACTTTGCGATAAAATACCGCAAAAGCAATTACACTTTTTGTTTGACACTTTAACATGTCGAAAGTGAGGATATTCACGGAAATTAAAATAATTTATTGACAATGCAATTTATTATCCTCCTTGCAGCAGAACAACTGAAAAGAATTTTATGCATTTTAATGCATTTTTTACATTTTTTTAAAACAGAACAGAAAAAAATAAATTCAATTATTTTCGCTTTCAATTATAATTTCTGTGGAAAATATAACTAATAAAAAAAAACAGAACAGATGCTATAAAAAACTTCTGTCTGTCGAACTAAGATTAAATTTTTTTGTCTACCTAGTAACTTTTAAAAATAACATTTTTTAGAAAAATACGTCAGAAACCCCTTACAAACCTTTATATTATTTACATACAATCCCCCCGAGATATTCAAAATCTCTAGTAAAACGGGGCAATTATCGAGTCCAAATACTGAGAGACGGAAAAAAAATATTTATCCAATACATAGAGATAATAAGACCATTACCAGCTTTATTTTAAAGAGATAAACTCAATAATAACCCCCGCGTGGCTTTTACTTTATTGAGTGGATAATTATTTATTTTACCCCCTCAACTGTCACTTGTCAAATTATTTTCTTGTAAATGTCATTAAAATTTTTAATAAAAATATGAATTCCTAAGCTATTTATTGGATAAAACCTTGTATGGCACTCATGGGTAAACCGATATTGCCCTCTCGAAAATTAACCTGCTTGGCTGACGCCTCACAGGTTAATTTTCTCATTGGCAATATCTTACTTTACCCACTAGTACCATAAATAACTATTATATTTTTTTCAATTTAAAAATTTTAATTTCATCCCCTAGATTCTCTTCAAGGGAAAGTGGAAATTCAAAAATATGAAAGAGTTTATAAATATTTTGACTTGGATATTTCTCTTTTAATTTCAGGAGGAACTTGACCTGACAGCCCCAAATAAAATGGCAATGTTGAACTTACCTTCGCAGAAAAAATGGCAGATCTATTGCTCAAGAAAAGGGGGGGAGGATGAAATGGACCAAGCACACGCACCTGAACATTACGTAGAAAGGCTACATGTATTATCAACAGTAAGTGTCACATAAAAAATAAAAAAATAAATAAATAAAAAAAAAATGTTTCGTTTTTTTTTAGGTTGAATACCCAGAATCAAACATAGAAGAAGAAATTCGAAATCGAACCAAGCAAATCGACGGGCTGAAAACGGCCCTTCGGACATCTACGCACAGTTTTGTGATAAAATTTATCGAAATGGATGGGTTGCCGGCCATTTTGGACTGCCTAGAGAGGATGGACTATCAAACTGCTCAAAGTTCCGTACACACGAGTCTAATTGGATGTGTCAAAGCCTTGATGAATAATTCGGTAAGAAAATCACACTTGCACCCATGTCAAATTTACCCCGCTATCAAATTAACCTTTAGATACCTTACTAAAAATACAAATATTTAATTTAGTTTTTGCTTTAGGTCCTAAAGTGGAGTTAGGGCCGGCTAAAGATTATCTTTGTCAATTTTTAAATATTTTTTTAATTTTTTAACTTTTTTATTTTTTTTTTCTGTTATTTTAGACTGGCCGAGCTCACGTACTAGCTCACCCAACAAGTATCAACACAATTGCTCAATCTTTAATCACAGAAAACATAAAAACGAAAATTGCAGTCCTAGAAATTTTGGGCGCAGTATGTTTGGTTTCTGGCGGCCACAAAAAGGTCTTAGATGCTATGTTACATTACCAAAAATACGCGTACGAAAGAACGCGTTTTCAAGGAATTATAAATGATTTAGACAGGTCAACAGGTTAGTAGTACTAACTTAGTAAAGTATGGCACACGGATCTGTGACAGTCAAAGGAATGCCGCAGAAAATTGAAATCGGAAATACGAGGTTCCCAGACTCAAGGGTGTAGATGAGGGGGTTATGGAGGTAATTATCCCCCCCATAGGACAAAATATATGCTTTTTATTGCATTATGCTAAAAAAAATATAAATTTGTGTTTTTTTTATTTTTAATCTCGGAAAAAAGATCTTGATATTACCCCCCTCCCATAGAAAAAAACACATCTACGCCCTTGCCCAGACTGAAAATCTAATAGTAATAGTATTTCTATCAATTAACTGCCTTTGAGGATACAATAAATACAATATATAGTAGAGAAAAAGATGCAAGTCGCTTACAAAACAACTTTACACTACGTTATTTCAAGAAATCTTTGACATAAAGACTTGAAATTTGGAACAAATTTTGTTTACTACAAGAAAATCTTTGTTCCAAATTTCAAGTCACTGGGTCAAAGCGTTTTTGAAATATCGTAGTCCAAACTTGTTTTACAAGCGACTTTTTTTCTCTTCTATACAGTATATATATATTAAAATCTATTCTACAATAGGTATTTCCAAAATGAATTTTTGTGGAATTTATTTCACTGTTTCAGATCCGTCTGGAAAATTTGACATATTTTCAGCTTTTTCACCTATTTTTTTCTTAATTTTTTTACAATTTTGTTTCACTAGGTGTCTATAGAGACGAAGTTAACCTAAAAACTGCCATTATGAGTTTTGTGAACGCAGTCCTAAACTACGGTTCCGGCCAAGAAAACCTAGAATTCAGGTTACATCTGAGGTACGAGTTCCTAATGCTGGGCATTCAGCCCATCATCGACAAACTTCGAGGCCACGAAAACGAGACTTTGGACAGACATCTTGATTTTTTCGAAATGGTACGGAACGAAGACGAAAAGGAATTGGCCAGGAAGTTTGAAAAAGACCACGTAGACACAAAAAGTGCGACCGCCATGTTTGATTTAATCAGGCGGAAGCTTAGTCACACTTCTGCGTATCCACATTTACTGTCCATATTAGAGCATTGTCTATTGTTGCCCCTAGATTACGGATCCCATCCGCAACACTGGCTTTTATTTGATAGGTAAGATTTCTTATATTTTATATTATTTTTGGCATATTTAAAATAATTTTTGCTATGTTGTTTTTAGGATTTTGCAACAAATTATTTTACAACAAAATGAAAACGGTATGGTAAAAAATATGGACGTAGCTCCTATTAACATAAACGTCAAGGAGATAGTGCATTTGTTAGCGAAAGAAGAGGAGCTAGTAGCAGCTAGAACAAAAGCGGACGAGCTAGAAAAAGAAAACACGGAAATGTCGAATAAATTAGCGAAAAAAGAGCAAGAATTGGACCAAAGGACGCAAGAAAAGGAGGATATCGAGTCTAGTTTGACGAGGATAAAGGAGAGATTGGAAAAAGAGACAGCTACACATATAGAAACGAAACAAAAACTATCGGAAATTGAGTACAGAGCTGCGGATTTGGATAGGCAGGTTTCTTGCGAAAGAGGTGAAAGGTTTAGGCTGGAAAGACTGGTCAACTCAGGTAATATTTTATTTTTATTAAAAAACAGAGCGGTTCAAAAGTCACCCCCCCCCCACCTCTTACGTTTTGAACGCATTGAGATATCGACTTCAAGTTTAGAACACGTAAATAAGACAACTCAAACTACCTTTTTGAGTGTATTTGTATTTTCAGCCTTTAAAATGTGGGTAGGGCATAGGAACAATTTTTCTTTTTAAAAATATCCCCCCTGTGTCGCCCTGACCACATTTTAAAAGCTACAAATATCGAATATATGCCAAAGAATAGTTTAAATTGTCTTATTTAAGTGTTCCAATTTTGAAATCGATATCACAACTCGTTCAAAAGTTAAAGGAGGTGACTTTTGGACCGTACTATGTTTTTCATTGTGATTTTTTTTTGTTTTTAATGGTATTTCTTTCTTAATTATTTTAAAGTATGAAGTAAAAACGTCCATTTTCAGGAAATATACCCGACGACGCCAAGGTAATCGGCCTGCAATCATCCGTGGACCCCAACAACGTCGATTTCAAAAAAGATTTCTGCACCGCACCCCCTCCCCCACCACCATTAGCCCCTCCGCCGCCTCCGATGGCCCCCGGGCCGCCCCCACCCCCATGTGCCCCATCAGCACCGCACGTTCCACCAATGAAGGTCGAAACAGTCAAGAAAAATATTCCTCAACCTTCGAACCCGGTGAAATCGTTCAACTGGGCCAAAATTCCGGATTTGAAGTTGTCTGGAACGATATGGAATGAATTGGATGATACTAAGTTGTATAATGCCCTGGAGTTGGATAATATTGATAAGATTTTTTCGGCATATCAGAAGAATGGAGTCACTGTAAGTAATTTTGTCAACATTATAAAAAAAATACTCTACAAACAAAAACTAGATGAAACGTTGCAAGCACCCTGTCAAAACATTGGCACTATTGTACACTAGAGCCATCTAGTTTGCAAATTTCAAACTAGGTGTTTTGTTTGATTTTAAATTCTGTATCTTTAAAACATTATATTCTAGCAAAACATATAACATTTTTTATAGGGCTTAAAAAGAGCTTTTATTTAAAATATAATTTTTTGAAATCGGGTTATAAATATGTGAGATATGCCAAAAAAAAACCTTTTACTGCTTTAAACGCCAATATCTCGAAAACAATGCGTTTTAGGAAAACGTTGTTTATAACATTTTTTGACCAATTTAAAATTATCTTTTATATAAGTGCTAAATTAACCAAATACAATAATAATTGCCTTAACTATAAACAAAAAACGCTAAAAATAGGAGTTTTACCCTATTTTTACAACCTTACCCAAAATCTAATCAGCTCTTCGGAATACGATAAGAAACAATATTCAAAAAACTGCAAGTCGATAGCTCATGTAGAAATGGAGTTTGGACTTTGGAGTTTACACCCAACAGACAGACAGACAGACAGACGGACGCAATTTTTTTTTACTCATTTCGACTCTAAAACGTCGAGAAATGTGAAAAAAAAGTGGTAAAAGATTTTGACTTTTCGGCGAAGATTTCAATACATCGGCACTATTAGTAGCACTAAGTGCCGATGTAAAATGTGTACGGGACTAAACAAATGTAAAAATATAAGGTATATGGATAATATAAGGGGGTCACATAGGGGTTTGGGGGGTTAATGTCTAAAAATCGGGTTTTTGTGTGAATAACATTAGTCCACGGTTTTTGTCGCATTGTTTCTTTAGCGGAAGTATTTAATTGTGTTTTCAATATATTTTTAGAACGATGGTTCGATAGAAGACCTAACCAAAATGGGCAGCAAAAACCGAAACAAAGTCCTATCAGTGATCGACGGACGGCGAGCCCAAAACTGCACCATCCTGTTATCAAAATTAAAAATGTCCGACGAGGATATAACCAAAGCCATCCTCAGTATGGACAGTAAGGAACAGTTACCCATCGATATGGTGGAGCAACTATTGAAATTTACGCCCAGTAGTGAGGAAGCCGCCCATCTGGAAGAACACAGTGATGAAATTGAGTCTCTGGCTAGGGCTGATAGATTTTTGTACGAAATATCGAAGTAAGTACGGTTTACTACACTTGAGAGCAAAAAAACCGACCCACCTAAAAAATCACAATTTTTTGAATTCAAATAATTCGAAAACTACTTAATGGATTTGACTGATTCTTTTTTGTTTTAAAGCTTAAACATTCTCTATTTTTGATTTTATTTAAAATTATTAAAAAAGTTTTAAAACTTTTGTTTTAACAGTGCTGTTAATACAAAACAAAAACAAAAATATGTAGATTTTTTGTTTCTCAACAAAAAATGTACAACTATGTCTCTCATATTGCCGCAGTTTTAATGAATATTTTATTTTTTATTTTTTATATTTTTACTTCTGGTTTAGGAGATATCAGGATTTTCCTAAAAAAGTACAAGGTACATGAATTTGTTTGATGCTGTGCTTTACATTTTAAGCTTAACCGGAACATATATTTTAGGGTCCCTCATTATGAGCAACGTCTACGAAGTCTACACTACAAAAAACGCTTCCAAGTGACCCTCAACGAAATCACCCCCAGGATAAACGGCGTGATTGAAGCTTCCAGGGAGGTTTCCCGGTCCAGAAGGCTCAGAAAACTTCTGGAAATCGTGCTCGCTTTCGGGAACTATATGAACAGAGGAGCTAGGGGGAATGCCTCTGGATTCAGGATAACGTCCTTGAATAAATTGGCTGATACCAAATCTAGTGCTTTGAAAGGGACTACACTTCTGCATTACTTGATTCAAGCTGTGGAAAAGAAGGTAAGGTTTTTCAAAATAGCTTAGAAATTACTGTTTTTTTTTCTTGACATTTTGGTCCCTCCTGACAAAAATTTACTTTTTGTCGTATTTTGCTATTACTTTTAAACTCATGGAACTCAAATTTAGCAGGAAAGTTGCTTTAATTCATATTTAGACCTCTACCAAACCTAGTCTAGGTTAAATCATTCTGAGGTTGTTACAAAAATATCCAAAAAAAAAATAACGGTATTCAATTTTAACAAAAAGTGAGGCTTAACAAATTTTTGCCTCAAACTTTTTTATGTGTATTTTTTTGCATTTTTTGTAGAAAATATAGATTGCTTGAGTAAAAATACATAAAAAATGTCAGATAGTCACTGTAGGAACAACCGGTTAAAAAAATGCAAAAATTTTACTTTTTAAAAGGCTATTACTCCTTTAATATTAAATTTAGGTACTTCGGCAAAAAATACTTTTTTGCTTAGTTTTTAAGGAAGAATTGCCCTGCAGCATTAAAATATTATTGGTCTTTTTTTTTGTTCCCCATTCAATATATCCGGAAATATGTTCCTTTGTCGGTTTTTTACGTTTTGTGATGTACAATCATTCCAAAAACACTTCAAACACCGTGTATAACGATTTTTAAGAAAAAAATCTTATTTTTCAGTTCAAAGATATCCTTAGAATAGACGAAGACATGCCTCACGTAAGAGAAGCCTCCAAAGTGTCTCTAGGAGAACTAAACAAAGACATGGGCCTTTTAAGAGCCGGCCTTAACGACGTCGCCAAAGAGATCAACTTCCATCTGAGTCAGAGCCCTTTGGCCAATGACAAGTTCGTCCCTGTAATGAAGGAGTTTCAGGCCACTGCTACCTGCAGGTTGGACGAGATTGAGGACAAATATCAGGATATGAAGGTGAGATTTTGTTTTAACAAAAAAATAGAAAAACTGTTTACCTAACAGGCATTTGCAATTTCGGTAAGATTTGTAGGTGTAAAATCCATATATTCTTCTTCAATCATTTTTAATCAATTTCACACAACGTTTTTGCACAGAATCTCAAGTCAAAGACCTGTTTACATAATAAACAAACAATTGTGAAGTATCGCTGTCATCAAAATCCATAAGTGCTGCCGCCAGTGACGGTTTTGCTAACTAACTTTTTTATATGACGTACAACAATGAACTCATTTTTTTACTGTAAAAAATAGATCACTTCTATATAGTGTGTTCAGTTATAAAATATGAACATTTGAAGAAAAAATATATTTTGTGTAAATAAAAATATATTTTGTATTATTTCAGATTCGTTTTGAACGTGCAGTCCGCCTCTTCGGGGAAGACCCTCTGAACACCCAACCGGACGAATTTTTCGGTATTTTCGACACTTTTTTGACCTCCTTCCAGGAAGCGCGCCAGGACACCGAAAACATGCGCAGGAGACAGGAAGAGGAAGAAAAACGCGCCAAACAAGAAGCAGATTTGAAAAAACTAACTCTCGAACGCAAGCATTCGCGAGAAGGAATTTTATCCACCATCAATAAAACAGTCAGTTTGAAAAATGGGGAAAGCCAAAAAGGGGAATTCGATGACCTTATTTCTGCTTTAAGAACTGGGGATGTTTTTGGGGAAGATATGGCAAAGTTCAAGAGGTCCAGAAAGAGTAGAGTTAACCCAGGTAACTCCCCTCCAAGAAGGAATTCTACAAATAGGGAGGATAGTCGGGAGAGAGTTGTGATTGCAAATGGCCGACGCCAATAAAAATATCATTAGAAATATCTGCCAAACTATCTATAAAACTATACGTCATTTAAGACTATCTGCCAATTATCAGCAAGACTATAAGTCGTTTTAAGACTATCGTCAGATTATCAGAAAGACTATAAGTCCTTTTAAGACTATCTGTCAGATTATCAGAAAGACTATAAGTCCTTTTAAGACTATCTGTCAGATTATCAGCAAGACTATAAGTCGTTTTAAGACTATCTGTCAGATTATCAGCAAAACTAAGTCGTTTTAATACTATCTGTCAAATTATCAGCAATACTATAAATCATTTTAGGACTATCTGTCAGACTATCTGCAAGGCTATTTGTCGTTTTAAGACTATCTATCAGATTATCTGCAAAGATATCTGCTTTTTAGCAAATGAGGGTATTCTACAATCGGAATCGTCACAAAAGAGATTTGATTTGATTCAAAATTATAGACAGCGACAAGAATTTAACTCTGACTATTTTTTTAAGACTCTCGTCAAACTTTTTGAAAGTTGTCTGTAATACTATCTGCCAGACTATTACTTCAAAAGAATAGAAACTGATTTTAAAAGTTTAATATAGATACACAAAAGTAGATATGTATAAATATTGCCGATATTTCTCTAAAAGACTATCTGCCCTAAAAAACTATCTGCAAAAGATAGTCTAAAGTATAAATATGACCGATATGTCTCTAAAAGACTATCAGCCCTTAAAAGCTATCTGCAAAACATATCTATCTTTTCAGAAAAAACAGAAACTGATTAGTGTAAAAAGATACTGTCATAATATGTCTGTAGGACTATCATTTATTAAAGATAATAGAAAAAAGATAGCAGAAAAGATTTAAGTAAAAATATGGCCGATAACTCAAGTTACCAAGTGGTAAGTTTTCAACGAAATAATTTATTGACTGAATATGTAATTTTACACTAGTGTAATTACATAATTTTTAACCATTTTTCATATATTAGAGCCTATTCTAGATGTTCAAAATAGCGTCGCCTTTTAAACATATTATTCTGAGAAAATAATATAAATTAGGTTTTTTTGGAACTGATATAGGCCTTTTTCGCAAGTCAAACGCTTCGTCCAACCAAATTGCTTTCTGTGGGACATTTGGCCTACCACAAAAAAAAAAAGCGAGGATGCGAGAAAAATGTAATAATGGGGACGCTGATAATGACATAATGACAAATAATTTCCCTCATATATTTCACATGGGTCGATTTAATTGAAATTTGGATAAAGCCTTCCCAGATCACACAAATTTATTGCTTAATAATGGACCAAGTTTAAAAAGAAAAAATTCATCAGAATTGAAATTCTGTGAATTTTTCAAAATTAGTGCCAGATTTTTGGGATATTAGCGACCCTATTAGTCGGTGAGTTGGTGGCCATTTTTATTTCATTTCTTCCGGCTGCATTTTACATATGTCTTAAAGTACGTTCAAATTAAGCCATTTTCAAATTGATACGCTCCGGATCCGGTTTCTTTGAGTGCTAGAAGTTCCAAAAGCTCTGGCAATGAGCTATACCAAAAATCTATTTTTAACTTGCCTATATACATATACATTACATTTAATACATTCAGACTATGTCAAATAAACTTTTTAAAGCCATTTTTGCCCCTTGACCTACTGAATAATTGTGTAAAACTGTGAACAGACTAATCTAAATGTAATACATGTAATGTATTTGACTCGGAAAGTTAAAAATATATTTTTCGGGGACCCCATTCCACCACCTTTTCAGGGCATTTGGCATCCAAAGGAACCAGATCTAGAACCTGGCGATTTGAAAATACCTTAATTTGAATGTAATTTAAGATATACAGCGTGCGTGAAAAGTACTGAACACGTTGAATGATAGGTAAGTTGAGTGGCCAAGAATGTACGAAGCCAAATATTTGAAGGGAATAGGGGAATCTCAACATCAGTGCAGTAGTAGGGATGGAGTCGTTTCGGTAATCGTCGCGTCTGCAGTCTGCAAAACAAACCATTGCGCATCTAATTTGAACACGACCAATGAAGGGCACTGGCGCTGAGATTCCCATATCCCTTCAAATCTTTAAGGGTTAAGTGTTCCATACTTTTCACGCGCACTGTATATAATATACAGCCGGGAGAAAATAATGAAATAAAAATGTTCACTAGACTATATTCAGTTCTAAAAAAATGAACCTTAGTGTTCAATTTTTTTATACATTTTATACATAAAAATAGTAAATAATTTGTCTATATGTTTATTGAGGAACATAGAATTGTATTTTAATTGTTTATAAAACATTTTGCTTAGTCATAGCTACCTAAAGCTTTTAAATGTACTTAAATATTTAATATAAACACCTACGCAAAATTTTTGTGACATTAAAAAATTATTTAAATTTCGCAAATCTAAAAAAAGTGGAATACAAAAAAAACCACTTTAAAAAAGTTTTATTTTTGTTTATTTGTGATTATATTTTTTTTAATGTTTCTGCAAAAATAACTTATTTTTGTTTAAGGGGTCTTTCTACCTTCAAATTTTTAAAATATTTTTTTTTACATTTTTTTATATAGAAAGAAATATCATTGTGAAATTTTGTAGGTATATTTATTTACATATACAGAAAACAAATTTTTTTTTTTTAGATTTTTAAAATTACATTTTTTCCCATGAAATGTTTTTGGAAAAAACATCAAAAGACGGTGGTCGCCATGACTCCGGCCGTTTGGATCCACTAAAAAAAAAAACGGGACATTATTCAGTATTGAAGTCGCTATAGCCTATCTAGAAGAATTTTTTTTAGCAAACTGGCGGACGTTTTTCAAAAATGTTCAAATAATTTTCAAGAAAAACGTCTGCCATTTTGTTATTTTTTGCCCAAAAAAAAATTCGAGATAGGGCTATAGCGACTTCAATACTGAATAATATCCCATTATTATTTTTTTTTCAGTCGATCCAAACGGCTGAAATCATGGCGACCACCGTGTTTTGACCATCGAATTTTTTAGCCCCCTTACGAGTCCTTTTAGAACATATGTTTATAGGAACTTTTTTCTTATTTTTGGGTAAGGAAGTTACGTACCGTACTTAGTAAACGCCATCTATAAAAAAACGTTTAAAAACAAAATATATTTAAAATTTGAAGGTAGAAAGACCCCTTTTAAAAGTTATTTGAATTATTTAATTTTGATGTCGCAAATTTTGTGTTTATTTTATTTGTTATTTTGTGATTATTATATATTTGATTAACTAATATATTTGGACCAATATAATTAATATATTTTTGTTAATACTCGCGCCAACCAAATATAAAAAATACACTGAAAAAAATACAAAATAATCTTCAGACAACTTTTTTTACAAACTCTGGAAAAACTGACATTTCAAAAACTGTAGTTTCCCTTTTTGATATTCTTTTGACGCAAAAGTGCGTAAAACACAAATTTCGCACGACTTATGCACAATATTTTTTCTACAAAAGCAAAAAATAATAAAAAAAAGTTTCATAAATTGTTTGATACACCTTACGCAAAGGTCCTTTCTTATTTTGTATTTTTTCCAGTGCCTAATAAAAAAAGTTTTGATTTTGTTATTTTAATTTTGTATTTTGTATTATAAAAAAAATTGATAAATTTTAATGTTTGTACTATGTAGCATAGAATAGTAGATTTCTGTCTAGAAAAGAACGATCGTGCAAGTTTCGCATTGAACTGATATGAAAAAAAAAATTAATGTTAAAATATATAATTGTTAATTTATTTAATATTTGTTTTATTTAAAATTCCAAAAAAAATAAAAAATATATACCAACAGCCAACAAAACAATAATTTTAGGGTCATCCGCGCCAACTGCTACCACGGCATAAAAAATTAAATATATATTTATTTAGATATGGGAACGTTCAAGTATTACGTAACGCAAATTTTGATCATTTTGGACCCCCCTGTAATGCTATTTTCCTATACCATTAACATGGGCGTAACACTCCAAAATTAGGTAGTTTTCCCAAATTCAGTTTAAATTTGGTGACCATCCATAACATTTTTTGTTAACGTACGTAACAACTATAATAATTCCTGAAAATCATATTTATTTATTTTTTTATTATCCCATATGCTTGTGATGTGAGAAATTAAATCTTTCACAAATTAAGCAAACATAATTAATAAAATAAAAATCAAATCAGATTAGCAGATTTTCATTATCATTTACTTAATTGCATAAGTGTACTTCAAAATGATGTAACTAAAAGATGTAAAAAAGTGTCTGCAAGTATTATAACCTAAAATACAAATTTTCGTTTTTTTTTCATCGGTAAACTACCCTTATTTGAAAAAGTAGAGAAAAACCAAGAAAATCTCCCCTGAGTAATCCTTTAAAAACCTTAAGTTGAAAGGTTTTTGATTTGTCAAACGGTATGACCTCTCGACGGACAGTCGGATGGCCATTGAAAACTCGGTTTTTCGAAATTCATCAAAATCTTAAAAAAAAAAACATAATTTTTTTCTCTACCAGGTTGCTCGAACGTAAAAAGCAACATTTTTGCACAAGGGTTTTGTAGGGGAAAGTATTGGACTAATTTTAAAGTTTTAAAATTAATAAATCTGTGCATGGTATAGATTTAGTTAAACATAATTAGATTTAGAAAAAATTATTTTACAAAGAAGCCTTATCTATATGGGTCAATTTAATAAAAGAGAAACCTTGACTAAAGTCGTATTAATGGTGCAGGTGGCTTGCAAAACAACTTTACACTACGATATTTCAAGAACGCTTTGACATAGAGACTTAAAATTTTGCCTATAAGGGTTTTTGCAACGTTGAAAATCTTTGGTCCAAAATTTAAATCTTTGTGTCAAAGCGTTCTTGAAATATCGTAGTGTAAAGTTGTTGTTGTAAGCGACCTCCACCATAAAAACGACTATATTTAACATTATCTAGTACGACCATCGCTTACTTATCTTCGTGGTTGAAACTTACTTTGGTACAACTGGAACGTAGACAACACTTAATACAGGAAGGTTTTATGTGTTGCCTGTCTACAGTTCGTAGTGACTTGTACCACATTGTGGTACCTGTTATCAAACACAAATTGTTCAAAATTAAACTTTATTTTTTTAAGGCTTAAATAGTATCTATAGTTTTAGCAGGGTGTAGGTACCTAACTGAGGTGATCATCAGTGTATGTTTGGTCATCACAAAAAAAAACATTTTCCCAAAATTATTTCTGAAATTCCCAATTTTGACATATTAAATCACTTCTTGGTCAAAATAGAAAAAGAAAATAACTGTTAATCATCGACGCATGGGGGTTCATCTTCAGGGATAATATATGGTAATCTCTTGCACTGCAATCCAAACGACCAACCGGGATTTTTGGGACACTTTGAACCGCAGGGAGAATATATGGGCCCAGGACTCACAGGGTTCCTATTGGGGCCCTTAATTCTGGGTCGCATTGAGTACAGTGGAGTTTTGTACTTGTAGATGTTTGTGTCTCCGACTGTATAAGTAGCAGGGCCGGGGGTTTTGAATTTGTTACCCATTTGATGACGCCAAGATCTAAAAAAAATCCCCAATAAAGAAACTTTAAAAACAAAAGCAAAAATCAAGAGCGTAGCGAGTACGGCAACAACAAATTATAGAGGAAAAGTTAGTTTGAATCCGAGTTAATAAGTAGGACATTTTTTAAGATTATTTAAATACTTACAAACTATAGTATGGTCCATGTAATGTGTCGGGAAGTCCATATGCATTGGGAGCTGGAGTTTTAAATCTACCGCTCTGGGGGTATCGGGAGTATAGGGAATAATGCGGGGGTTCAGTTTTTCTCGGAACTTTATCCAGAGGGTAGTTGTTTGGAGCGGGGGTAACATACTTAGCTGAAAGCAAAAAAAAATTAGCACAATATCTATTGAGCAATATTAAAATTGAAAATATTACAAAATTATAGTTTTTAGTCACACGTGACTAATACAAATGCATACTTTACATAGGTTTTCCTTTCTAAAAATTACGGCTTTATTTTAGTTTAAAAATATATCAAATTGTAATGCCGATGTCGCGGGTTCGAATCCCGCCTGGGGCATGTATGTGTAGTGGTCTTTTTCAAAAATTACTAAATTACTACTTGATTGACAACATATAAATAAGCTATAACCGACATGGTTAAATGGTGGGGTGTACCTACCGAAGGGTAGGTAAAACCTTTAAAAAAAAAGTATAATTTTAAACTAGGGGTAGATGGAAAATGTAGTTTGACTGTAAATAAACCCATTTTTTTAATAAATCGATTTCATAAAACCTAAATATCATTTAAGACAAAAATTAATAAATATATATCGAGCCGTATTATATCCTCCTTAGTCGATATTTCCGTGACCGCTTACGTAAAAATCGACTGTATTGCTATCTGCATTTGCTGCGTTTCTGCTAAGAAGGAGGCTAGGTCCTTGCATCAATGGACAGACCTTTTTTCTGAGCAACTTTCATTTTTGAGGTTCGAATGTTTTTTAGTTATTCGCGATCAAGAAATACAAAATGACCAATCTTTGCTTTAAATAATTCAGAAACAAATAAAGATAGAAAAAAAATAAACCATTTAAATGGTTCAGACAATGACTACGTTGACACATAGCGCTAAATACCGGTATTTATAACTTCTCTATCGTTCTCTCTTTCTCTAAAACAACTTGACAGAAAGAGACAGACTGCTGTCGGAATTTATAAATACCGGTAGTTAGCACTACGTGTAAACGTAGTAAATATCGAATGGTGTGCAAACTCTTGCATGGGACTGGGCCTAAACAAACGAAAATGTTCTAGCTTTTTAACCAATCAGAACAATTTAAAATTTAATTAATAACTCTACCAATGTCCAACATAAAAAAAATGTTTATTTGATATTAGTAGTAGTAGTAGTAAATTTTTTGGGCTGGCCAAAGCCGGACAACTAGGCCATTTCTGGCCCTTTTCGTCACCCCAGGCAATCCCAGCCATTTACTAATTTGGGTCCTCCTTGAACCTGCCCGTCCTTTCAATAAAGGTCAGGATATTGGCCCAGGGGAGATCTCTTAGTTCCTCTTGGTTGAGTCTTTGAGTTTCAAAGACTTGCAACCTGATCCTGTCGTATCTAACACACTTGGCTAAGTAATGAGAGGATGTTTCATCCTCACCGCACTCTGGGCATAGCGGAGTCTCTATAATCCGCATTGTTGCCAGGTGCTTCCTTAGCTTGCAGTGGCCCGTAAAGACCCCTACTAGTTGTCTGAGTACAGTTCTTCCTTTTTCCAGCAACCAGTCGGTCTTTGATTTGCTTGGGCCAGCCAGGAAGTCCCTAGCTTGCCGGCAACCGTCAACCGCCCTCCATTGCTCCTTTAGCTTGGTATAAGCCCCGTGATATTAACTATCCTTAGTAAAACTTACACTGGTATTGATGCCTTGACTTGATGGAATATGCTGGGGGGCTAATTTTTCCATATTTGGTAACGGTTCCTATTTCTCCAGGTCCTGGAGTGACGAAATTCGGGTTGTTGTTGTGTTTTATTCTCATCGTGTATTCCGGGTTACGATATTTTCGCAAATCGTGGTCCTTGAATCCAATGACTGGCGGCAACATTAACAGGTCCTCCCCTATAAAAAAATATGTATTAGTATTTTTTATCGCTTTAAAAATGTTTATTTTTAAGGGTCAATTCGAATTTTAAAAAACTCTAAAAAGTTTTTCTAGTCCATAATGGAACAAAAAATAAAATATGTATGTGTGAGTGAATTAGACACGGTTCTGATTGGTAAAAATGCAATTTTTTGTCATTTGTAAGGGTTTTTTGATCCGAAAATTCAGTTATTAATAAAGCTATCGATAAGGGAACGTTCAAGTATTACGTAACGCAAATTTTGATAATTTTGGATCCCCACCCACCCCCTGTAACGCTATTTTCCTATAGTATTAACATGGGCGTAACACTCCAAAATGAACACCCACCCCCCAGGAGCGTTACGTAATACTTGAAAGTTCCCTATAGGGATCACCCATTACAATTTGTTTTTATTTTTCTAATCGAAAAGTGTCAAAATTCATTCTTTTAATGTGTTTTGAGCTAAAGGTAACAAAAAAACTACATTTAAAAAAAATTGTTTTGCGCCTTAAAGGGTTAACTCCAAAAAACCATACAAAAACCTTAAAAAATCGTGTTTTTGTATTTTTCTCGAAAAATCACTGGGAAACCGCTTATATTAATCTGACTTCGGTTTTGGATTCAGCGATGAAAAATACATAAGAATAGACCTGTATCGTTAAAAGTTCAGGGTAGATTTTTTGTTTTTGTGGGCCTGTGTACTAACTAAGAATTTACGAATCAAAATGTGGTCGGCAAAGACGAAACATATGAGTCATAATATAACATATACATATATTTTTTTATTCGAATGGACCCTTAATAATTAGTATCCAAAAACTTGTTTATTAAAAAAAAAATTCAGTTTAAAAAGGCCCTTTTAAATTAAATAATTTTCATAGGGGTAAACTTCTGATGAATTCAGGTGTACAAATTTGAGGAAATCTTGGAGGAAATCCGAGGAAATCTCATCTTTACCAAACGTGGGACCTTTTTTTAGGTAATTAATCAAGATATTCCAAGGTAATCTTGCAGGAAATCTTAGGGGATTACCTCCTAGAAGGAATTCTGGTGTACATTTTTTTAGCGGTTTACCCCTTGACTTTTTTACAAATGTTTTTCCTAGAATTTTTACATACCTCCTTTACTATTAGTTTTTTGTTTATTTTTAGCCATTTTGAACTGAAATTTTGTGAAAAACGAAAATTTTTAATGTTATGAAACGAAAATGTATGAAATTTTTGAAAAGTCAATTTTTGACAACTGAAACATTAGGGTGGACCAAAATGACTTAACAACCATCTTAGTGTGATCCCTAAATTCCTTTTTCGTTTTTAAAAACATAAACCCAAGTTTATCTTCAATTTTTTATATTTTAAAATGGACAGAAGGGCGAGGGGTCCCGCAATAGGTTTTGGGTGCGTCGTCTCCTTCAAAATCGGAAGTCTTTTGCAATATTTCGAAAGATTTCCTAAGACTTCCTATAATTTTCAAAAACTTCCCGGACTTCTCAAAGATTTCCTAAGACTTCTTACGACTTCCTGAGATTTCCTAAGACTTCTTACGACTTCCTGAGATTTCCTGAGACTTCCTGAGACTTACTCCGACTTCCCAAAGATTTATAGTGACTTCCTAAAGACTTCTAACAACTTTTTGCAATTCTACGCATGCGTGATTTTTAAATATAGCCCGCGAATTTTTTATTTAGGGATTTATTGTTAAAGTTAGTTTTCGGATCAGATTATTTTATAAGGATTTAATTTATTAATAATAATTATAATTATCATAATTATTATCACGGATAATGATTTACAGTGCCCGGGCAATTGCGAGCTATTATTATTCATCTTTTGTCATCTTTTTTAACTTTTATCATAGATATACTAGCTTTGCGTCCTTGTGGAGTGGGGTCAGCCGTCTTGCAGCTGCTTCTTATCAATGCACTGCAATGCTGAATTTATGCCCGCTTTTGCCCGAGGTATGTTGATCATTCTGTGACTAAGTAAAAACATGAAACAATCGGTTTATTTAGGTTTATATTGTTTTCCGAAAATAGCAGTTCTGAATTGGTTCGGAACGTGCGCAGTTGCCATTGAGCACTGCCCAGTTGCAACTGCACCAGTTCCAAACCAGTTTAGAACTGAGATTTTCGACAAAAAAACAAACCCAATGAATTCGTTCACAAAGTACATAAAGGGTTTAGGTGGGGTCGAATACAGCGATCACAGAACAGCGATATACCATGTAGAATTTTAGTGAGAAATTATAAGAAACTGCGTTACGAGGTAGGAAGAGGTTACCTCTGGCCTAATTTTGCGTAATTTATGGTAGAAACTTGGGCAGACATTTATTTTTTTGTGTAATAAAACTATATCTCCTATTCATTTAAAAGTTTAATTATTTATATTTATAGTTTAGTATAAAGTATAAACCTCGGTATAAACAAAAACATAACTGTTATGCCATATGTCATAGCTTTTATAATATCGTGGCAAATGCTATATACGTTACGCCACGATAATATACAAATAAGTATAAAAGTTCCGATAAAAAGTACAAAAAGACACATGTACAACTAAAATAAAAAGAAACTCCATTCTAATATTGAAATAAATTTATATTGATCCGAAAATTGCATGCTTTTTACGATTTTAGGCTTCATCCAGACTCTCTCATAACCATAATACATAACATACATATATTTTTCGTCAGAAATGTATTCTCTCTTTGAATGGGTGGGGGCTACGCCGACCATTGGTATCAAGAACATTCTAAATCAAAAACTAAAAAAAAAAGTTACAACAACGCTAAACTGTGTGTACGATTAGTCACTCTGATTTTAATATATTTATTATTTTGTATTGTATTTAGTTATGTTTTCCGAGATTTTTTCTTTGTTTTTATTTTTTTGTTGTGTCTGATAAAATAGACAAAATGAAGTGTGCTGCCGATATGGCGAAAACCACGCCACTTACACGGCGCGTGTGGAGGGGGTAAATTACACCGTGTTTTCCAAGTATTTTTATTAAAATAACGACTAAAGACTTTCCAGACTTCCTGAGACTTCCTGCGACTTCTCAAAGACTTCCCGGACTTTCTGAGATTTCCTAGTGACTTCCTAGACTTCCTGAGACTTCTCAAAAACTTCCCGGACTTCCTGAGACTTCCTAGAGACTTCCCATACTTCCTGGCCAAGTGCGTCGTCTCCTTCATTATTGCGGGACCCCTCGCAGAAGGGTAAAAAATATTATGTGGCGCCCTAGGATGTCGAACATGGCGCCTGGGCGCCGTAATGAACAGATTAAAACAGATCTAATTTATTACGCATCTTTTTGTATTGCATACAATAAGAATAAATTATTTGTAAAAGGAAACTACATTAATTATCATGACCTACTATAGTACTAAGTATATTTATGACAAAAAGAACCTTGTTTATAGACATTAGACCCACCAAAATTTCAAACTAAAAATTGGAGGTCTCACCCCTTAAATTTGTTCATTGGGGTAAGAGTATCATCCCTGATTTTTTTCAGAGTTAATAAAAAATACAGGTTGCTCAGTCATTTTAAAAAAAAATATGTTTCTTTAGCTTTTTTATTTTTTTTACTGTATAAGGATTTTTAATTTTTAATACAACACGGTATAAAGGCATAGTAAATGGATAACCTCAAAAAAAAATCAGAATTTTTTATTTTAAAATGACGATGCTGTGACCTTTTAAGTTCACTACATTTCTTCAATTTAGGCGTAATGACACAATAATTTTTCCATTATCTAAAAAAAATTGTGCATGTAGCCCAATATGTCCCCACTAAAAACCACTATAATTTTTTTATTAGACATCCAGAAAAAAAATTATATATATTTTATTAACTTTTTTGAGAGAATATTTCGGTTTTAGGCAATTCAGTTTTGATTTTTTAAGGTTTTTTGTCTTAAGATAAAGTCCGAAATATACACCCATAAAATCTGTAGTATTTTTTTATTGGATAAAAAAGGTGTCCAGAAAAAAAAAATAATAAAATAGATATGTCCAATAAAAAAATTACTACAAATTTTATGTGATCAGAATTAGTTTAGAGAAAAAAAAATAAATTGAATTGCCTAAAAACCGAATTTATCTTCCAAAAAAGCTAAAAAAATGTATACCTATATTATTATTGATAGGTACCCCGTATATCCAATAAAAAAATTGTGTTTTTTATGTGGGGAAATATTGGGATACACACACAATGTTTTAAAAGAATAAAAAAAAAATTGTATCTGTTATTACGACTAAAATGAAGAAATGTAGTGAATTTTCGAACTTGAAAGGGAACAGCTTGGCCATTTTGAAAAAGTTTTTTTGAAGTTATCCATTTATTATATCATGCCGTGTAAAAAAGATTTTTAAAAAATACTTCAGCCTTAAAAAAAATGGCTTTGAGCTCTAGATTTTTTTCAAAAATTCTGAAAAAAAATCAGATATCATACTTTAACTACAATAAACAAATTTAAGGGGTAAGACCGTTAAATACTTTAATTTAAAATTTTAGTGGGTCACGCTATGGACATGGTGTAATGGTTCTTAAGGATACTAATTTTAAAAAGCTGTAGCTCTCGTATGACCTATTTTTGTAAGTAAAGATATTTGTAGAATCTTTTTTATAAAAATATATAATAATATAACATTTTTTTCTCCCTGAATTGAAATGAATTGAAAAATTGAATTTAATGTTAAACCGATTTTTCTCTTAAATCTTTATTTATTAAATCGTGAGAAAAAAATATTGAAATATACCTCTTATATCTCTGATTGTAACCATCCAAGCAAGGTACTTTTTGCTCCCTAGTACACATATAATTGTACAGAATTTTCAAATAACATTTAAACGCATTATAGGCTATTGAAAAAAAAAGAATAACTGCGTTATGAGCAAATAAACACATTTTCCATACAAGGATAAAATAGATTTTTTTCTCATGAATTGCTGGTATAATAACCTTGGATTTGTATTTAATGTATTGCCCTAGAAGAAAATCACGCAACTTAATACTAATGTTTACTACTGTTTAGAAAAATATAATTAATTATTTTTTGCATGATTTATGGTTAATTACAATTATTATATTATTTTTAGGTGGGTATTGATAGATAATTGCCGATACCGATAACAGATTATAATCTTATCTGTAGTGCGAAGGAAAAGTGATTTGAAAGAGTTACCGCAAAATTAGCCTCTTTTCCAAACATCTGTAACTGATAAAATGTAAAGTATAAGGGCTCAAAATTTTTGTCTGGTCATGAACTTGTGCGAAAAGCAAGATTTATTGTTCTAGAAACTAAACATCCCCTTAAACAAAGGGTTAACTAGGGGTACTTGAATTGAATTTTATACCAAACTTTCTCACATTTTATTAAACATAACTGACGGATCCCTTTAACTCGATTTTTCTTGAGATACTTTATGATTTACTACTTTTTTTTGGTGCTTGGGGGTAGTTTAACCCTCTTTGCGGGGGTGGATTTTCATCGAATCCAAAAAAAATAGTAAATCATAAATTTATGATGATACTTAAGTATCTCAAGAAAAATCGAGTTAAAGGGATCCAGTCAGTTATGTTTAATAAAATGTGAGAAAGTTTGGTATAAAATTAAATTTAAGTACCCCTAGTTAACCCTTTGTTTAAGGGGATGTTTCGCTTCTATAACAATAAATCTTGCTTTTTGCACAAGTTCATGACCAGACAAAAATTTTGAGCACTTATATGTTACATTTTATCAATTTCAATCGAAGTTACAGATGTTTGAAAAATGTAGGAGAATGTTAAAAATAAAATGAACAAATAAAATTACAAACGAGATCGCACTGGAGAGCATGGGTATCTTATTAAAAAGACTAGTTAGAAGAAGGCATAAATGGTGAATTTTATAGGCCAATTGCTAAAAACCCGGGTTTTTGGAGCCCTGTAAGGAAATTTCTCTTTTACTACAATTTAGAAGTTTTCTGTAAAAATTAGATGTAAAATTATAGTGAACCGATTAAAGCAAGGTCAATTATACTTGGAAGTTATTAAGTAAAAATAATTCTTATAATTTAAATTACTACCTACTACAATTTGAAGTCGGTTTATCATTAGATGCTACCGAGCTCGGTTGTACTTTGAAAATTTGTAGTATTATTTTTACAGTCAAGCTGAAAAAATACTTCAAAAAGACTACCAAAGGTACTTACTTAAATCAAATAGTAGGTATAGTTCTTTGCTTGAGACACACAAGTCTTTAACTTGCTACTATTCAAAGTCTTCAGACTAGGAGAAGTATAAGTGGTTGTCTAGATCTGGCGCACGAGTATACATCAATCTGATGACATTATTTCTTTTGCGAGTGAAGACTTAAAACGTTTTCTTAATCAGCGTACAGTTGACTCTTGGTACTTGGTACCAATATCACTCTGTACGATTATTAGAAAATAGATTGATGGAATAATAAATTAGTATTGAAAAAAATTATTTAAATGGTTTTTCAAGGGTATTTTTTCTGTAAAGCATAAAAAAGCAAATCTAAGTGAATTTAATATAAGTCTTATATTTTAATATAAACTGGTTTACGTCATTAAACTATAGTTATTAATTGATAGTCTACATGAGGCCACTGGCCACTGGCTTCTTTATACATTATACATTATATGTGTAATTGCATATAATTTCAGTCCAACCACTGAAATATTAATTCAGTGGACTGAATCTTTAGGATAAAGTCCGTCTTGCTTTCCCTGTCTCAAACTGAAAAGTCTAGATTTTCGAGGTCTTGTCTTACACTGATAGCGTAATTAATAACGTATTGAATAAACGATAATGGAGAAATCCTTTTTTTTTTTTCGAAAACAAATAAAAAAAGCTTTTAACCCAAAAAAAATTCCCATCCGAGAACTTTGAATAAAAAACTATGATCCATATTTAAAGAGTTTAGCTCAAAGCGTTCTCAAGTTAATATGGTTTTCAAGATTTTCTCAGTTTTATTAACTAAAAAAAAAAACGAGCCAATGACATAATGGCTTAAGAACTTGTTTTATAAACAATCCTTGTACCTTGTAGGTAAACATGATATTATCAGAGATGGTGATTGTATTTATTAATACTACTGTGGCCCCCTTTTAAGTAAGTTACGATCAAAATCAATACCTATTGCGTTTCAACTATTAGGAATTTGGAATAATTGATAACTACCTTGCTATATTACAGTCAGAGGCGGATAGGGTTTCACAAGAATCGAGAAGTCGAAATCTTGCCTTGTCTCGATATCGAAAAGTGTGTAATTTAAAAAATCAAGACAAGAGAGGTAAGTTGTCGAGAATTTAAAAAAATAGAATAATCATTTAGATATTAATAGTGTTTTATGGAAAAACTAGGCAACAGAAAAATAAAACGTATATTCGTAATCAGCGCTACAAAAAGTACCAATATAAAATAGAAACAGAAAACATACACAAGTCTTAACAACTCGAAATTTGCAGGGCAGTGTTACCGCCTAAATAAGTAAAATATTATAAAATGTATGTTTTAAGGATATTGTATTAATCACACTTTTTAAATATTTACTTTTAATCAACACAGCCACCAGACTCGATGAAGCAGGAATTCTGGCTTCTCGAGTCACGTGACTAGCTTAACGCCCGCGATTGGCTGGCTTGTACATCAGAAGTATGATTTTTACACTTCGGGTGTATTGTTTCTAAAGGTATGTTTATAAAAATACACTTTCTTGAGCTCCGAGTGTATTGTTGCAGAAGGTATGGATGTAAAAATACACACTCTAGGTCAAAATCACCTCACCTGTGTAGTGTCACATCAATGTTGATGTACATTTATATAAAGGTGTAAAATTTACACATTTATAGAGTGTATTTTTTACACCTTTTCAATGTAATTTCTTTCAGTGTAGGCGAGATCTGGAAATCCACGAAAACCTATAGAAAGGGGGATAGGATCATACCATAAGGAGAAAAATTTGAATTCATGGAAATTAAGGATTCAGGAAAACTGAAAGTAAACTACTAATTTATTGTTATATATACTAATAAATTAGCTTATATATAAAGCTGCGAAAAGAACCATAAATAGTACCTAGTAGTAGTAGTACAAGGTTGATTTTGCTAATTAGAAATACACCTGTTTTCATAAAATTAAAATAGTTTTACTAGATAAGTTTTCTGTTTTAATGAATCAGGATATCAAATAATTCAGTTTGACATAAATAATATTACCTGTACTAATAATATGTACATAGCATGCAAATTATTTATTTAATTTATTAATTAATTAAAGGTTTTAAGCGTTTTTTCTTTGCAACGTTAGAAATAGAATAAAACAGAATGAGCTTTTTGCAACATAATTTCGGGAAATTCTCCACCCAAATATCACTTCTACCGACTTGTACATGAAATTACCAGGGGCAATATCATAAGTGATACTAGCTTAGGTATCGGTGGTTTTTTACATAAATTTTACGAATATTAATTCCAAGGACGAAAATGGGGATTAATATGAGTAAAATTTGAAAAAAAGCACCGGTACCTAACCTAGTATCACGAATTGATATTTAGGGAGAGAATATAATTTATATTTAATACACATACCTCTTAATTATAACGTATTAATCCACAAATAAATTATATTTTATAAATTGAAAAGCAAACAATAAGCACGATTTTAGATTAGAAAAAAGAGGGGTAAAAAAACATCGTAGGGGTAAGGTATTTTCACTTATCAGTACAGCACTTTTTAATGAAAATAAATATGAAACGAGTACCTTTTCTAGACGGATGGAAAAATGAGGAAGTTTATAAAATAAGATATCAAATTGACTTTTCCTGTATTTTTGGACCATTTCCTTTTGTTTTTTCTTTGAAGATTTATCGGATTGTTTTTCTGGCTGCACCATTATCAGAAATTTATTAAAAGAAAAATTAATTAAAATTAATTTTTCCTATGATTGAAATTTTACTACTGTCAAAATTTGACATCTAATTAAAAATGTAAAATTATCTCAAAATTGATTAAAATGCCTATATCTCGGAAACTAATAGTCCTACGACAAGTTTTTGTATTTTCATTTATCCAAAAAAGAATTGTCCTAATAAGTGAGGTCTGGCCAAATTTTTTAGTTTTTTCCATTTTTTCCCTCCTTAAGGATTAAGGCAATTGCCCTAGGCTAATGTTTACTATATTTGATTGACGCAAATAAAAAAGGTTCTTTTAGTGAAAGAATTTTTCAAATCGGACATTCCTTTCAAAAGTTATAAGGTTTACGTACAGACAGACAGAAAGACATTTTTTTAACAACCACTTTTTTCACATTTTCTCTACGTATTATGACATTCTTAAGCCGAAAATTAAAAGAAAATAGCTATTTATGGTACTAGTGGGTAAAGTAAGATATTGCCCATGAGAAAATTAACCTGCGAGGCGTCAGCCAAGCAGGTTAATTTTCGAGAGGGCAATATCGGTTTACCCATGAGTGCCATACAAGGTTTTATCCAATAAATATCTTAGGAATTCATATTTTTATTAAAAATTTTAATGACATTTACAAGAAAATAATTTGACAAGTGACAGTTGGGTGGGTAAAATAAATAATTATCCACTCAATAAAGTAAAAGCCACGTGAGGGTTATTATTGTGTTTATCTATTTAAAATAAAGCTGGTAATTGTCTTATTATCTGTATGTATTGAATAAAATGATTTTTCTGTCGATTTTAATAACTGGTGTTTCCACCTGTAATAAAAAAATTGCTCTGTTTCACTAACGCCCTCAAAGTACCCACTATAATATAGAGTACTTAAATGACCAATTTAGAAACGTTTTTTCAACGTTAGTAATTAATTGTTTCCTGCATTGTGTCTCGGAAGAAAAAGAGGGGAGCTTTTCCATTGAAAGCTCCGCAGAACAAGTGAATTGCCAGTGTTTCAGCGCCGAGCGTACCGTACGTACCGGACACTGGCAGTGGCTATTGATACGCTCTCGGGACGTAAGAATAATCCGAGAATATTATTCGAATAGTTGCGCGTGCTTTTACACACCGGTGAATATTTGATTTGAAACAAAACGTGCAGTGAATTGTTGAAAATTTAAAATTACACTGTGAAGAATTAATTTTTACTTTCAGGTATGTGATTGAATCGTAATTTTTTCTTTTCCCGTTACGAATAATTAAAAAGTCCAAATGATTTATTAGAAAGAACTTTATATTTTTAAAAATATAAAAGCAGTATTATTACCAGTCATCGGCGAATTTCCAGTGTTCGCATAGGCGCCGCGTCGATTCTTGCGTTGACGCGAGGTTTTAAATATTTACATTTTTATTTCTTTTTTTTAATGATTCCATTTAAACGAGTTAGGTGGAAAAAAAGTTTGCAATCATACCTCGAATCATACTTTCATAATACACACAAAAAATACTGCTGCTAACAATTAAAAAATAAAACCGAAAAAAAAATCATATTGCTTTTTAAAGGTTTTTACCACATTTTACCCCACCCCGATTTTTACCAAAAATGATCCTAGCCGAGAACTTTCGTGTGAGTGTATGGTTTAAATTTTAAGCCGTTAGCTCAAAGGGTTCTCGAGTTACCGTGTCACACAGTTTCGTGGACAGACCAAAAGACAGTTTTTTTTGCATATATATGTATGCGTTATGTATGTTATGTATTGCGTTATGTATGTTATGTATTGAGTTATGTATGGCCCCTAAAACGTAGAGAGGCGCAATTAAACTTTGCAAATAATGTTATTTTGCAGTATTGTTTTTTTTTTGTGTACCTATAGTGTGTAACGGAAAACCGCGAAAAATAGCAATAAAATCAATATAATAACAATAATATCAATTATATAGTAGATAGCTATAGTTATAACTATATATAACTATAGTTTCATGTATATATGTTACTGGGCATTGACGACAATGGCTGGTCAATGATTAAAAAAATAAATCGGACTTTATTGTGGTTTGATTTGGTTTTTGGCTGGTTTGGTGTTTTTCTTGTGGGTCGTTGCTTTATATTAACGTTGTTTTTGCGCCTGTTTGGTTAGTTTTTTTATCCACGGCCGTAATTAATAGGCCTATTAATCACGGGTCTGTAATAATCGCAAGACCTAGGTTGCCAATTGTCCACTACTGCCCCTCTGGCGCCGCCTTACCGAATAAAAAATTGAAAAATATGACAAATTATAGTTTTTGTTGTGTGATATGCAGATTCCAAATATAAAGTTTATATCTCATCCCGTTCAAAAGTTACGGTGGGTGTACCATTTAAAAGAATAACCTTGTATATTCCGTGCCCAGAGTTTATGTGGAGATATCAACGGTGGGTTAGACCGGAAATCTTTAAGGACCTTCCACGCGGAAAGGGGTTTTTATTCGATTGTATCTAAAGGCGCCACTTTTTGTATATTAAACCTGTACTAAAAGTTTATTTTTTGGCCTAGGCCAAAAAATAAGATATTCAACGCTGATGGGTTGATTGATATTGAAACTGTTGACATTTTAATTCTAACCTCAAATTTGTTATCAAAATGTATTTATTAATATATTACAGTCGAATAAAAAATAGTGTATGATACATAGACGAAAATGGTTTTTAGGGCGATTAGATTTGTCTACCTCGGTCTCCGAGCACGAAGTCTTTGTAGCGGGGAGGCTACGCCCATCCCCCCATAGCTACGGCCCTGGGGACTGTCCATAAATGACTTCCCTGATCTAGTGTCCCTATTTCTTTCCCCTATAAATCTTTTTACGTTTTTTGGCACTTTATACGCAAAAAGACGATATCCGCGAAAAAATCTGTGTTTTATTGCATTTTTTATTTTTTGGACGTTTTAAAAGTCTGTCTGTCCATCCGTCTGGGAAAATTGAATATTGGTGGCACGACAAAACTTTTTTTTTTTGATTTTGCTCATTTTTTATTTTTTTTTTTTTATTTTTTTTTTTTGCTCTAGTTTTTTTTTATAAAGAACTTTCACTTTCGGGTTTAGACCGTGTTAATGGATTTTCACTTTCCGACGTTTCGTCTCTTACTACTAGAGACATCTTCAGGGATTAATCTGAAACATTAACATTAACACGGTCTAAACCCGAAAGTGAAAGTTCTTTATATCTTAATGGTCGTGAAAGCTTAAAATCTAAAATAGTTTTTTTTATTATAGCTTAATTTTGTAGTTCGGTGTTTATGTAAATTCGGTATCTTTGGCCATTAGACGTTACAGAGCCCTTTAACGGACTTCTATAAATGAATTTCCGTTTCCGCCACCGATACTATACGAAACAATAGTTTTAGTTCCACCTGAAATGTATGAATGGACACGAACAGGTACTTGTAATGTTATAATGAGAGTATTTTTTTGATTTAATTTTTATATTAACCCATCAGGGATTACCGTCTAAATACTCATACAGATTTACAGGTTTTTGTAAGGAGTGTTTTAAAATGCATGTAGTTTTCAGTTTATTATATTATTCACAGCGCCAGCGCTAAAATAATATTATAAGAATAGTTCACTATAGTCTACCAAGAATACATATAGGTGTTCTTGTGATAAGAAAGAGGAAGAAAAAACATATACAGTTAATTTGAAATATGTCTACGTGTACGGTTCTATAGTTTTGTTTATTGTTCGTAATTGTTTATTTAAATAATATTTATGTTAAATGTAGTGTTTTAAGTATGCTAAGCTTGATAAAGTCTTGATTAAAGACGAAACGTCGCTAGTGCATAAAAGTTAGTGTTTTTATTTAAAGTCCTAGTCCCGATATTTGTTTATTAATTGTATAATCAAAGGACACTAATATAATTTGATAATAATATTATAAGGTAGTTTCGAATATTCGAAAAATTTCAAATATCGTTCTAGACAACAATTCTTGGATATAAATTTGTATCATGAAAAAATAAGCAACTTTTTTTTCAAATGTCCTTCTGTCCTTCCGTCTGATGTCACGATTTTTGTAGACACGATAAGAAGACAAGAACGAATAATCCGATCGTATTGAAATTTTCAGATAAAATCAAGTTATACGAGGGGAAGAACCCTATTGTTTTTAAAAGTAATCCCCCAAAAACAAAAAAGTTATGGGGGGTTTGGAAAATATGTTATATGTAATTTTTTACTACTACTACTACTACTACTACTACTATTTTAGTTGTTTTATTTTTATCATCGGCGATTTTAAGTTAATTTTTTAAAGTTGAAATGACATAACTGTCAATTTTATAATGTTATGTTTTTTAGACTTGCAGAGTAGTCAAAAAAGGTAAGTCATAACTTTCTACACTATTATCTTAAAAAACTAGAAAACTTAGGGGCCGTTGGGGAGGGGTCTAGAGGTTTTTTTATCGAAAAAAGAATTTTACCAGTCTATTTCAAATTTAATTCCCTACACTTACCGCATAGTCGATTTGCAACTTTTTTGTTGGTGCACCCTAACATACATAATAATAAAATAATACTGGCAAATGGATCTTCATTGTAATTTTAACGATTGTGATTTATAGTGTAAATATTATCGTTTCTTCTTTTATGAATATCGTAAACGTCAGAACCAAATTGAGTTTAATGTTTTTTTGGTGGGTCCCCTTAAGGATATAGCGTTGAACTGCCGTCAGAAGGAAAAATGACGTGAATAAATAGCACTCAGAAAATATCATTGTAATTTTAATACTAAATTTTATTTGTAAATACATATTTGTTATTTATATCGCCACCATTGGTATCTAGTACTTTACTTGTGATATTAAATACTGCATTGTGTGTATTGCATATAAAATGTTTTCATACTAACACAGAGACCGTGCTGGTACATTTGAATCCCACGCAACATGTGTTCATTAATACTAGCATTATATTAAAAATTACTGTTACATTTGGTAAACCATATCACACTTATAGTATGGTATACTTTGAGTTGTTGTTAAGTTGTATTACTGATCTAGTTTAGTGTATGTTGCAGTATACAAAAAAAATAACAATAGGTAAATAATACCAAAATTTTGATTAGTAATAATATTAAGATTGCAACCACACACAATGGAGATCTCTACAACTAGAATTATGAAACAAAAGACGTCTACCCTATCTCTATCTCATTTGTGCTACACTTTCCAGCCAACCAAATAAATACTGTATTTGTTTTTCATACAACAAATACAGTATTTATTTGGTTGGCCGGAAAGTGTAGCAGTGAGCTGCACGAACGAACATAGCTAATGTGAATTCGTAGAATAAGATAATTCTACTAAAATTTAGATGGCGCCAGTAATTTCTTTAATATAGTTACACTTTTCGCCCGGCCAAGTAAATATTGTATTTGTTCAATAAAGAACAAATACAGAATTTGTTTGGTTGGGTGGAAGTGGGAGTGTATGTATGTATTCTATCCTTTTTGGGTAGAACTTTTGTCCCCGTCTAATCTAACGGGAGAAATCTCCATTACACACTGATAAAATAATCGATCCTTTTTTTACTTTTCCTCTGTATTATTACTAATCAAAATTTTTGTATTATTTACCGCTTGTTATTTTACTAAATACTGTAACATACTTTAAACTAGATCAATAACACAGCAACTACAACTTAAAGTATACCAAACTATAACTGTGATATAATTTACCAAATGTTACAGTATTAATAAACACATGTTGCGTGGGGATCCAAATGTACCAGCACGCTCTCCATGTTAGCATGACAACATTTCGTATACAATACACACATTGCAGTATTTACATCACAAGTAAAGTATTAAATAACAAAGGTAGCGATATAAATAAAAAATATGTATTTAAAAATAATATTCAGTATTAAAAATGCAACGAAATTTTCTTACTGTGTATAAGTAAATCCATTCTTTAAGCAATAACAAATGCTCCAACTATGGGGTTTTTCGAGAGTCGAGAAACGGAACTTCTCGTCTCGATTGTCAAGTGTCTCGTTTCTCGAGGCAAGAAATATTACTATTTGAAAACACTGGGGCTCTGAATTTTTTAATAACACAGCCACACACAAAGAAATCATTTTCCAGGTACTAGACCAACGCAATTTTATTTTTTTGGGGTCGCTGAAACCGAACCTGACCACAGAATTGCTCAAAGTTTTTTTCTACACTTAAAAAGTTTGCAAAAATTCCTTAAATTTAGATTTTTTATGGCTAGAAAAAAATTGTGACCTGATGCTGCAACTCTGAAGACAAATTCGGTTTCAGCTACCCCCAAAATATAAAAATGCTTTGGTCTAGTATCTGGAAAATGATTTTTTTTGTGTGGATGTGTAATCAAAATACAAACTTTATGCCTAGTTTTTACTTGGGAACACTGGTGTTCAAGTTTGAGTATCTATCGACATATTTAATGTTTAATTTACGATGTTTTACCAAACGAGTGGCCTTTTATTAGTCATTATTAGGTTTACATACGTATATGTATATGTAGTTACTACTATTACCATACCAACTGTAAAATTTTTAGTATTTATTATGATAGTCAAAAAATTATTACACCAATAATATTATTATACGATATATTAACTCGGAGTTAACAACTCTCTATAAAAAGACACAGCTAAGCGTAAACAACATAAATATATAATTATCATTCGATAACTAAAGAACCCTTGTTGAACAGAGAATTAAATATTTTATGTATCTACTTATCCAGTCGTCCATCATTGTACTGACTGATATTGGTAGACTGCAGTTTGGAGCTACTGGCACTCATCAGGTCCTAGAGTCATTTCTGTACGCTAATTGAAAAAGTATTTTTGCGACTCTTATAAGCTCATAATCACACGCATTTTGCGTGTTCTTATAGGCCCATAAGAGGTCTGTACTTATTGTTCTTTTGGGTTGGCAACAGACCTGGCCTGTCGCTTGACGTTTTCTGTGCAAATGTCAATGTCGCTTTAAAGTTGAATTTTCTACAAAATTTTGTGTTTAGGTTATTTTTACCATGTTAAAATTGTGGCTTGGTTAATTGCAGTAAAAAAGAGAAGAGATGACTATAAAATATATCAAAATATCATTTGTTCTTAGAATTTTTAACATGGTGTAAACTGTAACGCCAATCCAAAACAAAAATCCCTAAATAAGTCATCAATTTAAATGTAAGTTTTTTTAAATTTTAGAGCAAAATAGAAAAAATTGTATAAAGCACTCGTGCCCTAAAAACGTATGTTATGAAACTAGTACTTTAATATACTTTTTAAGTGTATTTGTGCGCCATCTATTTCTACACGATTATTGCAGTCTTTTGGCATTAAATAAATAAGATAATTCTACATCACAAAACGTAAAAACCAACAAAGGCATATATCCGGAAATAAGCCCTAAGGGAGCTACAGCCCTTTGAAGATGGACATATTGAATGGATAACAAAGAAAGCACCAATAAAATTTTAATGCTGCAGGACGATTCTTCATTTAAAATTAAGTCAAAAATTATTATTTACCGAAACACCTAAATTTAATATTAAAGCAGTACACGGAAAGAAATTAGTGGGCTCTGCGCTATACATTATAAGATATTTGGTAACAGTGGCAAATTATAGTGATTTAAGCTACAGATTATAAGGCACACAATAACTAATAATGTTAAAAATAAATTGGAAACGATTATATATATTACAGACACGATTATATTTATTACAGGCACTATTATAAATTTACAGAAATTTTATTATATTATAAAAATTATTAGCACGGACAATAATTAAATCTATTTAAGCTATAAATGCCATACTATTTGTTATATTTTATTATTCACTAAACAATTAAAGTATTTCATATAAATTTTTACACTGACTGCCATAATTGTAAGAGAAAGCCTTGTATTTATATAATAAGCGATTATAATTTGCTTGGTATGTGTGTTATAGCGCTCCTAGCTATAATTTTTTTTTCCGTGTAATAGCCTTTTAAAAAGTAACGTTTTTGGTGGCACAAAATGTTACTCTTAATTGCAATTTTTGTTTTTTTTTTTTGAAATCGGTTGCTCCTCTTAGGATTCGTTTCTGGACCTATGTTCCTACGCTGGTTTTTCATGTATTGTGATATGGAATCTTCCCCTTTATTTATTGCCAAAGGACTCAAAATCTCGTGTATATTTTTTATTTCAAACGTAACTCGTTAAATAAAAATTAAATTATTTTTGCCACACCATACGCTGGTAAATATTTAAATAGTTTTTATCTCACAGGTGTTGAATATTAATAGGAACCCATATGGTACCTACCTTTGAAATTTATTCACATGAACGTCGAATATGGTACCTTCAAAAATTATTCACATGAATGGGGTGATATATCCGTTTTATAAAAAGTTCCCACAAAGGTGGTTACACTTAAGTGCATTTTATTATAATAGAGACTTATTAAACCCGTTTTAACCCAGTTGTTAAGGTTAATGTAATAACATTAAATAAACTGAAAAACATATTCTTTGAACCAAATGAATCTAGCATTTACTCGAACATATTTTTAATACCAACTGAAATAATACGGTTTGAATTTTTTAAGTCTCATGGTGGCCCACCCTCCCCTATACAATAAAAATACAAAAGTAAACGAATTTGAATTAAAAATACTAGAACAAAAATATATTTGAAGAACATTTTAAATGAGATATTTCATTGTCATTGACAATGCTCCCCCCTGGCCTTGGGTTGAGCCCCCCCTGGCGTTTTTTCTGAGCCCCCTGGTATTTTTAAGTCACCTACCTTTGGGCGCCAATTTTATTTTTTTTTTTTGCAGGGGTGTCAAGTTTGGTAGAAACCGTCAGGGACAAAGCTGTTTTCTTAAAGGTAATTTTTGGGGCGCCAAAATTTTTTATTTTTTTTGCAGGGGCACCAAGTTTAGTAGAAACCGTTTGGACTTTTTCATTAGGGTATTTTTTTGGGGCTCCAATCAAATTTTGGTTGAAACCGTTAGCGACAAAGGTTTTTTGTGAGTTCTTGCCTTTTGTTTTTATCTTATATTGACTTAAAAACCTTGGTTCATGCCACAAACGCTCGTTAGTAGTGTTAATAACCAACTTTAAGTGCATATAAAAAACCCTGACGTGACCCAAAAATTATGATAATAATCAAATAAGGGAAAAAGGTTTAAATGCATAACCTAAACCACGAACCTAGATTATTAAACCTAGTTGAAATGTATGGCAAATAAAAATATATAAGAAAAACATCATGATTAGGATTTTAAATGATCTAGAAACAGTTTGTTTATCAGTTTTAATAAGTTCTTTAATTTAATAGGAAATTGCAAACACATGCCAATAAGTGGCCTTATAAGTTATAAGAAAATGTTTAACGATATCCTAATATGTAATATAATTATTTTATGTACAGGTGCTTTAGTTATTTACCTTGAATTCAGAAAAATATATATATTTATGAGCAAATAATTATAGGTTCTATAAATAATATTAAATGTTTTGATTTCTTGTTTGTACTTTATTACTTATTACTTTATTTTTTATAAATTTTAAAATGGTTATTGGCGCTCGCTGGATGAGGCGTAGTTGAGATATAAAAGCTACTTACCTTAGTCTGTTTAACTTAATAATTCGTGAAAAGAAATTTCCGGATATTTGGAAAATTTCACGTATATGTCCTGTTTTGAAAAGCGGCGACCCAAAGAACGTTAAGAACTATAGACCAATTTCAATCTTATGTAACTTTTCTAAAGTGTTTGAAAGTATAATTTACAAAAAAATATATTCTCAAGTAAAAAATGTGTTGTCACCGTATCAACACGGTTTTGTTGAACAACGTTCTACGGTTTCAAATTTAGCAATAATTTCTCAGTATTTGGCTAGTGAGTTGGACAATCGGGGCCAGGTCGATGTTATATATACCGATATTCAAAAGGCTTTCGATCAAATTGATCATCCTTTGCTATTAAATAAAATGTTTAATATTGGATTTAATAGGAATCTTTTAGAACTTTTTGAAAGCTATCTTTTGAGCAGAACCTTTTTTGTCGAAGTTAATAATTATCGATCTGGTACGCATTTGGCTACTTCAGGAGTGCCACAAGGGTCAAATATGGGTCCGTTGTTGTTTTTAATATTCATCAACGATCTTCCTAGCTTTATAAAATGTTTTAAACTTTTATTCGCTGATGATTTAAAAATATTTATAGCTATAAGATCTATATTTGACTGCTTATTTTTACAAACAAATCTTGAAGCTGTTTATGAATGGTGCACAAAAAATAATTTAAGGCTTAATATATAAAAATGTAAAGTTGTCAGTCACACCAGAAAATTAAATCAAATTATTTATAATTACAACATAAACGGAATAACTTTAGAGCGTGTAAATTCAATTCGTGATCTAGGTGTAACCTTTGACTCTTTGCTTTCCTTTGATATACACATCTCAACAATTGTCAAGGCATCGCTAAAAATGTTAGGTTTTGTTATACGAAGCTTTGTAAGATCAAAATTAGAGTATGGGTCCCTAATTTGGTATCCATATTATAATAACCATATTAATATGATTGAATCTGTTCAGAGAAGATTTATTAAGTTTTTTTCATTTAAAATAGAAAGATCGTACCCACCTAGAGGAGCAGATTTATCTGACTTAATGTTAAGATATAATTTTAAACTTTTAAGCACTCGCAGGAAAATTTTATCAGTAACGTTTCTTTATAATTTAATACATAATAGGATTGAATGTAGCGATCTCTTATCACAAATTTACTTTCTGGTACCAAATGCGACGCGCCGTTCGCTAACATTTTTTGTTCCCCGAGCCAATACCAACTTGTTATATAAGTCGCCAATATATGTAATGTGTAAAAATTTCAATGATATCTCTCAATTGTGTGATATAAACTTTTCTACTTTAAGATGTATTTTAGGTTTTATATAGATTAATTTTAATGATTTGTACTAAATATTTGAATGTCCTGTATGGTTTGTACTGTTGGGCAATAAACGTCTATTATTATTATTATTATTATTATTATTATTACCATTTAACTGAGATTATGTTCAGTTAACTGTCAAATCTACTCACAGAAAAATATTATCTTAAATCAAGAATGTGTGATTTGGATATAACGAAGAGAATGGGAGATTAGCTCAGCGGTCTAAGGCATCGATATAGCATTGACACTGAGCTAATGATCGTGAGTTCAAACCTCACTGGCGCCGATTGCCTTTTTCAGTTAAGTAATAATTGAAATTTGGCGAAGGTGTTCTCCCTAGATATATTGGTTCGAAAGTCAATTAAAGCCGGTGGTTCCCTCTACTACTAGCCCACACAAGTCCTGGACTTAGGGGATGCTTAATTAAATAGAATGTACGAGGTTAAAAATAAACATAAACTAAAAAATAATATTCTTTTATATTATATTCTTCTTTGAAGAGAATATATCCTTCTTTCAAGCATACCATATTCTTATCCTTTCATATTTAAAGCACAATTTTGCTTTTTAAAGCTTTTTAAAAAGGAGAATTATTCTCTTCGTTAAATCCAAATCTAAATTCGCGCTCTCTTCTTTCCGCCAAGAACGTTATAAGGCGTGCGTGCCTAAATCGGGTCTCCCACTTGCACACACATTCCAAACATATTTCCCGTAGCCACAGATCCGTGCGTCAAACTATACGTATAGTTTTATGCAACTGTTAAACTCACCTAACGCCTTAAGGGATAGTAAAGTAATGTTATTTATCCAATACATACAGATAATAAGACAATTACCAGCTTTATTTTAAATAGATAAACTCAATAATAACCCCCGCGTGGCTTTTACTTTATTGAGTGGATCACTATTTATGTTACCCACTCAACTGTCACTTGTCAAATTATTTTCTTGTAAATGTCATTAAAATTTTTAATAAAAATATGAATTCCTAAGCTATTTATTGGATAAAACCTTGTATGGCACTAATGGGAAAACCGATATTGCCCTCACGAAAATTAACCTGCTTGGCTGACGCCTCGCAGGTTAATTTTCTCATGGGCAATATCTTACTTTACCCACTAGTACCATAAATAACTATTTTGGATGATCCCTAATGATGTTTTCTAAAATGTTGCACATGAAAGTTTAATAATTAAATCAATAATATATTATTATTAATCACTATAGCGATTGATTGAATAAACATCAAAAATTTCTCCAAATAAAGAATTTTTTTGACAAATAAAATTAGAATAATATAAACCAATGTAGATAATAAATATAAACTATTATATTGTATATTTATTATAAATAAGTAAATTATTAGCATACAAAAAAGATTAATCAGCTTCTTATTGTACCAGTTAAGAAAAAACTGCTTTTTCAATTTTTTAATAATTAATTAATAATATTAAAATTTATTAACGATACTTTTACATGTATTTTTTAATTAATTAATTAATTAAGATATTAAAATTGGTAAAAATATATGTTTCTAGGTGAAGATTAGGGTGTACCTCTTTTATATGATTTTTTGGCACTGTTGCTAATGTTGCCAGGGGTTCTAAATGTTTTTAATCGTTTGAACGATTTAAATATGTTGAACAGAATTCAATAAGGTAACACATGGGCTATTTTAAGTTGTTTTCCCACTGCACAATTCCACAAAGTAAAATTTATCAGTTTAAAGTTCAATGGCGATTTCTCCCGTTAGATTAGACAGGGACAAAAGTTCTACCCAAAAAGGATAGAAGACATACATACACTCCCACTTCCACCCAACCAAACAAATTCTGTATTTGTTCTTTGTTGAACAAATACAATATTCACTTGGCCGGGCGAAAAGTGTAACTATATTATTTTATTAAAGAAATTACTGGCGCCATCTAAATTTTAGTAGAATTATCTTATTCTACATTCACATTAGCTATGTTCGTTGGTGCCGCTCAGTGCTACACTTTCCGGCCAACCAAATAAATACTGTATTTGTTGTATGTAAAACAAATACAGTATTTATTTGGTTGGCTGGAAAGTGTAGCACAAATGAAATAGAGCTAGGGTAGACGTCTTTTGTTTCATAATTCTAGTTGTAGAGAGCTCCATTGGGATTTGACAGAAACACAAATTATGCGCTTTTTAAAAACAAATGCTTTAAAATAAAAAATTGAAAATGTTTGTTTAAATTCGTTCCAATAGGCTTTTAGCAGGATAAACTTACAATAATGCCAAACATAAAAACATTTTTGCGTTTTTTTAAGGTTATAAAAAAAGGTATACAAAAATGAATCTTAAAAAAGATTGGTATTTTTGTAAAAATTTTGATTATTGCTGGGGCGAAGTGTTATTTTTATTAAAGAAATTACTGGCGCCATCTAAATTTTAGTAGAATTATCTTCTTCTACAGATTCACATTAGCTATGTTCGTTCGTGGCGCTCAGTGCTACACTCTCCGGCCAACCAAATAAATACTGTATTTGTTGTATGAAAAACAAATACAGTATTTATTTGGTTGGCTGAAAAGTGTAGCACAAATGAGATAGAGATAGGGTAGACGTCTTTTGTTTCATAATTCTAGTTGTAGAGAGCTCCATTGCAATTATTTTACTGCACAAATCCAAATTTCCCACTGCACGTTTAAATTTCCCACTGCATATTGTGTGTCTAACTGCAGGTTAAAATGATCCCTGAGATAACAACTTCTTAGTGTAGTGTTAAAATACTAATTAAGCCATTAATTTTAACTTTTTTAAATTAATAAAATTTAACGGTTGTGCTATAACATATGCTTAATATTTTTATGTATAATAAATTACTGTAGATAAACAGATCCATAACTTATAACCTAAATATTTAAACACAAGTGCTTTCAATAAGACATAAAAAAAATATCCATATGCCCATAGGCAAATAAAAAATAAATAAAGCAAAATTAAACTAAATGTTAAAATATATTCGTAATAATTTTTGAACGCCTAAACGTAGAGGATTTAAATTTGGTAGGAACATTTTAACTGTATGCTAAGTTTGAAACCTTAACACTAAAAAACAGATTCCAAATAGCGAATTTGGAGTAATGTAACAATGTTTTTCTAAAGGCTTTCTCAATTTCTTTTGGATCAAAGTAATATGCATCATATGCAAGTTATGATCAATAGCGTGGACCTTATATTTTTGTATTATCTTAAAATTTTAATTTAGGTATAACTAGAACATTCTAATTGTGCACCTAAAATTCGCAAATCACCTACAAACCGTAAAAAATCTTTAAAAGCTGTTTGTAATTTTTGTATGTGAAAAATTTAACGGGCTTGAAATCTAATTTTTTACTTTTGAGCACACAAAATTATATGCCAAATTTCAAAATGATGAAAAGATTCTAACCCGTGACGAAAATTCGCCAAAGTTGCCCCTAACACTAAAATTTACGAATTTCTACCATAAATGTGAGTCAAACGGGAAACAAACATTTTAAAATGTATCAAATCGGACTGAAATTATTTTTATTTAATGAATTCTAATATTTATTTATAATATTAAAATGATTTAACTAAAACAAAAGGAGCTAAGCGCCAAATAAGAGCTCCTAAATAGGTCACTTTGAGGATCCCTTACCTATACAAATATTACAGACAATTTTCATATTTTACGATCTATGGGTAATTTTACGAACTTTAGAGGCCCCGTTAGGACCCTTAGAGAAGTTTGATCATTATCATTATCATTATCATTATCATTTTCTAGTTACACCTAAATAAAAAATTTAAGATAATAAAAAAATATAAGGTCCACCCTAATAATCAAATATTGAGCTCAATATTTCATTATTAGGGTGGACTCATGAGTAGGTCGTTTCACATCTCATTCTCTTGTTCGAAAAAAAGAATCGGCAAGAGAATGACAATTCATACCAAGAACTGATCGTTTCTTTGGGCGAAGTGTAAGAATTTTTAATGAAATAAATTTAATTTACACTAAGATTAAAAATGACAAAGAAATTTAGCCTTAAAGATTCCTCTTTTTTCAGTGTATGGAATGCCAATCTATTATAGAAATTGATAATTTTCTTATTGTTGTTTTTTGACTATTTTATAATAATATAATACCAACTACATATTTCACAAGCGTCCTATAACAAAAAATTAAGGTAGGACTCTAGTAAAGTATGTAAAGAATTAATTTTAACGATTAAATATTCAACGATAGGGGAGACGGTTACAAAATGGGACGCGGTATAAACTGTACAAATTGTTGTCTTCTTTTATCCTTATTTCAAAAATGTTCGTATAAAATTAAAAATGTTGTGTTTTCAAGACGTTTTAAGTCTCTTTGTGCCACTCTCCCCTATATAAATAATTATTTATTATACGTGTATTCGTGTTAGTTTTATTGGAATTTTTATTTGATTCTAATTTTTCTTTATTTATTGCTTGTAAATACAATAGGGATAATGCTAAATCAAAAATTTAAATATATTTACATATTTATTCATTATTTAACACACATTTCGTAATATTTATGACTTAATAACAAGAAGGCTTTTTATTCGATTATATCTAAAAACGACACTTTGTTTAATAAATTTAAACAAAAAGTTTAATTTTTGGGCCCGCGGTGAAAAATAAAATAGTCGAAATTGATTGGTCGCTCCCTGAGCTCCCTGGCAATCTCCATAATTGTCTTGAAAACAGTAACTTTCGTCCTTGTATCATAAATAACTATAACTGTCATTTAATCTTTTTCTTTTTTATGTAAAAAACTTAGAAGTTTAAAACAAAAAAGTATTTATGTGTTAACTTTCGAAAGATTTAACCTAAAGAATTAAAATTTAGTAGAGACCTATATACGGTGATTCAGAAATTGGTGAATCAAACGAAAACGGTAGATTCCCCATGCCAAAATTAGACAAAGAGTTCCTATAAAGGTTGGTCCGAAAATAAGCCCTAAGGGAGTTACGGCCCTTCGAAGATGAACATATCAAATGAGGAATAAAAAAAGCACCAATAAAATTTTAATGTTGCAAGGAGATTCTTCACCGAAACACTTACATTAATTATTAAAGGAGTAAAAGTCTTTTAAAAAGTAACATTTTTGGAGGCACAAAATGTTACTCCCTCTTAATTGATTTTTTTTTTTGAAATTTAAGAGGTGATTCTATATCCAAAAATATGAAAAAAAGTTTCTATAAAGGTTGGTCCGGAAATGAGCCCTAAGGGAGCTACGGCCCTTCGAAGATGACGTATTGAATGGGGAACAAAAAAAAGCACCAATAAAATTTTAATGCTGCAGGGTGATTCTTCATTTAAAACTGAGCAAAAAAGTATTATACACCAAAACACCTAAATTTAATATTAAAGGAGTAATAGCCTTTTAAAAAGTAACGTTTTTGGTGGCACAAAATGTTACTTCCTCTTAATTGCATTTTTTTTTTGATAACGGTTGCTCCTACAGTGTTACACTATATGATATTTTATATGTATTTTTACTCAAGAAATCTATATTTTTTACAACAAATCTAAAAAACATACACATAGAAAAGTTTGGGGCAAAAATGTTTTAAGCCTCATATATTTTGTCCGTCTGGGCACGCCTCTGGATAAATTAAAAAAATAAATTAACATAAACTTATTGCCCTTATTAATACTAGTATACATGCAAAAGCTCGCCGCTCTAGCTTAAACGGTACCCGAGTTATTAATTAAAAACCTTATTTTTATTACAATTTTAAAGGGCCCTAGATCCCTTAGGGCTCATTTCCGGACCAACCTTTATAGGAACTTTTTTTATATTTTTGGATCTAGAATCACCTCTTAAATTTTGGCATGCCAGTTATGGATCACCCTGTATATGACATTTTTATGTATTTTTAGTTAAGGAATCCATATTTTTTAGAAAAAATCAAAAAAAGTACACATAAAAAAGTTAGGGGCAAAAAAGTGACATCACCCCTCCATTTTGCACGTCCCTGGTTAAATATACGAAATAAAAATTGCATAAGAATATAGCCTTTATCTAGTGTTAAGGTATGTGCAAAAAGTCGTTACTGTAGTTCATGGGGTTCCAGATATATTAAATAAAAACTGCTTTTCAGATGTACATTTAGGAGGGTCGTAGCTCCCTTAGGGCTCATTTCCGGATCAACCTTTATAAAAACTTTTTTTCATATTTTCGCATGGGGAATCTACCATTTTTGTTTGATTCGCCATTTCTGAATCAGCCTGTATATCTGCTATATCTACATAAATGTAATGTTTATATTAAATTTTAACTTATATGCGTTTAAAAAAAAAATAGAAAAAAAATGTTGACGTTTTAAATGGAAAACAATAAAACAAGTTTACAGTAGTAGTTAGAATAATTGCAGAAATAAAAATAGTTTTTTCTGCGACTGCTTTAGAATGTAAGCAAATACACACACTTTTCAAAGACAGAATGAATCCATTCTAGCTCTAGATACGGTATGAATATTCCGTATCAAGTGTTAAAATGAGCACATGTAGTGCCATCTCTTGTCTATAAAAGTAAAGAAAACTGTAGCAAAATTATCAAAATTATCAAAAAAGAATAATTTAATGCAATTTAAAGTTTTGCGTTAAAATTACATAACTTTTATAAGTTTTTCTTAATATTTGACCAGTTTTTTATTAATTTAGTTCATAAAATTAAAACTGCTCCATCTATTGTTAAATATTTAAACCTGATATATGTCGCAACAATCTGACATAACCTTCAATTTTTGCATTATAATTTTAAATATGTGCTAAAATTAAATAAAAATCTTTTTTAAGTACTGATTTGATAAAATTATTAAATAACATTAATTGCTTTATTTAAAAATATGTGTTTTGTTGCATTTACAATGTCGAGTTACGAAAAACATTGTTTTTAACCTTGTCTGCAGCTTAAAGCCATACAGTGTTTCATATTTGCAGTCGAAGAAAAAGTATAGTCTACAACACGTATAGAATAGTCATAGAATATACTATACAGCAGTAATGAGAATAATTGCAGTAATAAAAATAGTTTTCTGCAACAATTTTTTAAAACAATAGAAATCTATGTAAGACAGCTCAACTAAAATGATGATACACTCACTTTCACTAAATTCGTAGGTAACATGTCTCAACGACTAATTTTAATAATTATTATGCTATAAATATATTTTACTTCAGCACAATATGAAGCATTGCGTTCATACTCAAAGGGGAAAATGGTCTTGTTTTTTACATTTTTTGATGCTTAAGCAAACTTCTGTGATTGGGCCAAAATAGAGTAAAAAATCTATTTTTCACATTTTGTGGTAGTAACTCATGAATGCTTTAAATTGAGCATGAAAATTACTTAATGGGCAATGTGAAAAAAAACATTTTTCTTATAACTTTAAATAGAGTAAGGCCCAGTTTATCAGTGTACAGTTAAAACTTTATCTAAAAGATAAAGTCTCAGCTAAGAGCAAATTCTGGATTTTGGTTGGAGTTGCTATGGTTATTACGTGTCAGCTAAATTTAGCTGCACTTTGATAAACCCAACCTAAGTGTAACAAAACTAGCTTTTACTTAAAAATTTTAAGCAGACGTCGTTATTCCCAATTTAAAGCTTCTAGGTTAAAGCGTTAAAAAGGTATTACGAAAATATTCGAAACATATAGTTCTACCCCATTTTGACTTAGTTGCCCATATTTGATTTCATGGATATAAAAGTTATTACAAATATCAGAAGTGCTTAATTTGAGGTTTATATGTTAAATAGTTCTTAAGTTAAAGTTTTGATATGATGCACGAGTGCTATTGTTCATCAGTTTTCTGTTCACAAAACTGACCTTTATTGTTAAGAATCGTGAACATTTGAACATGTAATTATATTGTTTATATGGTATAAACAAGCTGTGAAGATATGTAATGCTACGCATTCCATTCTATGTTATTCACAGTAAATGATATATTGGATTTTCCCATATACTTGAAAAAGATTTAAAAAAAAAATAAAAAAAAAACTTTAAAACATTTTTTGCAAATTTTATTTCCTTTTTGAGAAAAAAAAATATATTTTTTCAAAAAAAAATATTTTTTTTAACAGTTTAACTCCCCATAACTTTTTTGTTGTTGAGGGAATTACTTTCAGAATTGATCTTTATAATAAAAGTAATTTTGCCTGAAAAAGTTACGATAATCGGAATTTTCTTTCAGCTTTTTCGATTTTTTTTTAAGTTTAAATAATAATAATAACTTTTTTTGTTTTGGGGGGAATTACTTTTAAAAACAATAGCAATAGGGAAAGATCCCTAATAATAGTGATCTCCCCTTTACAGAACTATATTTTCCCAAAAAGTCGATTGGATTATTCGTTCTTGAGTTATCTTGTCTATAAAAAACTTTTTGGACTTTTTTTGGCGATTTTGGGAAATTCGAAACTACCGTATAATACTATTCTAGCGCTACGCGCTGTGAATAGTATAACAATAACATAACTAATTGGAATTATGATTTTCTTTTTGCAAATAGTTAAAATATCCATTTACTTACGTAAGCATACCTATAATAGATTCCGACATTTAAAATAAAAACATAAACGATTTTTTTAATGTTTAATAAACATTGTTTATTGGGAAATAAAACTGGCATTTAAGCAATGATTCGAAAATATGCATATTCGCCTAGTACGCTCCCATTCGCATATTTTTTTTCTAATTAAATTTTGAAATACCATGATATTTCATTAAAATATTAGTAAAATATGTAATAAAATTACAATTACAAGGTTTACTAGTAGTCTAAAAAAATAAAACCGAAAAACACTTATCTCAGTGTACCTAACTATGAAGCTGAAGTTTGCAACGTTTTTTTTGCAACGAAAATTCAAATAGTATATTAAAGTACTAGTTTCATAACATACGTTTTAAGCGCACAAGTACAAGTTTAGAAAACAAGCTTGAGGCTAGTTTTCTAAAGTACTGGTGCGCTAAAAACGTGTTATGAAATAAGTGCTTTAATATACCAATTGAATTTTCGATGCAAAAAAACCTTGCAAACTTCAGCTTCATGAACTTTCGTTGCAAAAAAAAACGTTGCAAACTTCAGCTTTTTTTTTCCTAATATCCCTAATTATTCTAAAGTTTCCATATCTAAGTAGATAGTAGAAAAATTCTGAGGTCAGATTCGGTCTCAGCGACCCAAAATTAGTCAAAAAACATATAATTTCAATCAGGGCAAGAAACTGTGTTGCCTAGTGTATTATCTTTCGGTGACATTTTTCACCTGCAGCACGCTTACACGACTACCCCCTTCGCGACCTCTGTATTAAAAAGTGTCTTTAAAGTTAATTAGGAAAATAAAGACACAAAAACTAAATTATACATATCATTATTTTGTTTATTATGAAATATTTTATGCAATTTATGGGTTTTTACCGTATCTATTTCAGATGATATGCGGATTAGTCTAAATCTGGATGCAAATATGAAACCATAATTTACCTTTATTAAGGAACTAGTTGCGTAAAAAAAATAGTGCCGTTATCCACATTTAGACCTGTAAATTGCACATTATAAGCGGTAAAAAATATTTTTAATCTAAATCATCAATTAAAATTCTGTTCACTGTTTATGAACCACCCTGTATTTTTAACTCGTAAATTACATTAAAATAAAGTATTAAACCAATATACCTAAAAAGCAGATTCTTTGAACCAAACAGGGGGGAAAACAGTGCTTAAAAAGTACTTTTGACATATGCCATGTTAAGATTTTTAAAGAAATTAGAATTTATTCATATTTAAGAAATGACTTCTTGATTAAATGAAAATTTTTAAAATTGACAGATGTCATATGAACTTTTTAAACACTGTTTTTACCCTTTGGCCTGCAGAATAATTGTGTAGGTATAACTTTAAAATTACCCTTATCTGAATGTAATAAAATTAATATGTTGAAAATAGGTTTTTAGGGTACCTTATTTTACCACCTTTTTGGGGCTTCTAGCACCCAAAGACCTCTTTTTCCAGTGTTTGCAATACCATATCTTCCTCGCCTTTATTTTTAATTAAATATTACAAAACACGCATCTCTCTGAAGATTAATTTATTACTTCATTCCACTTCCCATGGAAGATAAACAGAAAAAAACAAAACAAACCCTAAATTTGCATAAGAATTGTGCAACTGCATTTATGTGTTACCGTGTTTTATGTGTATAATTATTAATTACTTATTGTTCACTTATTGTTCTGTGGAGATTTTGCAACAGCAGTTTGGGATATGTAACGCCTTGTTTTAGAAATCATCGTGAAGCTACTTAGTCAAAATATCTACACTGCAAAAACGGGTGTAACAATGTACACTGCAACATAGCGTTTTTTATTCAATTTTTACTGGAAATCCAATTTAGAAAAACGGCGCATTTTTAGCACAACACAATACAATTTTGTTGTATTTTTAATACTGAATTTTATTTGTTAATACATATTTGTTATTTATATCGCCACCATTGGTATTTAATACTTTACTTGTGATATTAAATACTGATAAATCATATCAAAGTTATAGTTTGGTATAGTTGTAGTTGTTATGTTATTGATCTAGTTTAAAGTATGTTACAGTATTTAGTAAAATAACAATCGGTAAATAATACCAAAATTTTGATTAGTAATAATACAGAGAAAAGTAAAAAAAAAGGATCGATTATTTTATCAGTGTATAATTGTCTGTGGTTGCAATCTTTATTACTAATCAAAATTTTGGTATTATTTACCGATTGTTAATTTTTCTGAATACTGTTACATACTTTAAACTAGATCAGTAATACAACTTAACAACAACTCAAAGTATACCATACTATAAGTGTGATATGCTTTACCAAATTTTACAGTAATTTTTACTATAACATACTAGTATTAATAAACACATGTTGCGTGGGGTTCCAAATGTACCAGCACGGTCTCTATGTTAGTATGACAACATTTTGTATACAATACACACATTGCAGGATTTAATATCACAAGTAAAGTATTAAATATCAATGGTGGCGATATAAATAACAAATATGTATTTACAAATAAAATTTAGTATTAAAATTACACTGACATTTTCTGAGTGTAGGCTCATACTTGACATATTTAGCAAAAATATGCCCATTTTTAGCAAAGGCCCATTTAAAATATAAGGCCTGCAGACACCCAGTGACGCGTCATGACGTCATGACGGACAATAGGCTCTTTTTGTAGTGTAACTTATTAAAATTTTTATGTAACAAGTTCTTTAATACGCAAATTATCATTTCATATTTCTGATTTGCATGCAGATTTGGTCTAATTCGCCTATCAAGTTTAATAGATACGGTAAAAACTCATAAATTGCACAAACTAACTACGTACTAAAAGTATTTTCATGTTAACCTTAATTTAAAGGACCTACATTGTAGGCAATATCCAATTTTGCTAGTAAATCCGGTAAAACTTCAACAAGTTTAATTTAAGGACTAGGCTATTTATAGTTAAGTCCAACGCACAGTAGGAATTTTTAAGGTTTTTTATTTCAAAATTCCAGAAGATGGTCAATTTTGAATGGATCTTCCTAATTTTTTTTTAAGAAGTAAAATGTTGTAAATTTTTCATGTTCTGCATTAAATCACATTTATTGCATAAAAATCAATTCTTTTGACTCGAATAAACCTCTTTTTTCAGTGTAGGTACGTATATATTACTTTATATTTTGGAAGATGGCCTACAACCAGGTAGTAAAATTTATCTTTATCACAAATTGTGATTCACAAAATATTAAGAGCGAGTTAATATATTTAGGCGTATGTGTTGGCTGAGCTTAATAAAAATGTCACTTTACAACAAAGTAAGTAAGAAGAGAAAACGAATTATATGGTAATGGTATTACACGTACAAACCATTTAATATGTCCAAAAGAAATGGGACGCAACTGTCGGTAATACATGTATTAGATCATATATACATAGATATGGCATTAATGTTGATTTGTTTTAGGTAGAACATATACAAAGCCAATTGTAAACAAACCACTATAGCGGTGAGGTTGCGAGGAGGTGAAGTATAACATATTTGTTAACAAATCACTGGTGACCAGAAGCGGGAAGGTGAAATTTATCTGCATGTCGCAATGTAAACATTTCGGTTTGGCGTGAACTCAAGGCGCATCTATGTATATATGATCTAATAATACATGCATGGACTAGTGGTTTTAGATGGATCATTATGTGAGCTTTCAAGGGACACAAAGCAATCTGCGGGGAAATGCTTAGTTCCGACATGAATGGGATGTAAGGCCAATAGTGTTTAAAACAAGCGTTTCCTCGCAGATTGCTTCATGTCCCTTGGAAGCTCACAAGATGATCCATCTAAAACCATCAGTGGTTTTAAAATTGCAACTTATCTTCAACCTGTTTTGAAAAAAAAAGGCGTCAGTACATTGAACTTTAGACTCCATTTCAATCAATGTTCCCATCATCCTATGGAACTCAAATTAAGTGCATACTAATCAGTTTAAAGTGTAGTTCAATCCACCACAAGGGGGTGCTTATCGTCTTACAGGCCACTCCCCTATAGGGTAGAGTCCTTTGAACACCTTTCAAATAATGTATCACACGACCAACATTTTCGTTTTGCCCCCATTTGTCCCCCTAGTGTTATTTTAAATAATAAAAATATACCATTTACATCCAATATCCAAAGATAGTTTATTTTATGCAATATAACCGTTTCAAATTACAAGTCGATATCCAACGTTGTTTAAAAGTTACAGGACCTTTACCATTCAAGAGAAGACGCCGAGACCCTAACTCTCGATCAGAGCACGAACTTTTTAGGTTATTTTTTTTTTAATTTAACTTTTTAGGTTATTTAAAATCCTTTTTTACAAAGTGGGTGTTAAAATAATGACTGTCTGTCTGCAGATCTGATTGTTTCTATACATCCAACAAACATGTGACTCTTCTATTGGACATACTCATTTTTTTACCATGACTCATGTTAACTCTTTGTTATTCCTTACTTTAATGGGCATTTATGGCTTTTTACAGTACTGTACTTCTAAGCATATGACACATTTATTTGTGCAGGGTAATTTGTTAAAACGGACTGTCACACCAAAAATAAAAAATATATTTTTTTTAACTGCTGCCAACAAAGTAATACTAAAATTAAAAAAAATGGAAAACAAAAAATTAAAAAAAAATATTAACAAAAAATCAAAAAATACAAAAAAAAAACAAAAAAATAGATAACTAGGCGGGTCTAGATTTAAATACTGCTCACAGGTAATAAAGGATGTAGGGATCTTGGAGAAATGAAATAATTGGCTGCGAATAGGGTGGGATGGAAAGCTGCCTCAAACCAGTCTTAGGACTGATAACTTGATAATTATGATAAATCATCATAATCATCAAGTTTTGATTGATGATGATGAAATATTACTATCATAGAAATATTAAACCAATTTTGACTAGACATGCTTGCGGTTTTCATTTAAAATATTTCTATAATGATATTTCTGCCGTGCTAAACAAAAAGGTCATATCTGATAATTTGAGTTTTCTACTTTTTGGTATAAGTCACCTTGCTTTAACTCTTATTCTACGAAAGAAAAGTTTTGAGAGATTTATTCACTAAGAATATTGTTAAAGTGTGGCACACGGATCCGTGACAGTCAAAAGAGTGCGGCAGAAAATTGAAATCGGAAACACCATTTTCCCAGTCTAAAAATCAAAAAAAAAATATTTCAATTAATTAACTACCTTATAAGCTTAAGATACAATAAATATACAGGGTTATTCAGAAATAAGTTCGAGAAATTTAAGGGGTGATTCTACGTTAAAAAATATGAAAAAAGGTTGGTCCGGAAATGAGCCCTAAGGGAGCTGAGGTCCTTCGAAGATGGACCTATTCAATGGGGAACAAAAAAAAGCACTAATAAAATTTTAATGCTGCAGGGCGATTTTTCATTTAAAACTATGCAAAAAAGTATTCTTCACCAAAACACCTAAATTTAATATTAAAGGCATAATAGCCTTTTAAAAAGTAACGTTTTTAATGGCACAAAATGTTACTTCCTCTTAATTGCATTTTTTTGAAAACGGTTGCTCCTACAGTGTTACACTGTATGACATTTTTTATGTATTTTTACTGAAGAATCCAAAAAAAAATATACATAAAAAAGTTTGGGGCAAAAATGTGTTAAGCCTCACATATTTTGTCCGTCTAGGTACGCCTCTGGATAAATTTAAAAAAATTGAATTAACATAAACTTATTGCCCTTATTAATACTAGTAAGCATGCAAAAGCTCGTCGCTCTAGCTTAAAGGGTACAAGAGTTATTAATTAAAAACCTTATTTTTATTACAAGTTTAAAGAGCCGTAGCTCCCTTTCTCCCCTTTCCGGACCAACCTTTATAGGAACGTAGAGTCACCTTAAATTTCTCGAACTTATTTCTCAATAACCCTGTATATTTTGTCTCACAGTATTTTCGAGTCGAATTTTTCGTGGAATTTGTTTCGCTGTTTCAAAACCGTGTGACAAACTTTGTATCTGCGAAATTGCCACCGTTCATAATAAAAAAATCGATTTTCTCAAAACGACAAAAATTTGGAAACAACCTTTTTGCTTAGGAGGGCAGTACTATTAAATTAAAATTTGTCATCGTAATTTTGTTCTTAAATAACTTTAGGTTTCACAATAACTGTATCATTTGCGGATCCAGTTGGGACAATGAAAATACCAATATAAAATTTCATACAATGTTGTACGAAATCGGTAACAATATTTTTTATTATTCCGTCATTAATATTGATTATTATGGATAATATTGATTACAGAGGATAAAAGAAGTAATAATTTTTCTTTGAAAGTGTAAATAATTATAATTAAATATTGGAAAAAACTAATATAATACTATTGATATATTAATAGGAAGGATATACGGAAAGTTAAAGTCAGTTTGGACTGATAATTTCTTCTTAAAGTGGCTTTTTTTTTAAAGTGGCGACAATGAGCAAATATGTTTGATGATAATAGTTATTTATGGTACTAGTGCCATACAAGGTTTTATCCAATAAATAGCTTAGGAATTTATATTTTTATTAAAAATTTTAATGAGATTTACAAGAAAATAATTTGACAAGTGACAGTTGAGTGGGTAAAATAAATAATTATCCACTCAATAAAGTAAAAGCCACGCGGAGGTTATTATTGAGTTTATCTATTTAAAATAAAGCTGATAATTGTCTTATTATCTGTATGTATTGGATAAAATTATATTATGTTTATAAGACAAAATTCTGATTATAGCAGCCATGACAGCTTTACAATTGCCTACCAATTTTGTAAATATTTGAGCTCAAAACACCAATCCATAAAAATACATTTTCAAAAGTTTCTGTTAGTCTGTCTATTTGTGGACAAGATAACTTTCCAGCCTTAAAACCTAAAATGTTTACCAGTGCTCATTTAGTATATCTCGAGGATAATGTATTAAAAATCACTAAAGGAAAATTTAAAGGGATAATGTGCTCAAAAAATGTGTTTTTTGCCATATCTGAAAAATGGTATCTAAGTGTTTTAAGTTACTGAAAATTACCATACTATTAAGTTTATTGGAATGTAGGCTAGTTAACAGACACTGTTTGGTTTTCATCAATTTTAAAAATAAAGCCACTCTGTTAAAGCCTAGGAGCATAACGAAACAATCAAAAACACCTGTCACAAGCAACTGTCGTCCTCGCTCTACAGAATGGCGTACAAAGAAATAATAAGTGTAAGCATGCATTTTCGCACTGCTACTTGACAATAGACAGACATTAGCGAAAGTACCTTTTGATGGTAATGATGATGATCTTAATGTGTTTTGTCGATTTATTACATGAATCTAGTCGTCCAAGTATAAAAATATTGAAGAATACCAATAATACAGTACCAGAAGGTAAAAAGATCAAGGTGTGAGCTATGCACTGAAAAAAATGACGTTCTTGGCTCAAAATAGTCCACACTCTTGGCAGTTATTCTTTTAGCTTAAAAGATGCGTATCTTCAAACAAAAGTATTTATCTTGTCCCAAGAAAAGTGTCGCTTTTGAAATATTTTTAACATTCTCTTGGACCTGGTGCATTCGAGGCAAAAACCATTTATCTTGTTTTAAGATTGTTAAAAATTAAACAATTTTAAATACTTTGGCCAAAGAATTTTTCTTTTGAGATAAGACCACTTGCATTTCACACAAGATCAGAGAATTTTAAAGAATCAGAAAGATCTTGGCAAGTGAATTATATTTTCATGTTAAGAGAAGGCGCTTTTGGACGTATTCAAGAGTACGAAGCATTTGGCCTAATTTCATATGGCATTACCGCAAAGGATCCTTTTTTTCAGTGTGCTATTGGTAGAATTAAAAATGTAAACTTTTAGTCCAGTCAAATAATAAATGGATTTGCAATAAATGTACACGGGCTGATATTTTAAAGGGTAGTAGTGGATGGTAATAGAACATCCTTGTTAGTTTTTCTCCGGGTTATTTGCGTAAGGGGTGTCCGCTATATTGAATTTTAGGAGTGAGTTGCTTAATATGCATCTTACGATAAAAATTCATATAACCAATTTTGTAAAGGAGGATATTTCCAACAATTTTTGTTGGGATCATTTTTTTGATATATTAATAACAGTCCAGTTAATTCAAAAATTGGTTCTTTCCATTTTTCAGCCAAATTATTCATCGAAGAATAAAATTGGTTAAGAGCAAACTTGTGTTTAGGAAATAATATTAATAAATTATTATTATTATTAATTATAATCAACCATCTTCCAGAACACAAATCAACCTGCTAAGGCAATCTAAAACGTAATGTCTTCTTCAAAACATCTGCTAATTTCAATACTAGATCCACCTGTTTCAAACAGTCGGTTTTAGGGCGGATAATTCTGGGTTTGGATACCTTCTGTCGTCACACGTGGCAAGGTACCAACTGTCCCATAAAAAATCTTAACCGTTTTTGCGTTCTGGTGACTAGATATGAACTTTAAGATTTCATAATTTTAACGTTTTATACAATGTATACAATGATATTGTACATTATACTTTTAAGTATACCTATAGGTATAAATTACCTACAGAATAAAATAAAAAAAATGGATTTAAATCCTTAAACGGGCACTCGCTTATTAAAAATAAAACCACAATTTTAGTATTTCTGTTTAGTATACAATATACAAAATACAAAAAATAATATTATCATTTTTTTTTCTGCACATTGATAGTACTGAGCAAAGTGCTGTAGTCACTAAGAGCACAAACATTTTTTTTTTTTTTTCGTAGAATACGAATCCGTTTGCAGAATTGCGTTATCGATTTTCGTTTTCGAAAATAATAAAAAATAATTATTTTTGACAGTTTTTCTGGTTTTTGCTTTGACTATTCTTTGAAATTTAAACTGTATTTAGAACTACCGTGGCTCACCAAACTTAAATAATGGAAAAAAAGCTCCTAGAAACCGTCGCGACGCGTCGCGACGACGCGTCATCTAAATAACCTCTCTCTACGGTAAAACAAATTTCATAATTTATTACCTTTTTCGTCCTTAGGCCAAGGTTTCTTCTTCTGAGTGATACTTCGTCTATAGTTAATTAAGCATTAGTTATGGTGACTAGCTTTAAACTTGAGATTTAATTGCCCTACAATAAAAAGTTACTAACCCCTAATAAGTTACTCGAGTGTAACTTTCAATTACTGTTAAATCACGTAAGGAATTGTAAATGGTTCCACCGGCCTAACTTTCTCGCTCCACTGCATTAAAAATAGAAAATTGAAAATTCTTTTGCAGATTTAAAGGTAAAGTTGCTCGATAAATTTTTCAAAAATATACAAAAGATAAAAAAAATTTTAATTTAGTCTAGATTAAAAATTTTCTAAAGATAAGTTTACCTAATAATTAACATTAACTTAAAATTTCACCGGTGCATTGCAATCACTTGTCATTTTATTGCTTAAATTCTCAGATAATTTGGTGTTACACACTAAAAATACACTGGCCAGTAAAAGAGCTTTCCCATTTTACACATCCGCGTGTAAAAATAAATACATTTTAACACCACCCCTTAAGGGGCGGGGGTAGTTTTCGTAAAAATTGGTATATTGGAGTTTTTAAGGTTGCTGAAAGTGAATCTGATATTAAAAAAATTCTAGCTCCACCTCCTGAGGGGCGGGGGGAAAGGTTTTTTACCGGGCAGTGTATTTTGCTGTGTGATTATTGGGTAAATCAGCCTTTAGATACATATTTAACTAAAATGCATAAATATCCCATTAAAAAATTGAAGTACTTATGGATACGAAAACCAGATTGCTAATAATTAGCTTTAACTGCATAAAGTCAATATGGGAAGTTGCAGAACTTGATTTTACCGGAAATACTCGCATTATCTGAAAATCTTATACATTTATAAATTAAACACTCTTTTATCTTAATAATATGTTACACTTACAATTCTGAAACGGTTTCTTAATTTTACCATTTATTACCTTTAAAATATCGTACTTATATAAGGGAAACTGTCATTATTCCAATTGCAGAAACACTCTTGGCAGTTATTCTTTTAACTTAAAAGAAGTGTATCTTCAAACAAAAGTATTTATCTTGTCACAAGAAAAGAACCGCTTTTGAAGTATTTTTAAAATTCTCTTGGACCTGGCGCATTTGAGGCAAAAACCATTTATCTTGTTTTAAGATTGTTAAAATATAAATAATTTTAAATTCTTTAGCTCAAGAGTTTTTCTTTTGAGACAAAACCACTTGCATTTCACACGAGATCAAAGAATTTTAAGTTAAAGAATTAGAAAGATCTTGGCAAGTGAATTACATTTTCATTTTAAGAGAAGGTGCTTTTGGACGTATTCAAGAATGCGAAGCATTTGGCCTAATTTCATATGCCATTATCGCAAAGGATCCTTTTTTTTCAGTGTATCGATAACTTTATTAATAACCGAGAATTTTCGAATCAAAAAAAGCCTTTAAAAATGCCAAAAAATTGCATTTTAACCAATCGGAACAGGGTCTCACTCACCCATGAATATATTTTTCCATCATGGACAAGAAAAACTTTGTAGAGTTTTTTTTATTCGAAAGGAGCCTAAGATATACTGAATAAACGAATACTGCTTAAAAATAACAAAGTATGTAGGGTGTAGAAATGTTAGGGATATGAAAGAATTGGTGAGGGATAGGACTGGATGGAGAGCAGCCCTTAATGAGTCATAAGACTGATAACTAGGAAATTAATAACTAAGAAACATATCATTTTGTAAAGCTAAATGACTAAGTATGTATTAAAAACAATAATAAATACCTTCAAAAGTCGCAGTCTCTGACGACTGCAACCAGGTAGCCGCGACAGAGTCGTTGAGACATCTTCAATGCATTTTAAATGTCCCTGTTTTCCTAGCTGCTGCCGAGTCGTTACGACCTGGTCGCGGCTACCCGGTCGCAGTCGTCAGTGACTGCGATTTTTGGAGGAAACCGTAGCTTAATGACTGAATTTAACTCAGACTTCATGCTAATGAACTCTTGCACATACGTATTTCAACAAATCCTCAAATATGAGTCATTGAAACATAATTTGACATTGGAAATACCTACATAACCTTCTTGTTATTTTTGAACAATAGAATTTTAAATCACCCAGACTGTTATTTCAAACCTGCTTTAAAAATGGTATAATGGTATCATTAATTATGTAATTTAATTAAATAATATCAAAAAGTGTTTCTCGTAATTAATAAAAATGCAAAAAACTTATTCGTGGCATATAGGTCAAAGCTAGCAATATTTCTGACAGGGGAGGCCGAGGATGGTGTTTTCGCAGGAAGAAAAAACTGCTAGAAAGTTCAAACTCAATGTTAATATGAATCCCAAATACTCGAAAAATTACTCGAAAGAAAAATTTATTCTATTTATTTATAAAGGCCAAAATCGATATATAGGTGCTCCCTAGAATGGTTACCATGTCACCTAAATTTGACACGCCCCCTACCTACAGATTTCGAAAAAAATCGATTTTAGCCAGTGACACTCTTTTTGGGCCACCCTGTACTTTAGCGATTATAAAACTCCAGAGTTCAAGCTACCTTAATAGATTTTTTCTATTTTGCGACTCTTATAAGCTCATAATTACACGCATTTTGCGTGTTCTTATAGTCCCATAAGAGGTCTGTACTTTTTGTTCTTTTGGGTTGGCAACAAACCTGGCCTATCGCTTGACGTTTTCCGTGCAAATGTCAATGTCGCTTTAAAGTTGAATTTTCTACAAAATTTTGTGTTTAGGTTGTTTTTACCATGTTAAAATTGTGGCTTGGTTAATTGCAGTAAAAAAGAGAAGAGATGACTATAAAATATATCAAAATATCATTTGTTCTTAGAATTTTAAACATAGTGTAAACTGCAATGCCAACCCAAAACAAAAATCCCTAAATCAGTCATCAATTTAAATGTAAGTTTTTTTAAATTTTCGAGCAAAATAGAAAAAATTGTATAAAGCACTCGTTTCATAACACGTTTTTAGAGCACTAGTACTCGCCGCAAGCGGCTCGTTTTCTAAACTTGTACTCGTGCGCTAAAAACGTATGTTATGAAACTAGTACTTTAATATACTATTTCCGAACAGTGTACCGTAACCTTTTTTAATAGGCAAAAATAAATGAGAAATGTTTATTTTGAAAAAATCTAATATAGGATCTAACACAACAGCAGTTGAAGGAACTATATGCATTTTTAAATAAAACTAATATAAATAGAAAACATTGGATATCGAAGAATATACGCTAGTTTACCTAACTGTTTGCCCACTCGATACAATTTATATCAGATATTCTTTGCATGCCTTACGGGCCACTTTACTGAATGTTTACGTATTTTTACATGGAAACGTAATATTATTGATTTGCTGGATTGTTTCACGCCAAAGTACTAAATTAGAATAGAAAATTTCTATTAGAAATGCTGTTAGTAAAACAGTAATCCAACTTGGATTATCCGAGAAGATTAGAAGATAATAGTAATTATATACCAAGGTAGAGAAGACATTTTTTATAGCCGAGCGTAGCAGCAAGTGATTTAAGAGTGGGATGCTATAATCGTCTTCTCTACCGTAGTTTATATATTAGTTTTTTTACTACTAGCACTATTTAACTATTTTTATTCAAATAATAAAATAAATTATTAACAGAAATATATTTCTTGAAATTTTCATAAACATCAAGTAGCCTTGATCAATGACTTTTCCTCAAATAAATACTTTAAACTGACGTTTAAAAAATTTAGTATTTTAAATTTTTTTTATAATATTTAGCTAATTATTGATTGTATTAATTGGTGATAATTATAATTAATTATATTTAATAAATAAAAATTTATTTAAAGCTATTTTCTTGGGTTTAATTAGTAAAAATTGCACAAAAATTGAAACATCTAAAGTGACAGAAATCAATTGTTTATAAAATTTACTCCTACTAGGAGAGAAAAAATTATTGTTGCTATAGGTGAAGAAAATTGATTTCACAGTCTGAAAACATAAGTAATATGTTCCAAAGCTAGTAGTGAAAAATAGTTCATCCAATACATACAGATAATAAGACAATTACCAGCTTTATTTTAAATATATAAACTTAATAATAACCCCCGCGTGGCTTTTACTTTATTGAGTGGATAATTATTTATTTTACCCACTCAACTGTCACTTGTCAAATTATTTTCTTTTAAATGTCATTAAAATTTTTAATAAAAATATGAATTCCTAAGCTATTTATTGGATAAAACCTTATATGGTACTCATGGGTAAACCGATATTGCCCTCTCGAAAATTAACCTGCTTGGCTGACGCCTCGCAGGTTAATTTTCTCATGGGCAATATCTTACTTTACCCACTAGTACCATAAATAACTATTATTAGGCACCTAGTATGCGAACTAAGTCTTTAGTGTTCGAGACTGAAGTTTTTTTTGCTGAGACGGAGTCGAGGCAAAAAATTAGTCAAGAACTCTTAAGACAGTTCGTATACGTAGTGCGTGTAATATTTTTTCTACTACCTAAAGCTAGTAACTTCAAATATCAGTTAAAAATATAGTTTAAACATTACCTTGACATAACTGTCAGTTTGACAAATAAATTGAAAGAAGTTACTAGTAACTTGTTACTGTTGTCTTTTTTTTATTATTATTTTTTTCAAAGGATATCACGTACTTTTGATTTAAAATAAAGCATGATCCAACGCCATATTTATTTAAACATGTTTTTAAAAAGTGCAAACAAAAACAATTAAACTGGCCATATCTCAAAACATCTAATAGAACAACTTGTCTTAGAAGGGCAGAGTAATGGTGCTTTGATATAAGAGAATTTGGTGCTGAGATCAAATACTGGGTATATATTTCAAAGCGCATGTTCCTTGTCGGAAAAACCATCGGCAAGAGAATGTAGGCAGCATTTATACCAAGAAATTATCGTTTCTTTGATTTCATTTGCCCCAAAAGCAAAAATGGCAAAAAAACAATTCTTTTATCTAATAGACGTCTTTTTTCAGTACATTTATAAGACATAACAGACTTCATGGTTGGCAAGTCTTTATGAAATAGTACAGTATTGTTTCATGTAATTGAATTAAAATGCCGTTTTTTGGTAAAAAATGCCCAAAATTAATCCATGTTAGTTAAGTACCTAATAAAACCATGAACAGTTACATTGTTCCCATATTCTAGTTATAGAAACTAACCAGTACCGTCATTAATATAAAAAAATATATCATTTTCCCACAACTTATAAACCTACTATAGTTGGCATTACGTTAATTTTTTATAATAAAAACAAATCTAAACGATTGTTATTAAGATATGGAAAAAAGGTCGTTACTATTTCACACCAGTTTTCATAATCACCGTCATTATAATAAGTAGCGAAAAAAAAAATAAAGATTGTTAACTTTAATCACATTTTAAAATGTTTTTATGAAAAAACGGATATCATACTCTAAGAATTATACAATGGTTTTTAAATTATCAAAATTGTAAAAATTTACCCCAGATAAAAAATGTAAATAACAATTTCTAAACAACCTTAGAAAATCTATCTGTCTGTCTGTCGATCCATGATGAATGAAACAAGTCTACAAAAACAATCTCTGTTCTAAGGTTCCAACCCATTATTTCCTATGTTTTTTTGGTTCGCTGAAACCGACTTCACCACAAAAAAAAGATTAATCGCGCAGTTTTTCCACAAATCGTATATAAAAGTGTAAAATTAATGAAATTCATATACTTTTTATACGATTTGTGAAAAAACTGCGCGATTAATCTTTTTTTTATGGCGAAATCAGTTTCAGCGCATCAAAAAACATAGGAAATGATACCTTAGGACAGAGATTTTTTTGAGAAATTATGCATATTCACCTAAGCACGGAATCACAAAAAAATCTCTGTCCTATGGAAATGATGGGTTAAAACGTTCATGGTTAAAACCATAGGACAAAGAATTATTTTATTTGTAGACTTGTGTAATTCATCCGCTCATCATATGTTTTGCACAAGTTAGTTTAAGAACGGAAAGTCGATTAGAAATTCAGGTTAATATAAAAACAATAAGGAAAATCTTTTTCCGGAAAAATTGGTTTTAATTATAGTTTTTTTAACTAGTACTTACTTATTCTCTAGGTTATCTAAAAAATGCTATCTTAGGTATAAACAAAGGATTAATTAAAAACGCATAAAAGATTTTTTCGCTTTCTCCTTTAAATATTTGCCATCAAAATAACGTAATTACGTCGGCACTCAGTGAGAGTGCCGATTTACTGAAATCATCACAGCCAAGTCAACATTTTTGACCATGTTTGTCTGTCTATAAACGATTCGCTAACCGCAGTAATGAGAAGAATCTAGCACATGCGCACTGGTTTGCTTATTTTTGTTTTGACGGATGTCAAAAGTGGCTTCCGTTTAGGCAGTTGTAGTTTTATGAAATAGTTAAATTTGAGTGGGGTTACGGTGCGCATCAGGTCCACAAAAATGATATTTTTGAACTGATTTCTGGTTTTATTACTAAAACTTACTGTCTTGAATATAATTAGGTGCGGAAAAAAGTAATAAAATAAAAAAGAAAATATTCATTAAAACTGCGGTAATAAGAAAGACTTTAATAATTTGATAAACAGTTGCAGTGGCGTACCATGCAAGTCCTAGAAGATGGGGTAAAAAACATAGTTGTACATTGTACATACAAAAAAAAATTTAATCATTCTTAAAACAAACAAAAGTAGAGAATGTTTAAGCTTCAAAACAAAAAAAGAATCAGTCAAATCCATTAATTAGTTTACGAAATATTTGAATTTAAAAAATGTCAATTTTTTAGGTGTCCCGAATTTAATGTTTTTCAGATATTGCCGTTTAAAGCAGTAAAATGTTTTTTTATCTTGACTCACTTATTAATTATCCAAAAAACTAATCAAATGAAAGCTCTTTCTAAGCCCTTTAAATAAAGTTATATGCATTTTTTTTCAGGTGTATAAATGGTTGCCTATAAACACATGTTTTCCTTTTCATAACGTTTCAAACTAGTGCCGATGTTTTAACAAGATGCTTGCCACTGTTCATCTAGTTTTTTTTAAGTAACTCTTAACTACATTATAGTGTCTACTAAAGTTTAACAATTAATGTTATTCACGGTAATTTTTTACAATCGGCAGTTAAAATAAGGTATAATAGTGTTTAATTTTATGTTTTATTGTTTTTGACCTCGGTAAGATTTAAATTAATTTCATTACAGGGAATTAACTACTTTTGGTATTTTATACCAAAGAGTATTAATAAGTTTAGATTTCTTTGCTAAAAAGCCTTTAACAACTTTCGACCTTTTTAACCCTGAAAAAGAAGGATTGATTAGATATTATAGTTATTTACATTACAAGATGCGAAAGTTTACTTTTAGGTGTTTTTGAATGAACGAGGCGTAGCCGAGGCTATTCATTTGTAAAAAAACGACAAACGAGAAAGCTAAAGCCGCCGCTAGATAGAGTGACTCTAGAATTAACCATATTTTATGACATTTCTCAAACACCGTGAATTTTTGAATATTTGTTTGTAAAATATCAAAATGATTTCAATTGAAGAAGCCTCAAATATTGCCTGCAGAAGTTTGTTTTATTTACTTGAATAAGGCATAATTTACAAAGAACAATAAAAATATATTAAGAAAATGCATTTTTCTACGACTGCTTTAAAATTTAAGCAAATACACACACTTTTCAAGCACAGAATGAATCCATTCTAGCTCTAGATACGGTATGAATATTCCATATCAAGTGTTAGAATGAACACATGTAGTGCCATCTCTTGTTTATAAAAGTAAAGAAAACTGTAGCAAAATTAGCAAATATATATATATTTTACCATAAAATATTGAATAATTTAATGCAATTTAAAGTTTTGCGTTAAAATTACATAAATTTTATTAGTTTTTCTTAATATTTGACCAGTTTTTTATCAATTTAGTTCAAAAAATTAAAACTGCTCCATCTATTGTTAAATATTTAAACCTGACATCTATCACAACAATCTGACATAACCTTCAATTTTTGCATTATAATTTGTAAATATGTGGTAAAATTAAATAAAAATCTTTTTTAAGTACTGATTTGATAAAATTATTAAATAACATTATTTGCTTTATTTAAAAATATGTGTTTTGTTGCATTTACAATGTCGAGTCACAAAAAATATGTTTTTTTAACCTTGTCCGCCGTTTAAAGCCATACAGTGTTTCATATTTGCAGTCGAAGAAAAAGTATAGTCTACAACACGTATAGAATAATCATTCAGCGCTCGCGGGATCGTCATACTATCTATAATAACTGAAGATGTGTTACTGGAGTTTTTTTTTTTACTTTTTTGTCCAGGGCATGAAAGTTTTTCACAGCTAGCAACCATCTAACAACCGACCACCTAGCATGTTTAACTTTCGCTTTCTTATCAAGATAGAAAAGTAATATTTTGTAAAGGGTAGAATGAAATTAGTTATTTATGGTACTAGTGGGTAAAGTAAGATATTGCCCATGAGAAAATTAACCTGCGAGGCGTCAGCCAAGCAGGTTAATTTTCGAGAGGGCAATATCGGTTTACCCATGAGTGCCATACAAGGTTTTATCCAATAAATAGCTTGTGAATTCATATTTTTATTAAAAATTTTAATGACATTTACAAGAAAATAATTTCACAAGTGACAGTTGAGTGGGTAAAATAAATAATTATCCACTCAATAAAGTAAAAGCCACGCGGGGGTTATTATTGAGGTTATCTATTTAAAATAAAGCTGGTAATTGTCTTATTATCTGTATGTATTGGATAAAATATATTTTTAAACTGTAAATTTTGCGAGCCCCGGTAAATGAATACCAAATAACCGGCCCCTGCTTATAATAAATAAAAATAAATTCTAAGATAAATAAACAATTTACAATCATACATAAAATTAGCAAATATAATTTTGCTTTTATTGATTAAAATGTTGAAAAACAAGAAAATTATAATAACAGCTTATATGTCACAATCATGTTTTTTTCATAACTTGGACAATGATATATGAAGTGCCAGTCATAAATATTATATTTATTCAATTACGCATTTGCTGGAAATATTTACTATAATTATAGTAGTAATAGTATTACCGTTAAATGGTAGGTAGCTTTTGTTGTCCTCATCAAACAAAAAAAATTATAATGGCTCTTAAAAGGTTGAAAAATTTGGATCAGGAACAGTGGTCCCAGACAAAATTCTGTTTTTTTTTGCAAGGGGCCATATTTTGCACTTTGCTAATTACAAAAAAAAAATAGTAAAAAATCTGAAAAAGAAATTTAGGGTGGTTCAAAATTTTTGAAAAATATCCGATTTAGCTGAAATTTGGTGTAAAGGCTTCTTTTAGTAATATTAATATTAGAAAATTAAGTACAAAACAAAAAAATATGACATAACATTCTATTATGGATTATTTTCCTTATATGTACTGATAATTACTGGAAAAAACGGGCCAGTATAAAATCATGTAATTTTTGCAGTTATTACTAGTACATATAAGGAAAATAACCCATAACAGAATGAGCTGGATCTGTCACATTTTTTGTTTTATGCCATATTTTCGTTGATTTTGGCAAAAATTGAAAAATAAATCGGCCATATTTATTCCGCCATTTGGAATTTTGAGTTTTTGGGTATTGGTCCGCATCACTGTTACTAAAAGAAGTATTTATACCAAATTTCAGTTAAATCGGACATATTTAAAAAAAATTGAACCACCCTAATCCAATGTCGCAATTAGTCCTTTGAAATGTGGTGCTATAGTTAAAGATAAAATTGTCATATAAGGTTATAAACAAGAGCTGGGAGTAAACAGAAACAAATAACGAAGGATGCAGGGTGTATAAATAAAAGAACAGGCTACGAAGAGGGTGGAAGAAGGTCAAATCAGCCTTGGTAGTGATAACTTTATGAAGATTTTCCTAAAAATCCAATTTTAAAATCGGAAAATCTTCGTATTAGTGAAAGGTAACTATAACGATGTCACAAATCGTAAATGAATATCTGCGTGTGTCCGTTTTACGATGTTTTTGATACCATTTAATGCGAAGGCGCGTTTTAATATAACCAATAAATCAAGCCTCGTGTATTTATGTATAAATTAACATAAATTGGCCGTGATTTATTCAATAATTGAATTAATTAAAAATTCAATTCATAATTCAATCAATATTTCACAATAATACACTGAGAAAAATTGTTAGTTTTCATCACCCGCTTCTTCCATAGCCAAGTCTTTAATTTTCCTAAAATTTCTATACACTACATCCTTTTTTATTTATCAGCAGTGTTTTACTTAAGGCATGCCTACCTTTCTAACCCTAAATCTCTCGAAAATACCTTTAAGTAAGCTTAAACCTTAATATGTGGATACCGTTGGATTCTCCTACTAGTCCTTTCATAATTCTCTTCAATACACTTTTTTTATAACTTTATCTGAAAATTTTATTTTTGAAAATAATATACAGCCTGTTCCAGAACTCGCGTACAGAAATTTGAGGGTATAATAAAAACCCTCTGGAAAATGTGAAAAAAATGTCAAAAAAAAATCCATCTTCGTTCAATTCAAAAATAAGAATGCTTTAAGTGGACCAATACTGTTGCTGATGTTAAATTACCTTTAAAAGTTGAATTTGTAGATATGGAAGCAAATTTAATTATTGCAGGTACATATTCTGTAGGTTGACACGGTGATTAATGTGACATAAATATTTATTAATGTCAAAAAACCACCGCCGGATGGAGTGACCCTATAAAAATAGAATATTTGACAGCGACAGTTTTGTCAAAATATAATAACCTAAAAAGATTTTAAAGTTGAAAGTCTCAAACAATGCACGCGACAACACTTAAAATTCAACCATAGTTAATAATAAGTAGGGAAAAACTAATTTGTAGGTAATTTAACATCAGCAACAGGATTGGTCAGATTAAATAGCTTCCTTTTCAATTAGTATTGAAGATGGATTTTTTTTTGAATTTTTTTTCATATTTTCCAGAGGGTTTTTAATATACCCTCAAATTTCTGTACGCTAGTTCTGGAACAGGCTGTATCTTACCGTCTCTACTGCCAAACTTTATAACCGTTAAAATGTCAATTTTTCAGATAATTATGAAGATTTTGCAATTTTACATTTAATATTAAAGAAGATACTAGTTTATGTAATAGAGAACGTTT